>OX452982.1:10546346-10990199 GCA_949699065.1 Metalampra italica
AATACCAAAAAATTGCTTAGATTTAAATACCAAAAGCCCTGGGGAGGCCTTTGTCCAGCAGTGGACGTCTACAGGCTAATATGATGATGATGAAATACCAAATGAGCTTTAAACATTTTTACGTGGTCTCAGCAATCAATATTCTTTGCATTTTTAGTTAAAGCATGTGACTAAATCTGCACCTGTATATACCTAAGGACATAGAATAGACAAATTACAGAAGGTCGAAAGGAACAAATGAAACCATCCCGTTATAGTGGTTCTTTATATAACAACTGTTATACAAATTATAAGGTGATTATAACCACAGAGGATTATAGGTACCTTATAACTATTTATAACTACCTATAATCTTCTGTGGTTATAATCGCCTAATAATTTGTATAACAGTTCACCTTGAAAAGTAAAGTAAGGTAGGTACTTATCTACCTATAGGTCCTACTAACTTGTCTCTATTGTTTCACGTCGATGTAGGTACAGTCGACCGCACGTCAGTGGATACACTTTGACCTTGAGCTGGCCTATCCTATTAGGGAGATTTAATACTACGAGGGACCAGTTTATACTGGTTTTGTTTCCACTGACGTGCGGTCGACCGTACATACCTAGTAGCATGGTAACAAGTAGAGTACCTAGGTACCTAAACATATTTTTTGTGCTAAACAACTGATTATAAAACAAGGCTTACATTTTAAACGTCATTATTTAAGCACTGACACTATATCTGGGTAATTAAGTAGAACGAATGGTACCATGTTACCTTATGATATGCTCCTTGTAATATGGCCGGAACAACCCGCTGCCGTTTTGATATGAATATTCATTTGATGTTATCCTCCTTTTCTCTTTCGGGAGTACCCAAAGCGAGGTCGTTTGGAATGCCCCCCCCCCCCCCCCCCTTTCCTGCGCCCACCTCGTAACAGTAAGTGGTAGCAAAACCAGTGTAAACTGGTCTGTCATAGCATTGAAATTCCTTATTAGGCTAGGTCAGCTCAAGGTCAAAGTGTTTCCAATGACGTGCGTTCGACTGTACACTGAGTACATTTTATAATACAGCCTTTAGGCCCGGACTCCACCAAACCTGAACCGAGAGATGTGTTCAATCGACCAATAGGATTTCGTTATTTTTTCATCTCCGCTCCACTTAGCTCTAACAACGAAGTCCTATTGGTCGATTACACACATCTTTCCGCTCAGTTTTGGTGGAGTCCGTGCCTTAAGCAGCGGCCATTTGGGAGGTAATGGCGCGCGCGACACTAATGCCGCCTTTTTGCGATTCTCGCTCGCATTTACTAAACAATTACACTTAATGGCGGCCGCCCCGCGCCCCGCGAGCCGTTACCTCACTCTCCTTTTTACTTTCAAAGGAAATATTGTGATCTTTGTGATCGTACAAAAAAAAACATTGTATCTGGTATACCGGTATCAGAGAGCACGTTAACCCACAATACCGGTATTTCAAGAACTGCATGTAGGTATACAGCGCATAGACGAATCACGAAATACGATATAGGTACAGTATTTAAATTACCTTCGCGCTAGGCATCGTGCTAGTAATTTGCAGGCGACGACACTGGGATGGGTGTTAGGAGTTTCGCTTCTTCACAATCATAATCTTTGCCGTAGATATCTCTATTTTTATCGATATTAATATCTACGGCTAGGCGGCTGTGCGGCCATAAAATCAAACAAGCAACTATTTTGTACGGGACGGGACACCCGGGACCAACATTTTGTGTGATGAGCATATCTGTTGGTTTTCGGATTCTGGTGTTCGTATGTATTCTGGTCATTCAAAACTGGACGCTGGCAGTAATGCAAAAAAGCAATTGCCCTTAAAAAAAAAAGAAAAAAAGAAAAGAAAAAAAAAGTATTTCTATTAAAGTATTTAAGTATGTTTATCAGTTGTTGAGTACCCATTTACAAGCTTCGTCTTAGTTGGGACTAAACAGCCGTGTGTAAATTTGTCCAAACATTATTATTATTATATAGTTGACTTAAATAAATCTAAATGTTTCTTTCCCTAGTTAGGCGATGCAAGTTGTAATCTTCCAAAAAGTAAATAAATAAAATAAATAAATAATTATTTGTGGGGCGTACTTTCTTCACCATTAGCCAGGCCGAGCGGTGCACGCCGCACGCCGAAACCCATAAATATCAGCGACTCATTAATTTCTCTGTTCGCCGAATAAAAATGAATTATCTCCGTTATCCGGCAGCAGATGAAACAGAAATGAGCGATGGCGGCGCCCCTCGACCCGCGCCCTTCCCCATCCATCATAGGATACGTACAGGGTGCTTTCACATCCGACCACTGACCGGCAATCTTAGCATTGGAGTCTCCCATACATATGACAGAGCTGCCGATACTGTCGGCTATGTCGGTACCCTTCGTTCATCATATCCTCCAGGGCAGTGGTTGTCCGCGGACTACTGGTGGTCCCTGGAAGCATCGATATAAAATGCCAAGTTTAACTGCGGGTGTACACCGCTGTCGGCGTCCTTCGTTTTCGCGCTTTGACTAGAGGTGGCGCGTGCCGGGCGGCTTTTTAAAAAGGCGACCGTATCTAAGCAAACGGACTTTATCAAACATCCAAACATCTTCACAAGCTTTCGCGTTTATAATATTATATTTTATTATATATTTAATAATTATTAATATATTTTATTAGTAGGATTGTACATCCACTTGTTACAGGTTATAATAAAATATTGACTGCATACCTAACTAGCAGCAAAGTGACATTACAACTGTTGTGGTAGATGATTATGATGATGGCACATGATTACCAGCGAGCCAACTCGACACAAAGTGACAGTTCGCGTGCGGGCCGCCCCCGCGTGCCCGGGGGCAGCCAACGCGCATCCACTGATCAAACATTCAACGATAACTTGTTTACCCTCCACACTGTTTACGTGATAGATTATTTATTGCTGTTTTAGATCCTACACTCCTACACTCCTACAGGAGCACCAGCCTGTCCGCACAACGTAGGGTTATCTGTAGCGAGCGTGTGAGCATCATCATATCAGCCTGTAGACGTCCACTGCTGGACAAAGGCCTCCCCCAAGGATCTCCACGACGACCGGTCCCGCGCCAACCTCATCCAGCCGGGTCCCGCGACCTTCACCAGATCGTCGGTCCACCGGGAGGCCTGTGAGGCGTGTGAGCATACCCGAAGTTATCCTGATACTGGACAACTCATCACCAGCCTGCACTAGTCCACAGCTGGACATAGGCCTTACCCAAGGCGCGCCACTGAGTCCGATCTTCGACTCTCCTCACTACCAGCCGCCCTACGCAGGTCGTCGCTCCTTCTAGCCGGGGGGCGTCCCACACTACGCTTGCCTAGTCGAGAACTCGTCTATCCCCAGAGGTTATTACTTCTCCGACAGCCGTGACCAGCCCACTGCCACTTCCACGTGCATTTAGTGAATCAAAGAAATATATGTGCGTGCTTTGGACCTCATCCATACGTACGGTCGAACGCACGTCAGTGGAAACAAAACCAGTATCAACTGGTCTTTTATACTTTTGAAACTCCCTAATAGGCTAGGCCAGTTCAAAACTAAAGTGTTTCCACTGACGTGCGGTCGACTGTACATCGGACAGGCAGGATCTATCCCAAATCGATCGCTGTTGGAGATCCGCTCAAAAAGACCTACCAAATCCAAACCTTTTTAATTCATCATCATCATCAACAGCCTATTAATGTCCCCACTGCTGGGGCTCAGGCCTACCCTCTCAACGAGGGTGTTCGGGCTATAGTCCACCACGCTAGCCCAGTGCGGGTTGGTGGACTTTACATGCGCCTAAGAATTTCTTCTTCGGCGTATGCAGGTTTCCGCATGATTTTTTCCTTCAGCGTTTAAGAGCAGTCAGTAAATGTACTGTATGTTTCGAGAAAAAGTACATGGCCCGGCCGGGGATCGAACTCCGGACCTTTCGATATGACAATACTAGCCGTGTCTTATCCCCGACGCCACTGACGCTGTCATTTTAATTCGATTTAATTTTATTTTATTTAGATGAAAATGTTTTTAAATTTTTTATTATTTTATTTGGAGATCCTTGGGGGAGGCCTTTGTCTAGCAGTGGATGTCTACAGGCTGATATGATGATGATGATGATGATTATTTTATTTTATTTAAATGGAAAGGCAGCTAAAGCAAAAGATATCAAAAAAAAAAGCTAAAGCTAAGGATGCTTCCATAACAGCAGTCGACTTGCTTTCATAATTTATATTAATTTATTGCGTCTTTGTAGATTTGAGAAAGTTGTCTAGTCTGTTCTTGAACATGTTTACAGAAGTGGCAGATACAACAGATTCTGGCAGATTATTCCATTTGGATGCAACCCTGTTGCTTAGAAAATTTCTGTAGGGGTTCAGCTGTGCATTGGCTCTTTGTATTCTCAAGTTAGTTTAAATTACTATTTAAACTAACATAGTTTTTAGGATTTTGTGTATTATTAACAAAAATATGGACAATGTTGGAATTAAAATATTTTCTATTCTATTCTTTAACCAAAAACGTTATGCTGCATCCACACGTTTGGCAAACCTTTACAAACGCAAACTTGTGGAGCAGGGGTTTGGCTTGCGTTTGTAAAGGTTTGCCAAACGTGTGGATGCAGCTAACGTTTTCGGTTATGGTTTGGATTTGGTAATATCGTTCAGAACTAGCACGAGCGGCCCCCTGGAATGTCTACAAAAGGCCCTTTACCATTCAGAATTCCTCAGCTAAATAGAGATGGGAATGTAACAATGTTCTGTTTTCTCGGAGATCCTTTGCTTCGAGGCCCAAGGGCGGGGTCGGCACTCGGCAGCCCATTCATCTCGCGCCAATATCGGCGGATTACTGCGATCGGGCCCTAATCCTGGATTACCTGCACAAAGGGCCCTCCGGTGCCTCAAAAGCCCTTCCAATACTTGCTCAGGATCTACTCTCATTCTAGCGCCGGCATAAAATACTTATGGACTTGTTTGATGTTTGATTTTTCTCTCGAAGGACCAAAAACTTTTTGTTTTTTCGTTGTTCAATCCTAGTTTAGTAGTATGTACGGTCGACCGCACGTCAGTGGAAACAAATCCAGTATAAACTCGCCTCTCCTATTTAAACTCCCTAATAGGCTAGGCCAGCTCAAGGTCAAAGTGTTTTGACTGACGTGCGATCGACTGTACTAGTAGAATGTATAAAGATATCGTGTCAAAGAGTTGAAGTGTAAAAAAGCAATTTAATAATACTTTTGAAGGATGTATATGAACATCACTTTCCTTTGCCTTCAAATTATAAAAAAACAAATCTTGAGTGAAAATACATAGCCTCGGCCCAATTTTAGGCTCAATTGTAGAAACTATACCTACAAATTAAAGTAGATTTAATAATAATAATAAAGTATTTGTGATGGATGCAGAACTGTATCCGGTTTTCTGTATTCTGACTACCGGTCGAAGTAAGGTTTTATCATAACGGTTTTAATTTTATTAAACTTTTTATCTAAGTAAATAAAAATAATACCGGTTAACCAATACCGGTGTTCAATAAGTGTCAGATCACAATTTGTTTTAGAATGAACTAGATGCAAATGGATTGGTAATGCGCGATGAGTCAATGACTTCTACAGCATAAGTATTTATTGTTGGCACGCGTCGCATTCACAACTAGGGCGCACGCAACGTTAGCTAATATTTATGTGTGTGAACCATACAAAACCGAAGACTGTGTCATGTCATGCAGCAAAAAATACCTAATAAAAAGACCTATAGCACTACTACTAACTTAGACAAATCCCCATTAATCAGGGCTTGATGCCGGTATCGAAAATACCGGTAATGTCTAGGTAATGTACCTACACTAGACAATCGCGCTAATTCTGAGCAATATTACCAAATTCAAACCATAACCAAAAACGATAAGCTGCATATACTGCCGTGCAATTTATAAACGCAGTAAGGACAATTTGACAGTTTTGAGTAAAACGCGTTTGAAAATTTGATTGTACGTTGTGTTGTATGGTGGTTTGGTGTTTATAGTTTTTGTTTCTCTCACTTCTATTGCACGTAGCGAAAAACGGGTCTTTGTTTCTGAAAGATCTCATCACAACGATGTCAAATATGTAATAAAATTATAAACGCAGTAAAGTGTCTTACTGCGTTTATAAATTGCACGGCAGTATACACGCAAGCCTTACCCCTGCCCCATACGTTTGCGTTTGTAAAGCTTTTCCAAACATGTACATGCAGCTTAACGTTTTTGGATATAGTAATATCGTTCAGAATTAGCGCTATTGGCCCCCAGGTATTAGTATACCGGTATTTTTAATACCGGTATTTTTTTAATACCGGTACCCCTAGTACCACTACCATCATAGTACTACTAGAAATTGTGTTTAAAATATTTAGGCATCAACGTTAAAAGGTACCGCACATTCTTCGTGATAGCTTGTAGGTGTAGATCAAGTGATCCGTGTTCGGTCCTCGGCCGTGCCATGCACCAATCGGTTTTTCTCGAAACTGAAGCACTGACTGCTCTAAAGGAAAACATGGCGAGGAAACCTGCTTAAGCCGAAGAAGGAATTCTTAGTGCGTTGATGTCCTCAACCCGCATTGGACTATCGTGGTGGACTATAGCCCGTACGCTGCAACGAGAGCCTAGGCCGGTGTCCCAACCGTGGGATCAAAAATTATAAGGATTTGAACCAACACTATTGATGCTTGCTGTGAGCTGTGTTGGCACTTGGCAGACATACTGTCTGTTGCGGCCTGACACACCCGGCCCGTGCCAATAGTGGACTGTCCCCCGTCCCCCCTCGGCCCCCTGTCCCCCCTCGGCCCCCTGTCCCCCCTCGGCCCCCTGTCCCCCCTTGCTGACGCAAGCGCACACCTTCTTGGGCACGTCTCCAATCGCCATGGCTATTTCGTCGTGTATTCATCATAGCAACAACGTACAAAGTACTTACCGAGTAGTATTTTAGTTGGTGATATAATTATTATGTGCGAACTCACGATTTACATAGCAACTCATCATGTTTTAAAACATACATGGGTAACTTATTAGGAAGTCTATTTTGAAACTAAATACAATATTTGAAGGGTACACGTAAAAACGTGATTCTTACGTGTTCCGTATATCAATGTTTTGTGTTAATGCTAGCACAAGGTTTTTCTTTGCTTAATTAAATATTTTATTTTCTCTTAATACATTATGGAAGGTATGGTCACGGCTTCCTATATTTCGAACGCACACCTAACGACGGTGCTGCCATCTACAAAAAAATGGGATCCTCTGTGCAACGCTCGCCGCGCGCGCACGATTTTGAGCAACTCACCGAAAATAATTATTAACCGCATCAAAATTACTCCAATTCCATACAATTTGTGCTACCAAGTGCTTAAGAGACAGTACCAGTGTTCGTGAATACGTAGCAGCTGGGGTACCCCAAGTCCGACGAGGATCAGGAGAAAAGACAGGTTAGTCGCTGGCTGTTACCTTCCTTTTTAAATCTATTTCCCCTACATTACGTTTAATGATCTTTTTTAAAGGAGGTGCCTCACCACATCTTATACGGTAAACGCTCGCAAGTGAGATGGACCGTTGACCACACTTGGATAGTGTTCTCGCAATCAGCCACTTCCAGTCCAGGTCGTCGGTCCTCGTGTCAGGAGGTCCCACCGTCCCGTCCAAAATAGAGTTCCTGAGTGGCGCGCCTTGGGAGAGACCTATGTGCAGGAGTGTCCCAGTGCAGGCTGATGATGATGATAATGTTGAAATAAGGATGCGTTATCTGTCCAGTTGTCCGCGACCACGAGGACGTGAAGGCGGTGACGACCGCGTTCCTCGAGAAGCCGTACTACTACAGGTTCGCCGGCGAGTGGGTCGGGGACGGCCTCGTCACAGCACCCGGTAGGTACTCGTACGAAACTGGTTACGTAGCGTAGAGCTGGAGCTCTATTTTTGATTCGCTCTCCTCGTTTCGAGCGATCGATTCTACTGATTTTCCTTCGACGTCCGATACAAAAATCTGTAGAATCGATCGCTCGCGGCGAAGAGAGCGATTCAAAAATAGAGTTCCTGGTCTTGCGCTGGCGTGTGGGCTGCGGTGAGATCCGTAGATGTTCCCGGAGACTCCCAGGCACTGCAGGTGGCCACCGAGGGGGTTTAAGTGGGTAGAAATACCACATAGCCCCTCCCCCCCAAGAGGTATGGTAACTGTCGTGAACAAAAAAAAAGGTGTAGGTGCGAAGACAACAGCGCCATACACTGCAAGGTTAGTCCACTTCTAAATATAGAATTGTGTTGTGAACAAAAAGGTAACAAACCGAAACAAATGACTTTAATTCCAATGCAAAGGTCAGAGCTAAAATGAGTAATGTCCGCTGCCCCGAGCTTGTCCGAGGAGAACGTTAATAAATTGTTACGAAGTGAAGCTGACGAGTACAAATGGTGGCGGGTTACACTTACACAACTTCGCTTCGGTCTGTATCTACTGTGCTGTATCTGTACTGCGCCAAACAAACAACATTCAAGACGTGGCTTAAAATGTCTTGTAACCAAGCCACAAACTCCAAAAAACAACAACGTTCAATACCTTTGGCGGGAACCGAGGTGTCATGTCTGCCTCGTAATTTCTTTTTTAAATATACTTTAGTGCCTATGAGTTGGTACGGCCCACCGCAAGTCCGTGGAAACAAAACCAGATAATACTGGTCTCTCATGGTATTTGAAAATCCCTAACAGGCTATGCCAAATGTTTCTACTGACGTGCGTTCGACTGTACACTGTGTGCACTGCATTTATAACTTTAAATTAAAACCCTAAAATGTAAGTATTGCGGATTGTAATGTATATTTTATGACAGTAGGCACATATTTTAAGCAAAAAGTACTAAAATTGAATTATTCCAGAAATCCTCCCCAAAAAATCCACCCTATGGGCATAATTCCTCTGTGCTATGGGTGGATTTCCGGAATGATGTGCTGATGCCCAAAAAATAAATCCACCCACCCTGGATTTCCGGAATCTTAACTGACATTTTGTAAATCTCAATTATGTTACTCTGGCTTTTTTGTATGTGAACCTGAGTGAAATTGACCTTTGGCATAACAGGGGTCAAACTGCCGCCAGGTATTCCTGGCTACACATGTTGCTGAGCCCGATTTGGCCTCTGTGTTTTCTCCGAAAAGGGGGCGTGGAGTGCATCACACCCGGGCGTGCCAAGAGTGGACAGCGCTGGCAAATGGCAGCGAACATCTGACATCTGTCAACCGACAAGAGACATGACATCACTTACGTAAACTTCATTTACTCAATAATACCGCTACATAATTATGTAGAATCATGTCTTCTTAGCTTAGAGCGAGGTTAGGTTACACGATAAGTCTGGCATCAGTTCGATCCATCAGTCAGGGTATGACTGATGAACATTCAAATACTTTTGATAATTTTCCAGGGCACCAGACTGATCGTGTTACCTCCCTGGGAACAAGGAATACCCGGCGAGACTTCGACCCTTTTGGGGTATTTATGCCCCCGCTGAGTAGCGGGCGGGCTGGTGGCCCCGGGCGTCGTCGTCAGGCACGGGCCACAGTACTATAAAATTGAGAAGGTAGCGGGTTTTTTCTGTTTTCTGTGGTAGACGGGGCGGCGACGCGCGCTGGCAACCTTCCATCCACGCGCGCACTAACCGCGAGTTGATGCCAACTACTGTCACCTCGGCGCGTGCGTCACTGCTGTCATCGACTTCAGAAATTTGTTTTCGCGACAAAATAGACAAATACACTTGTCTTGTAGATGACATGATGTTGCTGATTGCTTGTACGGTAGACCGCACGTCAGTGGTTACTTAACCAGTATACACTGGTCTCTCATATTGAAACTCAATAAGGGGCAAGACCAGGTCAAAGGACGCTTACGCTCCCGTGAACAGGCTAGGATATCTTACTTTTTATTCATCATCAGCCTGGTTTTACCACATCCAGTCACTGCCAGCCCAGCCCTCGTGCTCGTCGCTCCATGTAGCCGGGGGGCGTCCCACACTATGCTTGCCTAGTCGTAGAACTCGTCTACCCCAGCGGTATTCGGTTCTCCGACACTGACCAGCCTATTGCCACTTCAACGTCTTATCTTCATAAGCTGCTTACAGCTTTGTTTCTCTAACGGATCACCTCGCTTCGGATCCTGTCTTCAGAGTCAGAAGTCAGGATCCGAAAATTCTCTGGCGGTTCCAAGCAGATCACCTAGTTATTTGAAAGCTTGTTTGTGTACTTACATAGAATATTTATTTATTAGGGTCGAGTACATTTATTTTAAGTTTAACTGTTAGTTACGTTGCGCGGAGTTATCGTCGTAAGCGATTACATCTCGATTAATGCCCTGCTTAATTTGGCTTTATTGCCGGATCATGTTATCTAATCTGCTCATCCTAATTTAGAGCGTGGTACATCCTGGCTGCTCGCTCGTCGAGCATGGCGTTAAGGTTCAATTTGCATATGCAGTGCCAGGGGTTCGCGGTTCCGCGGTCTATTCAGTATACGGGACGGAAAATCCCGATGAAGAAACTCAAAGAATTTTGAGCAATGAAGCATTTTTACAGAAGTGCGACCCCGAGTGTGCGATGTATGATTGTGCGACATGTAATTTGTGCGAGATCCACCCCCCCCCCTTCACCCCCCCCCTCTTCCAAATTAAGGTAATAATAATATAATAATAATAATGTTTATTTCTTCAATTCTTAATAAATAAATACATTCGTGGTTGGGACCTCCTTTTAAGTAAGTACTTGTACCAGGAAATCCCGCTCTTCCATAACAAACATAAAGTTTAAAATTAATTTTAAAATTTGTTTTAACATTAGTCTAAAATTTATATAGAATAGATATATATATGTATAAGTATAGATTATATATATATATATACTTACAAAGAACAGACAATTTTAATATATCTTATTTAATACATTTGTGTGTGTATGTGTGTGTGAGTGTGTGTGTGTATGATTGTAACTTTAAGTGGTTGAGTTAGTCAAGTCGTCAGCTAAGTAATGAATTGCATTAGTCCTTCAGTTTCGTCGTAGTTTAGCGATTTCCAAGTAGCTAGTGATTTCTTACAGTCATAGTATTTCTTGGGATAGATATTTAACGTTTTATTAATTTTATTATATAGGTAAGCTGATTGTTTTTTATATTGGTGTGAAGCAAAAGTAGTTTTGGTTATGTGTAGTGGGGCAACATTATTAATTACTGTTTATGACGTCATAATATTTTAACTGTTTTTTTTTGTGTGTATTTGTGTGCTAAGTTTTTATGTATTACAATATTGCAATTTTGTATTTTTGAATGATGAAATTTTGATGTATGAAAAAAAAAAATTTGGGTTTTAAGTTGAGATGATCTTAATTTAATTGTAATTATTTGACGGCAACTTTATCGCTTTGGATGTAATCTGTAATGATAATGTTTGTAAATAAAAATATACAAAATATAAAAATATAAAATATACAAATTACTCTTCTGGATATAAGAGTACTCGGGTCGTAAGGTAGGTATATTTTATAGATTATTATTATCAAACAGTCCGAATCGCCCAGTTCATTATGCAGGTGACATAAACTAGGTACAGTCGACCGCACGTCAGTGGAAACACTTTGTCCTTGAGCTGGCTTAGCCTATTAGGGAGTTTTAATACCATGAGAAACCAGCTCTTACTGGCTTAGTTGCCACTGACGTGCGGTCGACCGTACATTCGTGACAAGCGCTTGCGGTACCTCATCATCATATCAACTCTACGTCCTAAGTCAAATCACTGAAACTAATAGTTAAGAACGACTCAAAAAGACTTTGCTTCCAGGGCCGTAAACACCAGTGCAAAAAAAAACAGACATGTTCAACAGCTCCCAGGGTGTCTACCATAATTAGCACCGGACCATTCACATGTAGTTTGTGTCGTTGCTATAGAGTTTACTTCCATCTGTCGTCTGGGGGAGGGGGAGGGGGAGGGGGAGGGGGAGGGGGAGGGGGAGGGGGTGGGGGAGGGTGCCAGGCAGTCGATATAGCGACGCGCATGCGCCGAGAGGGGGAGGGTGGGGGGTGGTCCGCGTAGCAACTACCCGCTCAATGATTAAGACTTCGCACTTTGGAAGGCTTGCCAGGGCTCGGGCCGACTGTACCTACCATACCCGGTACACTTACTACTAGTGGTTCCGTGAGAACAGTAGACCTCGCCAGCCCTTATAAACCAAACCTAAAAGAAACGAACAGAAGTCAACTTGGCAGTTGGAGATTAAGTATAAAGTGACAAAAATTAGCACTATAAAGCTGAATATTTCGCAAACGAATCCCTAAATCAAAAAATGTTTTCCACACACCAGCAATATTTTTGAAAGACCTATCCAACGATACCCCACACTATGGGATTCACAAGAAAAAAAAGTTCACTCCCACTTTGCGAGTATGGTACGTACTCTAAAAAAATGTTTTTCAAGATTTTATTCTACTCATTTTGTCGGCTTAATTAATTTATACCCATGCCAAATTTTCGTCAAAATCGGTTGAAAAATGCGACCTGTAGAGAATTACAGACAGAAGGACAGAAAGATATCCGGACAGACGGACAATACCATCAACAGCCTATTAATCTCCCCACTGCTGGGGCTCAGGCCTACCCTCTCAACGAGGGCGTGCGGGCTATAGTCCACCACGCTAGCCCAGTGCGGGTTGGTGGACTTCACATGCGCCTAAGAATTTCTTCTTCGGCGTATGCAGGTTTCCTCACGATGTTTTCCTTCACCGTTTGAGAGCAGTCAGTACACGTACTTAAGTTTCGAGTAAAAACCCATTGGTACTTATAACTTGAAAATTAAACCTATGTACGTACTTATGCACAGATTAGGTACCTAGGTACTTATCTACACTTACATACCTATGATCAAGAAGTTTCAAATCTCTTAGGTTGCGCGCGCGCTCCCTGTGGAGATCGCATCTCGCATATTTAGTATCGGAACCTATGGTGCCATTTACCGGGGGGGTGCGGACAAAGGAAGCGGAGTAGCGGGAGGAGGTTGCTAATACAAATTTATATGGAGTTTGACAATGAGAATGTGTGAGTGAGTTACAATATTGTAATTCATTTGACACGATTTTGACACCCATCATCATCATCATATCAGCCTGTAGACGTCCACTGCTGGACAAAGGCCTCCCCCAAGGATCTCCACGACGACCGGTCCTGCGCTAACCTCATCCAGCCGGGTCCCACCCATAGAATGCTTTTATTACTCATCCATATGGGAGTGGGTAAATTTTTTGATTCATGACACCCAATAAAGGTACCTATGCACACATACTGTCACCAACATAGCAACCAACGCCCCCCCCTCCGCCATAGGCTCCGCGGCCGCGCATCGATCGCGGCCGACCTTGGCAGTGAGCGAGGACGCCTATTTATACCCGCCCGCCCCGCACCACCCCACCCCACCCCCGCACGCAGTGCTGCCAACTGCCGCGTCTTCCTGGACGATTTGTGGAAAAACATGTTAGTGTAGTGGTAACACTGTGTGCGGGTTTCTTTCTCGTCTACCTAGGTATAGCGTTTTGTTTAGTTTTCCTGAAATATCTATTTCGGGGAAAGATTTTTCTCGTGGTATTTCAAATGAATTTGTTTCGAGTCGTGAAGGTTCCAGAGCAATCGGTCCGAGTTATCCGGGTCAAACAGAGAACAAAAATTTTCGCTAAACAAAAAAAAGGGGGAACATACAGGATTTTACCAATTTAGAGGTTAAAAAAGATTACAACTTTAATTGATGTCCAGTAAATTGCTTCCGTATTCCTTAAAAAAGAAAAAAATTGAAGAATGACAAATGGGTATTAACAAGAAGTTTCAAACCTCTTTGGTCGCGCGCGCGCTCCCAAGCATGGGAGTAGCTTTTTTTTAAAATTCATGGATATTAACTCAGATTAGAAATTAAGTAAGATTTAATTGTAGGTGAAAACCACAGACTACTAAGAAAAGATACTACGTATCGTGAAAACGACTAGAAATAAAACGCTGCTTTTTTTAATCATCGTTGAGAATTATTTTTAAAACAAGAAAAAACCAAAAGTATAAAAAAAGAGGTGCGATTCTGTACAGTAGGAATAAAATGAATGAATGATAATGAATGGGCAAAGAAACTAAATAGTAATCTCAAAGTAGTAAATTCTTTAATTCGTTTAGGAATGTAAACACTAAATAGATTAAATTATCAATGTAGAGTCAACATTCTAGCTAATTATAACTTTATACAAGTGGTTATTAATTATTTGACTCCGCTATTTCCTTCATACCATACCACAGACAAAAAACATACATACCTACCTAGTATCTATGTTAATTTAAAAAAAATTCACTTTTCGTAATACAATAACACTGTAGAAAGAAAAAACACTTGTGGTTTTTATTCTACGTGATGTTTAATTAATATTTAATTAAACCTAACCTAAAAATAGATAAAGTGTCGTTTAGATTAAAACAAAAGGGGAAGATAGGAGACTGCACATGCTCCTAAAACCAAGCCCAAGGACCTAGTTCGCTCAGTTCAGCAGATCATGACTAGGTATTTACTTTAGCTGATTTCAGTGGAAAATACCATACACAAAAAGTCTATCTGTAAATAAAATTTATTCGGTATTTTAGTAAGTCACTTTGTATTAATTGTGACTTTAGTTTAGTTTGACTTTACTTAATTACATTAAAACTATTATTAATTTAAGTAAAAGTAAAACTATTAGACAATTAGTTACCCTTAGGTGCTAAACATTGTTTTTCGCTACGCCATGTTTGTTTGAGCGATGAAACAGGAGCGCTGACTTAACCTTTGTCTCACTCGCACCACCGTCGTAGCCGTCACGCTGTCTCTGTCTATCGCTGAATAGTATGCAACTTTGACTTCAGCTTTCATGTCAGCGGAGAGTCACCTAGTTATCTTCCCGTTTCGCTTTAATCTCAGGTGGATCACAAGTTGTTGAACTCCCCCGCCTTAGTGGCCTCCTCCTCGGCACTGAGCAGCGCGTCCAGGACCTGCCGCTTCACGAGGCCCTGCTGCCTCCTGGGCAGGCGTCGGGTGCTCTGGCAGACGCTCGCGAAGAACAGGTCTAAGGAGTCGCAGTCGGCGTCCCCGCTGCGGTAGGGCTCCGACGCCAGCGCCGCCGGCTCCCAGGCCTCGGCCTCATCCAGGTCGGAGTGTGGATCCGGTTCCACGTCCACCTTGATGTCGTCCTTTATCATCGGCCGCTGGTGCCTGAAACAGAAGATGCCCGTCTTCAATCTTCATGCTGCAAATGGGGCCTTAGATGAAACAAAACAGTGCGGGTTGGTGGATCATTGCGCCTAAGGTTTCCTAACGATGTTCTCCTTCATCATCATCATCATATCCGCCTGTAGACGTCCACTGCTGGGCAAAGGCCTCACCCAAGGATCTCCACGACGACCGGTCCCGCGCTAACCTCATCCAGCCGGGTCCCGCGACCTTCACCAGATCGTCGGTCCACCGCGTGGGAGGCCTACGCTGCATCTTCCGATACGTGGTCGCCACTCGAGAATCTTTCTGCCCCAACGGCCGTCAGTTCTACGAGCGATGTGCCCAGCCCACTGCCGTTTCAGCTTCGCAATTCTTTGAGCTATGTTGGTGACCTCGGTTCTCCTGCGGATCTCCTCATTTCTGATTCGATCTCGCAGGGAAACTCCGAGCATAGCTCTCTCCATTGCCCTCTGGGTGACCTAGAGCCTTCTTATGAGTTCTCCTTCACCGTTTGGTAATGTACCGGGATATACCATCTGCGGTTGGTGGCGGTGCCCACGTCGGCATTACTGTCTGCAGTTGGTAAATAGTCTGACTTAATGACGGTCGTCGGTGGGGATTAGTCAGAGATATAGATGGATTAGTCGTAGTGAAATCTGTAGTGAGTCGAACAGTCAATCGTATTATTTATTGCTACGGGGGCAACAAGCAAGCGGGCCTCCTGATGTTAAGAGGTATAGACACGTGCAACACCCGGGGGTGCTGGTGCGGCGCCGGCCGCGGTTGAAGAGCTCTGTTGACGCTCTTCTTGAAGGACCCCATATCGTAGCGCTGTGGAAAAGCGTCAGAGGGAAGGTCATTCCACATTTTGCATTCCACAAGCGCACAGTGCTGGTCCGCCAGGGGTCTATGTAGTGTGGGTGAACCGCGAGCGGTGCGATGGAGAAAACTGGTGGATGGCACGAGACCAAACAATTCCTCGGAACACTCCCCATTATACAGGCGGCAGTGTGTTGGACTGTGCGTGCGTGGATCCTCACCGGCGCGTCATGTACGGCAGCACGAAGGCCATGCGGCTCTGGAAGCGCCAGCGCTTGCAGGGCGCGCCCGCCTTGGTGGTGGCGCCGGTGCGCTTCTTCTTGATGGCCTGCCGCAGGGAGTCGCGCAGGATCTTCCACTCGCGTTTCAGTACCTCACCTGCAAACGCACACACAGTCGCTGACAAGGCCAAGAAATAAACCTTCCACTAAGTCGACAACAACTTCGGCTCTCGGAGTGGAACACAGAGCAATTCGAATAGAGGAATTGATTAAATGTTTCCGACAGATAAATTCTTCCGGATGGTTTATACACAAATGCATGATAATAATTAGGTATACTTGTGTAGGTATTTACAGAAAATATAAAAAAGTCAATTTTTAGTTTAAAGGTACCTAGTTTGTGAGGATGTTTGAGATTTTGATTTAGCTACCTCGGCATTATCACTATTATAGTGATACCAGCCTTAATAAATGTTTACAACAGACTAGGTACTTTGGAAATCCCCATTATAATAATGAGGATGTAAACGTTAGTGCAATCGCCTTTCTGTCTGTGCCATACTTCTGAGGAGGTCTACCGTCCTGTAACCGCCGGTTATTCGTAAATAGGTACCTATCTAAAAATTATGACGGGCTAAAGGACGTTTTCAGAGCCGTGAAACCCATTATAAAAAACAATATATCTATGGTTTATTTGAAATTATAACCTTCTGCCGTGTCTATTGTACGTAGAGGGAGAAAGCAACTCAATCAAAAGAATATATAGGTAATAAGAAAAAGTATCCATAGAACAGACGCTAAAAAAACAATAATAATCAGAGAGGGACACACTTATTACAAAAGTGGTAAGAGTAAGCTAGACAGGTATAAAATCTTCTATCTCTATCTACGTATGCGAATATTTTTTGTTGGTTGCTGCTTATTTATCAACTGCATGACTGCATACCAACAAACAACAGCCCGACTAAAATAGATAGTGTTTGTTCAGTTTGACCCCGCCATGTAAGAAGCGTCTTCTCAAATTATTGGGGTAAAAGACTATTGCTATTTCATGCTATAAGTACGCTGATTGCAAATCTATGGTAATATAGGTACCTACTAAATCTATGAATAAATATGATTATGATTACTTATGTACCAAAATCGGTCATATGTTTTGGGACTGGATCACTATACCTATGTAATAGTATCATAGATACGCGGCCGCAACGTAAAGCACGCTCCACAGTGCGTGCTAGTGTACGGTGCGGTCGGTGTGAGACTCACTGTTGGCGCCGATGCGGTCGGAGATCTCGGTCCAGCAGCGGTCGCGCACGTCGATGTCCCGGTGGCTCTCGTGCCGCGTGTCGTACAGCACCGGGTACTTCTTCACCTCGTCGATGAGCCGCTCGCGATACTCGCGCGAGCCCATCGCGCCGCTCGCCCGCGCCCCGCCCGCTCGCCGGCGATACTAAGCGATGCGAGCGAGCGACGCGACGCCCGGCGATGCGCGCCGTTGCCGCTTCGCTAATAGCTCGCTCATCGCGCACGGTGTACGCCGTGGTTTACATAGATCAGGTGGGCAGCCAGATGTGTTGGTAGGTAATATAGATGCTTGTACGGTCGACCGCACGTCAAAACAAAACCAGTATAAACTGGTCTCTCGTAGTATTGGAACTCCGTAATAGGCTAGGCCAGCTCAAGGTCAAAGTGTTTCCACTGATCGACTAGGTATTATAGACTAATATTCATAAAAACTTGACTAAAAATAATAATATCATGAGGCATCATGCAAAAGAAATTTGAAAGCCTGTAACTTCACATGGTATTGTAGCTGGTAGTTGTGTGGGTAGGATAATAAAGCAGAACAAAACCACAGAGTAAGTAATACAAAACTAAGTAAAATTGTCAATCTTACTAAAGTTGTCACGGAGACGGCGAAGTTATCTTATGAGGCACCTACCTAGGTACCTACTTAGGTATCTTTTTTGAAAACCAACATTTAAAAAAGAAATATAAATAAATAAAGTTCATATCTTCCTGTCTTTCTTTTCTGAATAATGTCCAATCTGTAAATCTTTGAAATACCTAGAAGTATAGACATAGGTATTTTATTCATATTTTTTGATACACGTCATTAAATTCAATGAAGAAAATGTCAACATTAATTAATAATAATAAAATAAACACAAAAATCAAGTCAAATTAATCTATAAAAATTCGTCAAAGCTATAGAACGACTGCTTGACAAGCCAGGCGCGCAATCTTTTTTTAATGGCAGGTAGGTATGTGATTGAAGTTTGAATTCATCATCATCAACAGCCTATTAATCTCCCCACTGCTGGGGCTCAGGCCTACCCTCTCAACGAGGGCGTGCGGGCTATTATAGTCCACCACGCTAGCCCAGTGCGGGTTGGTGGACTTCACACGCGCCTAAGAATTTCTTCTTCGGCGTATGCAGGTTTCCTCACGATGTTTTCCTTCACCGTTTGAGAGCGGTCAGTACATGTACTTAAGTTTCGAGAAAAAACCCATTGGTACATGGCCCGGCCGGGGATCGAACCTCGGACCTTTCGATATGATAGGTCGCGTCTTATCCCTGAGGCCACTGACGCTCTGAAGTTTGAATTCCAGAGATTGAATTCGCGGGAGCTGCTTGAAACGATATTCACCTGTCTGCGGCTCCTAAAGCCGTTTACTCTTTGCCGTGGGCGACGTTGCCAGCGCGCTCGGCTCGCTCGCCCCGCGGGTCGCCTCGAGCCGGCTTTTGGATCTAACTGGATTACATAATAATAATAATAATAATAATAATTGTTTGGACAATTTTACACACGGCTGTTTAGTCCCAACTAAGCCGAAGCTTGTAAACGGGTACTCAACAACTGATAAACATACTTAAATACTTTTAAATAAATACTTAAATACATACAAACACCCAGAATCCGAAAACCAACTGTTATGCTCATCACACAAATGTTGGTCCCGGGTGGGAATCGAACCCACGACCTTTGGCGCAGTAGGCAGGGTTACTACCACTACGCCAACAGGCCAGTCATTAATGTCAGTAATGCCAATTTAGTTTTTAGATTGGTAGGTAGGTACAAGGTAGGTATAGGTACCTAATTGTGGAACCCCAGATTAAATGCCCCTTGCACTGTAATGTATGTCCCATTTTTGAATAGCTCTTTTGTATCGGATGTCGAATGGAAAATTGGTAGAATCGGCCGCTCGAAGCGAGGAGAATAGCACTCTTATTAGGGCCTCTTACACCGCTTGCTGATAAAGTCCCAGATACCCTATCTGCAGGTTATCTGACAGATAGCCTGTCTTTTTGGTTTCACAGGTATCTGATTGCCTATATCTTATATATTTTATATAGTCTATCACACAGATTTATCTGATAGATTAGTTTATCACTAAGATTACTATCTGTAACAATATCAGGAAGTGGTGAAAGAAGCCCTTATTAGGCGAAATATACCGGTATACCTACTTACACTTACATAGGTGGACGGATAATTAGAAACAGGGCAAGATTTTCATTCAATCGAGGTCACTTCGAAGCCATAGTTCTCCGTGAAGGATTGATCGGGGCGTGATCTGATGATGGTCATCGAGAGAGTAGATGGAGGACTTTTAGATGGCTATAGATGTCCAACTGATGAGATTAGCCGTTTGGGTGCAGCATCATGATTCCTTAACTTTAAGATTTTCATACATTTTTATGCCATTTTGCAGTTTTTTTTCTACATGACGATGCTGCTACCAAACGGCTCATCTGATCAGTTGGATATCTATAGCGATCTGAAAGTCCTCCATCTACTCTCTCGATGACCGTCATCAGATCATGCCCCGATCAATCCTTCACGGAGAACCATGGCTTCAAAGTGACCTCGATTGTATGAAAATCTTGCCCTGTTTCTAATTATCCGTCCACCTATGTGTATAGGTACCTACCTACTTACTTGTGCGTACGATGTTCAATCCTTAGACATACCTAGTTAATTTCAACTTTTGTTTAAAATTCCTATCACAGTCATGGCTGATCGATATTGATATTAGTTTAAATTAAACACCGAGCAAAAGACGCCGCGTGCGAGAGAGAAGCGAACCGTGTGCGGCGAGTGCGAGCGAGATGCACGGAGAGAGGTGCGCGGGCGCAGATCACGCGTGTTTTTTTGGGTCAGGGGTTCAGTGGTCGGGTCGGTGCACATGCGATGCTAATGGTGGACCATCTGTGCTGTGCTGTGCTGTGCTGCGTGAGACCCATCCATGCCGTCTCTCTCTTCGCTCATTTGTTCTGTACTATCGGCCAGGAAAATACGGGTGTGTCCACAAACATAGTTACCTACAGTAAGGTTCAAAAGTGCAACACCACGCTAAGAGTCATTTTTCTGTACAACGGTGCGCACGACAACACGAAAACCAATTAGATATAGACTTCTGTATTGATTTCATACAGTTTTTCATCGGACATCGCTCGAGAACAAAGCGGTCATTAATCATTCTGCAACCTTCAACTTTGGGCTGCCCTCTACACACCCATAGGCATCTATAGTGTAGTTGGTAGTTAAGTGTGTAGTCATAAAAAGTATAGTCCCCGTAAATCTTTTTGGCAGATATTCATATTCATATTCATATCTTTATTGGTAATTTCTTAGTTACATGTCAAAAAGAAGAAAAAAAATCAGATAAGCAGGGTTGGAATTCGTAGTATAATTATACTATTTGTAATTTAACCATCTGTAGTATGTAGTATCGTAATGCCAGTATACTACGCGAAAGTACCATAATTTAGCCGATTCGTTTTATACCCTACAGTTATATGGAATTTCCTTAGATTATGCCTTATTCTTAGTGAATTTCGGTGTGCATGACAACATCAGTCTAGATTTTTTATCCCGGTTGTTGTGACAGAGTAGGATGGATGTATTTTATTTGACTTTATGTATTAGTGTGAGTGAGACGATGATATGTACAAGACTCAATTTGATTAAATTCGTTCATTA
The DNA here is from genome assembly GCA_949699065.1 of Metalampra italica. NCBI lineage: Eukaryota > Metazoa > Arthropoda > Insecta > Lepidoptera > Oecophoridae > Metalampra > Metalampra italica. The sequence goes on from OX452982.1 coordinate 10,567,649, forward strand.
TTCGAAGGATTTGTGAATATTTTCAGAAAAAAATCGCTTACAAATGCAATTTTACTTCAATTTAAGACAAAATCGACAAGAAATGAAACGTAGTGTGGGGACACAAGATATTACTATCTCTTTCTAATGTTAAGAGCTCCTCGCAACCGGCAAGCTAATATTTACAATATTAGCTTCGCAACCGGCGACGGTTGAGATGAGCTCTTAACATTAGAAAGAGATAGTAATATCTTGTGTCCCCACAGTAGTATAATTTTAGGCCAAGTACCTAGTATATTTTTAACTTCCAAAGAGTAGGTATAATTCGCGAAGCCCAGGTGCGTCAAGTGCCTGGGCGACCACGGCACGTCCGAGTGTACCCGAAAAAAGGGATGCGAAGAGCCTCCAGCGTGCGTGCTGTGCGGCGCGGCGGGGCACACCGCCAATTACGGCGGTTGCCCCAGGGCGCCGCGCAGGGCCCGCGGGCAGGCGAAGCGCGCCCCGCCACATAACTCAACTGCACCATCGACACGGCCTGCACCCCCACCATCCTCCTTCCCCCCCCTTCGACCAACCCTCAATGCGGACCTGCGGCCGCAGAGGCCAAATGCCTGGGTTAAACCCCCAGCCATTTGCGCCAAAGCGCCCCCAGCCGCCGCGCTCCCCCACCCTGTCCCCTCCTACCAACCTTCACCCCCCTCAGCCGGCACCAAAGGGCTTGGATCCACTTCCGGGCCCGAGAATGATTTCGCGCTTATCTGCCGCGTCTTTGACCCTAACGAAGTGCGCGAGATGGCCCAGGCCCTCAGGGCCTCAGATTCCAACCCCATGGAGAGACTCGCTATCTCTCAAAGATACGCGCACGTCGTCGCCGCCATTTGGGATTTCAACTCACGGGCCCGTTAATGGATCTAAGCCCTAACAGTAGCAGGCTCAAACCCCGATCCCTCTTCCTAGCCTACTTCAACGCGGACGGCCTTAGGGCTCAACGCGACGAAGTCTCCAACTTTCTGCAGGACCACCAAGTCGATATTCTGCTAGTCCAAGAAACGCTTCTCAAGCCTGGGGTCCGGGACCCCAGAATAGCTAACTACAACATCATTCGGAACGATAGGACACGCTCTGCGAAGGGAGGAACGATCATCTACTATAAACAGTCACTTCATTGTGTCCCGCTAGACACTCCACCTCTCAGGGACATTGAGGCTTCAGTCTGTCAGCTAGCCATGACAGGTCATCAACCTATCGTCATAGCCTCAGTTTACCTTTCTTGCTCTGAAGAAAGGAACATTCTTAGCTCTGATTTAGAAGCTCTTTTTGAACTAGGAGGTTCAGTCATCTTGGCTGGCGACCTAAATTGCAAGCATCCTAGATGGAACTCTTCATCAACAAATCGTAAAGGCAGGGATCTCGACATCATAGTTGACAGACTCAACTTCGACATCATAGCCCCAATGACGCCCACCCACTTCCCCTATAATGTGCAGCATTCATCGGACATCTTGGACATCGCACTTCTAAAGAACGTTAACCTCCGGTTACATTCTATAGAAGTGATACACGAACTACAATCAGACCACCGACCAGTGCTCCTAAAGCTAAACCCCCCCATAGATATCCCCCCCCGTAGGGTGACGATAGTGGACTGGCACAAACTTGAGGAATCCCTCAAGTCAACCAGCTCCGAACAACTCGACAGAATTCCTGACAATATATCTTCATTAGAGGACATCAATGTCGCAATCGAAGCTCTCAGCAACCACACCCAAACTATAGTCGCCGAATGCTCGAGACAGGTCCCAGCGGCCGATCAGCGTCGCTGGAACCTGCCAGACGAAGTGAGGGAACTGCTGAGAGCCAAGAACGCGGCTACTCGCGCCTACGACTACTTTCCCAGCGAGCCCAACAGAATCAGATTACGCGCCTTACAGAGGGACGTAAAGCGTGACATCGCAAACTTCCGTCAGACTCGCTGGGAAAACCTGATGAGCGAGATTTCGCCATCCCACCAGGCCTACTGGAGGCTGGCGAGAACTTTCAAATCAGACACAGTCACGTCGATGCCCCCCCTAGTTCGTTCAAATCAACCGCCTGCCTTTCTTGACGAGGAGAAGGCCGAATGCCTGGCTGACAGTCTCGAGGCCCAATGCTCACCCAGCACCTTACCAATAGACCCTGTCCACCTTCACACGGTGGACAGTGAAGTAGAACGGAGATCTGCCCTCCCCGCAACAGAGTCACTCGCGCCGGTCACCTCTGACGAGGTTCAATCACTAGTCAAAAATTTACATGCACGTAAGTCACCGGGTTCTGACGGGATCTCTAACAGAGTCCTGAAACTATTCTCACCACAACTAATCGTTTTGTTAGTCAGCATCTTCAATGCAGCATTAGGGAATTGCGTCTTTCCACAAGCGTGGAAAGAAGCAATAGTCATAGGTATCCGCAAACCGAACAAGCATGGCTCCGACCCCTCTAGCTACCGCCCCATCAGCCTCCTCAAGGTTATGGGGAAAATCTACGAGCGCCTCCTACTCTCGCGCCTGAAGGACTTCGTTGAGTCCCGAGGGATTCTCATCCACGAGCAGTTTGGGTTTCGGGCCAAACACTCGTGCGTGCAACAAGTGCTCCGCATAACGGAGCACATACTTCACGAACTCGTCTCCAGGAGGCGCTCAACGGGAACGGGAGCGCTTTTCTTCGACGTAGCCAAAGCGTTCGACAAAGTCTGGCATAACGGGCTGATATACAAGCTATACCAGCTCGGGCTGCCAGACCGGCTCGTCCTCATCATACGCGACTACCTCAGCGGTAGAACCTTCAGATATCGCGTCGAAGGAACGCTCTCTCGACCCCGTCAGATTAGGGCCGGAGTCCCGCAAGGTTCAGTCCTCTCCCCCTTCCTATATTCACTCTACACCAATGACATCCCACGTACCCCTGGTGTAGAGTTAGCGCTCTTCGCAGACGACACAGCGCTTTATACCTCAGGCAAAGACCGCCCCAGAGTCAATCGGTTACTCCAGACCGCAGCCAATGCCCTAGGGGATTGGTTCCGGAAATGGAGAATCGAGGTGAACCCCGAGAAAAGTGCAGCAATGTACTTCACTCGGAGCACCAGACCCAGGGGCGATCTCGGCCAAATAACACTCTTCGACCGACCGATCCCCTGGGAAAGGTCAGTCAAATATCTAGGAGTAACGCTCGACGCAGGACTTACGTTTCGCTCTCATATTAAACGTGTACGCAACCGTGCAGCCCATATTCTCGGCCGCCTCGGTTGCCTCATAGGCAGTCATAGCAAAATGTCACTTAGGAACAAAATAACCTTATACAAAACCTGCATCCGACCCATCCTCACCTACGCCAGTCCGGTGTTTGCTCACGCTGCACCCTCATACATCCACCAGCTCCAAACCCTCCAAAACCGCTTCATGCGCAGAGCCACGGGAGCCCCCTGGTTTCTGCGCAATGAAAACCTCCACATGGACCTCCAACTCCCAACCATCGCCCAATACCTCAAACAAAACTCTATACGCTTTTTTGACATAGCTTCAGCTCATTCTAATCCGCGAGTGGTGAGTGCCGTCACTTACCACCCCCGCGAAATCACTAACGTTCGTAAACGTAGGCCGCGACACGTACTCGGAGACCCGGACGACGCAATCACATTGGCGATCCGACGCCAAACACCACCAGATAGGCACACTACACCGACGTACCGCCCCCGCCGGCGAGGGCGGCGCAATCGAAATCCAGGCGCGTACTCAAGGTATCGGCACGTCTCCGGCCGTTTTTCTCCGACAACAAATAACGCCAGCAGCGCCCTAAGCCGAGGTCCGTGCCCCATGGGCGCCCTTAGGCCTGCTGCCCCCCCTAATGGTTGAGCTGCGCGCCCTCCGCGCCAGCTAGAGCCGAACGCATTTGGCGATCGCTCATCTCTCCGGTGAAGCTGTGACGGCCAAAGAAAGGCCAATAGCAAAGTCAATTCTTAAAAAAAAAAAAAAAAAGTAGGTATAATTTTCTGAGGGTCTGATAAATGAGGTTGGCTGATGTTGCATTCAGTGACTAATTTTAGGTGTCAAAGGGGACCTGTGCGGGTTTACTAGAGACGCTCATTCAATTTAAAGAAATATTTCATTGATTCGATCAACCGAATCAAAGTTTTCACTATTTTGGACATCTCTACGCGACACATTAGGTCAATTACGCACGCACACATCTGTAGCACTGTCAGCGATGTGCAAACAATCTGTGACTATATTCACTCGACCGCCAAAATGATTTACGGGGACTATAATCGATTGTTTGATAGTTGTCGGCCCACCCAAATCTGTGAGTTCCCTGAATTCTGTGAATTTATACATGTTCCTTCTATTTCCGAACCACTGTTTACTACACCGCCCACGTCCCGCGTCTGCTTCCACTATCTACGCCTACGTGATCCCAAATGAAAACTAAATGATCTGAAAAAGAGACAAAATTTTTAATCAGGAATTTTGTAGTCAGCTTGCCAAACAAAATTCTAGTAATAAATAAGTTTTCAAATTTCAATACACTTGCTCGTAAAGTGGCTCTTATTGCACCGCTTTGAGGTTCACGAAGCAGCTCATAAAATCGAGTGCTTTTTTTCCGTTACCGCACTAGTTAGTGTTTTTTTGTTTTACTTAGTTTTTTAAATTTCTCAGTACGTAATAGTACATTGTGCATTATGGGCAGTAAGTAGGATATTACTAACGAGAGTGTTAGAAGCCCGACGCCGAAGGGATTTTAATGACTCGAGTTTGTAATACCCTTACTGCCCGTGATGCACACAATGTTTTTCATCACATTTGCGAGGAAATATATACCTACGATTTTTCTTTGACTTTGCTGATATTATTTAAGTTTATTAAATTAACTTAGTTAAATTGAGTTAAATTTAGTTAAATTTAATTACCTTAATATAACTCAAGTTAACTCAGTTTAACTCAAGTCGAGTCAAATCGAGTAAAGTCGAGTACAGTCGAATACAGGCGAGTACAGTCGAGTACAGGCGAGTACAGTCGAGTACAGACGAGTACAGTCGAGTTTAGTCGAGATAAGTCAAGTTAACCACTCAATTTAACTTAATTAATTTAATAAACCAGTTCAGTACAGCCAGCTACACATTACAGCCCTAGGGGTATAATATTGTACTGATTTTCATTATTCTCCCGCGGGTATATATAGGCCATTGTGTTTCTTTAGGTACGCATATAATCAAAGGTTTACCAAACGTGTGGATGCAGCATAATGTTTTTGGTTATGGTTTAGATTTGGTATATCGAGTAGATTGGACGACTAATAGAGTTTAGCTCTATGGTACAGTCAACAAAAGAGAGAGGTAAGCATAGGTACAGTACAGCGCTATACTAGCTCTGTATGGTGCCTGCTTACCTGTCTCTTTTGTTGACTGTACCTAGTTTGCTAGATCTGCAGTCTTCTAGTTCTGACCTTATATATTTAAGTAGATAGATTAATAATAACAATCCTTAATTACTATTCTAATTAACTTCTAACTAAGCAGTTGTGAATCCGACCTCAAAAGCTCTCATTTTAAAATTGCCCTGCAATTTGCACTAACAACCGACGCAGGCAATATTGCATCTGGTACAGTCGACCGCACGTCAGTGGAAACACTTTGACCTTGAGCTGGCCTAGCCTATTAGGGAGTTTTAATACTACGCGAGACCAGTTTATACTGGTTTTGTTACCACTGATGTGCGGTCGACCGTACTTAACTTAGCTGGTTGGTATCGAAGGTCAACCTGACCTACAGCGGGCGTCGGTGGCTTTATTTTGTCCCTTGTTATAGCACCGTTTGCTCACCGCGAAGGAAAATGATGAAGCGACCCTTACGACGTTTGTCTCCTGCGCTGCCATCTTCTGTCCTTTTCCTCTCTGTTGTGATTGTAGTGCGTCTTTGTCGCTCGCCGAGGTCGGCAGACACGCTGTCGCCAGCGCCGGCCGTAGCGTTCACACACTAATTTCCAAGAATTCTTTTTCTAGACTTTTTCAGTTGGTGGGTGCAGTTTTTTGTCGCCTGCCCACCTCTGATTCATGCAAATGATCGTAATATTTTTATTAGCGTCATTGTTTGAGGCGAAATCGAATTATATTGCAGGTGTAGTGCGTAGGTAGGTTACAGCACTGCCTCAGCAAAAACAGGGCACGACTAGAGTTAGTCGGCGATTTTCACTAAGGTTCATTATTAATATAACCTCACGCAGAGATTTACAACGACCAAATTCTGGTTACCTAACGTTACACCTTACGATCTGAATGTTACACGCTTTTATTTTTAATTTCCCGCACAATATACACAACCACTTACTGTATATAATACTATGCCAAATTATACATTCAATCAAACCCGCAAAATACATAATTTAGGAAAATAAAATAGAAGAGACGAATATGACACTTCGGCTGCGCCAAAAGAGTATGTTCTTTGTTGTTAGAGCGATCGTTGTTCTTATGAGATATTTATTACTAGTAGTTCCGTGAGAACAGTAGACCTCGCCAGCCCTTATAAACCAAACCTAAAAGAAACCAACAAAAGTCAACTTTGGAAACAGAAAAAGTACCTACTAAAGTGACAAAAATTAGCACTTTAAAGCTTAATATTTCGCAAACGGATCCCTGAATCGAAAAATGTTTATCACACACCCGCGATATTTTTGAAAGACCCATCCAACGATACCCCACACCATGGATATCACGCGGAAAAAAATAATTTTCCATTTTACGTATGCAGTTCTATGAACATAATTTATTTTTTCAACTTTCTTAAGTCGATCCACTATTACTCAAAAACCAATAGAACCTACTTAGCCGTAATAGTTTTCCTTGTAACTACGTTATATATGCTACTGCCATGAATTTTTTCACATTTCCAGAAGCAACCGTTTAGCTGGCAGGGGGGGGGGGACACGTGACTCTAACAAAAATTACCGCTTTAAAGCTTAATATTTCGCCAACGGATCCCTAAATCGAAAAAATAGTATTCACACACCAGCAATATTTTTGAAAGACCTATCCAACGATATCCCACACTATGGGATTCACAAGAAAAAAAAAGTTCACTCCCACTTTGCGAGTGTGGTAGGTACTCTAAAAAAAATGTTTTTCAAAATTTTATTCTACTCATTTTGTAGGTTTAATTAATTTATACATATGCCAAATTTTCGTCAAAATCGGTTGAAAAATGCGACCTGTAGAGAATTACAGACAGACAGACAGACAGACAGACAGACAGACAGACAGCCGGACAAGAGCATTTTTGGCCAGTCTCGAAACGTAGACGCTTCGCTCGCTCGGTCAATTATTATAAAATATCTGTCCGAAGCCATTCTCTACAAGTTGTGTCGTCAACTGCAATCCAAAGTCATCAAACATAATGGTTGTGTCCACGATCACGACTGAAGGTCACCTTTAGCAAAAACCGCCGCTTTTTGCATCGTCTTTTTTTATATGTCCAATTCACAATGTATAATACAAATTGCATGTTATGCGTCTACTAGGTACCCATTATTCTATTTGTATCGTGGTATGAGTCACTATGCACTAATTGGGTCGTTTTTTATTTATTCATGTTTTAGGTAATGATTCATTGCGTGATTACTAACTGTAAGGATCGGTGTTCTTACTCGACTGAAAGCTACAAATTTTAGACTTGTTTCATCTTATGCCCGTTCGAAATCATCAGAGCATTTTTCTGTATGGGTTTTTCTCGATTTACTGCAAACTCGTTTCACTACAAAAACTTGCTAAAAAATAAAACTAATGGCTAGGTGGTTGGTTCTTGGATCTGTGTATATTTATAGTACATTGTTATCCTAGGTGTGAAAGTAACTTATTTAAGTCCCGATCGGGCGCCAATAGTTCGAGGGACCTCTAAATAAGTCTTGAACCCGAGGGAAACACTGTGCTTTTCATTAAGAATACACTGAAAGTAAAAACAAAAACATAAAATGAGTGTTAATACAAATCTCTGCTATACGGAAGTATAAACAAAACTCTACAACTCGAAAAAACAAATGAAGATCGGATTGCCGCTTTCCCGTCTATTTTGTTTTTTTTTCTGTGGCCGGCCAGCTATTCTGCCATTATTTTTCATTTCCATCACTGAAAAAATGATAAATATTTTGCCCAAATCTATGTTATTTTAAAGAAATAGTTGACAGTAATAATTATAACAAAGTAATTTAAAAAATATATTCTTTAATTATTACATAACTTTATGTTATTTCAATTTTACATCGCGCTGTAATTGAGTGGCTGTATAAACAGTTGGAACATGGTCCAATAGAAATGTCAAAATAGTACTAGTATTTTTTTAAAATAATTTGACAGCTGTCAGTTGAAAGCGATTCTCCCTAGGGCTGAGATGTATTACTTTCAACCCGCTACTCAGGCAACTTCAGACCTTCTTTCAGAGTATGAGTAATGAAAAGTAGTTTTCACCCTGTAGGTAACTTCATTACCGCATAAAGGTCCCTTTGATTTGCAACGCCACAATTTAATCTGTTTAAATTCTCAAATCACTAGGTACCTACTTCAAATCGTGAAATGAGACCAACACATGGTACTTTTTGTTTCTCATGGTATGTATTATAAATAATAGTAATAGATTTGTTGTAGCTTTTGCCAGCTCATGTCGTATGTTGAGTTACCCAGCTGGGGATGATGTCATGTCCAGGTAGGTATACAGTACTTACTTACCTATTTCTTGCTTCTCAATGCCACAAATGGTGCGATTGTTATTGGTTTGCGGTAAAAAATCATTACAAATGGTAGGTACCTAATTAATGTTGGTCGGCGAATTACAAACGCAACACTATTTTCCTTTCCTTTTCCTTGTTTTGTTCATAACTCATTTCGTTCTTGTGTATTAGTCTTGTGAGTGTGACTTTTTGGGTCATTTTTAGTGAGCATAATTAGTTATTTGTTATGCAAGGCTGCAAAGTTGGTTATTTTGTGCGAGTACTAGTATTGAATCCTGAGCGTAGCGAAGGTTTCAAGGTACGACACACAAAATAACTTTGCTGCCGAGCGCAACACACAAATTTTCACCTCACTACAGCGAGGAAAATACTAGGTGAATTGAATCCTTTCGGCGGTTTAGAACCACAAATAATAATAACCACAATTAGAATTGACCACTTCTTTAAATGTCCACCTTCTACCAATTAGAAGAAAAGTTTTAAAAGTTTTTTTCCAGGTGCAGTTTTCCACGCAGATTTCGAATGAGAAAGTATACCCTTCCGAGCTTGTGAGGTGAAAAGGTTACCTATTGTTCATTTTATAATTTGAGTTTTGTGTTTAAGGTAATAGGTATCCTGATTGCCTATAACAGGTTCAGTTTGTCGTGTTGATGAAGGTTCTTTTGTTTGCATTTGACAGTACATTAGGTTAAGTGTTTAGTGTTTGATCAAGTTACTACTCAGATCAAAGTTTAGACTTAGCACAGGACTTGATTGCTATACAATTAAATTCACTTCGTGGCCGGTTCCATGTTCAAGACCGAAGTACCTAGACATTCCCTCCACACTCGGCTTCTTATTTCCACTCCAGCCTAGGTATTATAGGCCTGTACTATTATTTGTTTTGTGATATAGGTAGATACCGAGTATAAGATAGTCATCTCATTCGTTAGCGAACAATAGAATAGTTGAGCTGTCGATGCGGCTTGGTTGCTACGCGGCGAGGTTCAGAGCCGGGTCGGAGGTGCTCCGCGAAGGTTCATGACCGGTTAATTAGCTCTTAGTGGTTTGAACAGTCATTGTCTTTTAATTATAATGAATGATGATACGATGACGAATCACGAAGGTGGAGAAAACCGTCACAGTCATCTCACCGCATGCCATGTCAATCTGCATCTTTCTGTTTACAAGGTATTACAATATTCAACCCTCCAAGAAGTATAGGACATAGAATCCTCAGTCATCAGAAGACCTCGGTCATGAATTAAAAAAAAGAGCTACCTACAGAGATTCTAAGCTTCTTGACCTCAGTGATGTGAAGTGAAGAGTCGCGAGTTTTTGACATTTAAAAAAATCATGACTTAGGAAAAAATATTTTCGATTAGGTACCTAATAGTCGACCAAACCAACTCTTAAAAGTCCAAAAAATAAATTGTGTTCATAGAACTGCATACGTAATGTGGGTTTTTTTATTATCGTAAATCCCATGGTGTTAGGTATCGTGGGATAGGTCTTTCAAAAATATTAGGGGTGTGTGTGAAATCCATTTTTCATTACTCATACTATGAATTCTTCTTCCCAGCTCTATATAACACCTTGGAAGCGGTGGTAGATAAAAAATTGACGTTGTATAAATGTACCCAGTGTACTTACATGCAATAAAATACTTTTGACTTTGACTTTGCCTGAGGACCGGGTTGAAAGTAATACATCTCAGCCCTAGGGAGAATCGCTTTCAACTGACAGCTGTCAAATTATTTAAAAAAAATACTAGTACTATTTTGACATTTCTATTGGACCATGTTCCAACTGTCTATACAGCCACTGAATTACAGCGCGATGTAAAATTGAAATAACATAAAGTTATGTAATAATTAAAGAATATATTTTTTAAATTACTTTATTATAATTATTACTGTCAACTATTTCTTTAAAATAACATAGATTTGGGCTTCATGCTGCTTCCAAACGGCTTATCTGATCAGTTGGATATAGCGATCTAAAAGTCCTCCGTCTACTCTCTCGATGAACGTCATCAGATCATGCCCCGATCAATGCTTCACGGCGACCCATGATGGCTTCAAAGTGACTTCGATTGTATGAAAATCTAGCCCTGTTTCTAATTATCCGTCCACCTGTGTAGGTACCATTACGAGTGTGAGTTGTAATTTATCTTTGTTGGTCAAGTGGTGAAGTTACGATAATTCTATTGTTAGAGGAAATTACATAATGATATAAGTATGATGTACCTGCTACGTACAAATTATATAATAGCCCTGTGTAAATAAAGGTGTTATCACACATTACACGATAATGCAGATAGCGTAATTACGCTATCAATTGATCTACTTGGCTGCCATTGTGCCTATGAAGAGTAGTTTTCAGTTATCTGTGGATGCGATCGTTTGATGGCATTTAGACCTGATAACAATCTATAAACCCTTACTCATACAGCAAGCGATACAAAAATATAGTCAGCGAAACATTAATTTCACGTCGCGTAAGTACAATCTGATACGAAATCTGATTAGTGTGTCGTGGTGGGGAAGAAGCGGCCTATCATGCAGAGAGATCTGAGTTCGATCCCCCGGTCGAGCACCTACTACCAAAGGGTTTTTCTCGAAAGCTAAGGACATTTACTGACTGCTCTCAAACGGTGAAGGAAAACATCGTGAAAACATGTAAAGTCCACCAACCCACAGTTGGCTAGCGTGGTGGACTATAGCCCATACGCCCTCGTTGAGAACGTAGGCCTAAGGCCTGTACAGTGGGTACATTAGGTTGTTTATAATGTTAATAGATCAGTTTTCCTGAAATATTTCAGAAAATCCTTTGTTATGTAAAAATTCAATAACTTTCCCATACGAGGGTACTTTCCAAGTACATTCCAAGTTTCAGCTCAATTTGATCCAGTAGTTTTATAGATATTTCGGCTTGAAAGATCCATAAAAGAATAGCTACCAATGCTTGAACTGTCTCAAAAGCGGGCACATGCAATGCGAGTGCCCACCCCCTACTACCGAAACTGCTGGTGAATTCAACTGCAAATGAACAAATAAACATAAACACTGAAGCGAGATCTCTCTGAAAGCACAAGGATCTCCAGTGTTTGTTCTCCGGGCTGTAACTGACACTGGGTTTGTCAGTACTGTGATTTCTTGGTATCTACAAACGTTCAAGAGCACTGCACGGCGCTGCTCTTGCTCTGTCCGTGGATATAGAATGCCTGGTGCATAATAGTTATTTGTTATGCAAGGCTGCAAAGTTGGTTATTTTGTGCGAGTACTAGTATTGAAAACTGAGCAAGCGAAGGGTTCAAAGATAGAATCCTGAGCGTAGCGAGGGTTTCAAGGTACGAGACGCAAAATAACTTTGCTGCCGAGCGCAACACACAATTTTTCACCTCACTACAGCGAGGAAAATACTAGGTTAATTGAATCCTTTCGGCGGTTTCGAACCACAAATAATAATAACCACAATTAGAATTGACCACTTCTTTAAATGTCCACCTTCTACAAATTAGAAAGAAAAGTTTTAAAAAGTTTTTTCCAGGTGCAGTTTTCCACGCAGATTTCGAATGAGAAAGTATACCCTTCCGAGCTTGTGATGTGAAAATTACTTTACTTATTGCCGCAGAATAAGTGATAATACATATTGTGTAGAATATTTCTGTGTAAGAATGACTTTGTGTATTAATCAGATGGTGTATACCTTGAGTTTAGCTTACATTTAAACACTGATACAGCATGAAAACAGTATAAACGGGATCGTCAATTCGTATAACAAACCTAAGATCTTGCAGAGGTTTATCACAAAGCGTTGGTTATTTTATTGGGTAGTAAGTACCTACATATTATTTGTTTTTTTACAGCAGTCTCGTTTATAGAGGTACCTAGGTATAATGCGAGAGGTACTTTAGTTTTTGGAGTGCCATACGTGAATGTAGGTTTCTATGTTCTCACTCATAGAGTTTCCTCTCGCTTAACCAGTTCTTGCTTCGAACATGGAGTTCGACTGTACCTATCAAATCTGTAACCTGAAAATCTATTTTCGAATCGCTCGCCTCGCTTCGAGCGGTCGATTGTACAGATTTTTGTATCGGATGTCGAAGGAAAAATCGCTCGAAGCGAGGAGAGCGAATCGAAAATAGAGCTCCTGCTTTGTCACGCGTTGTCGTATGGATTTAAAAAACATCTCGTATAAAAAGCGTGTAGGTAGGTTAGGCACATACAAAAGCTGACAAGCAGAATTATGAACGCCAAAAAACGTGTTGTGATTATTGAAGGAAATGTGCGGCCATTACGCAACCGCTTTTTGTGAGGAGAGAAACATTCACGAATCGCGATACTTCTTTTTACTATCAACAAAAAACAAACTGAACCGACTGTTGCCATGGCATTATGAAAACAGCACCTTTATTAGAGAAGATTGAAGATTCAAAATCGAACAGACTCCATTGTTTCATGTACGCATGTAAGTTTGTGTAACTATACTTGTTCTGGACTATGACATAATGCCACAAAAAATAACAAGTCAAGGCTTTTGGCATATCATTGCGTGCAAAAAATTAGTAACCATGGCAACCGATTGTTGTTCGGTTAGTTGTTGTTGTTGGCAACTGAAAACGATGAAGTTTTGCTAGAAATGTTTAGATAATCAGCGGCCGGTTTCCGCGGCCTCGCCCGTGTTTTATAACATTTATGACTTTTTGCTCGGCTCCTAAGGGTCGTAGCGTGATGCTAAATAGCCTATAATCTTCCTCAAGAATTGGACTATCGAATGCAAAAAGAATTTTTCATCTCACAAGCTCGGAAACGAGAAATGTACAGTTTCTCTTCCGAAATCTGCGTGAAAAAATGTTTTTTATCCGATAACGTGGAAAATGTTTTCAAAATTAACACATTTCCTCTATGATGAAAACACACAATGATACGTTTAAAAACTCGGTTCGTCATTATTCTTTAAATAGGTTATGATCCCTTTGTTACTTTTATTGTCATTTTAAATAGGTAACATTAAATTAACAATAATCCTACTAATATTATAAAGGCGAAAGTTTGTAAGGATGTGAGGATGTTTGTTACTCTTTCACGCAAAAACTACCGAACAGATTTTGATAAAACTGGGTATAGTGATAGCTTATATCCTGGTAGAAGACTTAACGCGAACGAAGGCGCGGGGGAGATAATACTAATTCTCGACGTTGAATGAAACATCGAAGATTGTTCATCCTTCTCCAAGTTAAACAGATAATGAAGTAGATGACTTAACATGTGCGTGACTCGACCAAGCCCACTGGTGGGCTGTATGTTTGCCCACGGTGTGTACCGACCGGTAGTACCGGTATAGTACCTACCGTCTCAGGTCTCAGCTACTCGATAATTGCTTTGTTTTTGCGCTCGTTTTGTTTTTCACACTTAGAAGTCACTTAGGAATAACTTATCACAAGTTTATTGCTAGTAGCTGCCTTACCACAGAGTAAGTAATAGACTTACCTACTTACCTTACCTACCCACTTACTTAATTACTTACTTTTTACGTTGTACAATAAAAATATCACTTTTAAGTTTTTTTAAGCTAGTAGGTACAGTCGACTGCTCGTCTGTGGAACACCAGTAGAAACTGGTCTCTCGTAATATTGAAACTAGGTAATAAATAATCTAGGCCAGTTCAAGGTTTCTACTGACTTGCGGTTGACTGTACGTACCTACATACAAAAACTCGAACACGTAATTTATCACACAAGTTTTAATTACGTGCATAATTCGACAAGGAATCGAATGTTTCTTAGAAAATATCCATCTACATCATGTTTTTTTACTTACAGTGTCTTTCAAAATGAGCTGCACTAAATATGCCAGTTACTCATACAGGGTGTAACAATATAAGACTGTGTGAAATTTCGATAAAACCAATACCTACTTAAAAATCACTTATTTGTCTAATAGTAATGCTCAAGACTGGTGATGTGAAAACGACTTTTTTATAAAACTAACATTACAATTTCATTTTCAAACTCCATATAAATTTGTATTAGCAGCCTCCTCCCGCTACTCCGCTTCCTTTGTCCGCACCCCCCCTGTAAATGGCACCATAGGTTCCGATACTAAATATGCAAGATTCGAACTCCACAGGGAGCGCGCGCGCCACCAAAGAGATTTAAACCTTGATTTTTTCTAACAATAAATATTTCTGATTTCTTGTTTTTATTGTGCTAGACGATCTCAGGCCGAGAGACTAAGGGCTTCTTTCACGATATTGTTACGGATAGTAATCTTAGATATAAACTAATCTATCAGATATATCTGACTGATAGATTATATAAAATATATAAGAATAGATAAGATACAGCCAATCAGATACCTGTGAAACAAAAAAATAGGCTATCTGTCACATAACCTGCAGATATGGTATCTGGGACTTTATCAGCAAGTGGTGAAGGAAGCCTGTTGGCGACTGGCTGGTGAAGCCATATAATAATTTTATATTTTGAAGTGAGGCTTTGTTCTTTTGGTTTTTTGATTATTGATTGTCAGTGAATTCCAACCAACCCCTGACAGCGACACTTTTCATTTCATGGTTTTTTTGACACTGTCGCTAGATTGGTTAACAAAGCCCTTAATATGAGATATAGTAAAGATAGTAAGTAATAATCATTAAAAAACCTCTTTATTTGAGGACGCATCGGCCAGGGCCGGACGCACCTCGCATCAGCTGCGTCCAACAGCGAGCTACATAAACTATTTATTACCGCTTCACTTCGCCGCCGCGCAGTACATGCCACGCTCACGGGACTCACACTCGGTACCTAGGTACCTTTTGGCAAGAAGTTTCAAATCCCTTTGGTCGCGCGCGCGCTCCCTGTGGAGATCGCATCTCGCATATTTAGTATCGGAACCTAGGGGCGGACAAAGGAAGCGGAGTAGCGGGAGGAGGTTGCTAATACAAATTTATATGGAGTTTGAAAATGAGAATGTGTGAGTGAGTCATAATTTTGTGATTATTTTGACACGATTTTGACACCCATAGAATGCTTTTATTACTCATCCCTATGGGAGTGGCAAAATTTTTTGATTCAAGCCTTTTGGCAACGACCAATTTTCCATTGGGTATAAAGTTACGGCCCTGGAAACAAAGCCATTTTAAGCCCAGTTTTAAAACATTCATATACAAAAAACGGCCTTTACAAAACAGTGCACGACTAAAGTTGATCGGCGATTTTCACTAATGTTCATATCCTCACTAAAGCGATAGTACCTTTAGTGGAGATTACTAGTAGGTAGAATAGAATAGAATAGAATAGAACAGAACAGAACAGAACAGAACAGAGTAGAGTAGGTAACAAATTTTGGCATGAACTGCAAGAGATGTTCCACGCTTATAGTTTAGTTTCCTGCATAATTTTTTTTTAATACAATAAATTAATAAATCCGTAAATTCCAATCATATTCCATCTAAAGGTAACCTAGAATACTACAATCCTGTCATGAACAGTGCTGATATCACACGTCAGTGGAAACAAAACCGGTCTCTCACAGTATTAAAACTGCTCAAGGTCAAAGTGTGGTCAAACATTTCCATTTTCGCTGAGATCTGACACACGCACCTCTCAGCATACATACCGTCCTCACTACAACAATCCTCTGAATACATTGTATAACGTTACGTGGTCGACGCGCGATGCGCCCCCAATAATTACGTAAATCTCACGCAGCGCAACCAACAATAACCCTTACCTCAGGCCGTTACAGGCGAAATTTCCAACACAATGCAGTGTAAAGAGGACCCGAACATCCGAGACAAGGCAACCGATGCTAGATTACAGCGCAAACAAGCCTCGCACAGACACGTGTACAGGTTAGTGATGTACTAGGAAAGCTAAGCGATAGATAGTCATAAGCAGGAAGGTTCGAATGTCTTTGGTGGCGCGCCCTATGGAGACTGCATCTATCTTGCATATTTAGTATGGGAAAGAATGGTGCCACTTACAGGGGGGGTGCGGACGAAGGGAGCGGTGTAGCGGGAGGTTGCTAATACAAATTTATATGGAGTTTGAAAATGAGAATTGTGTGAGTGAGTCACAGTATTGTGATACATTTGACACGATTTTGACACCCATAGAATGCTTCTTTTACGCCTCTTAGCACGCATCAAAGAGATCTTAACTCTCTTTCTCTGATATCTTTCTGATGTATAATAAGAAAGGTATTTTTTCCGCGAGAAACTCGCGGAAAAACCTTTTTTACGCGGGCGAAGCCGCGGGCAAAAGCTAGTTTAACATAAAAAGAAAAAAAAAACAGAAATTACTTTAAAAACGCGGGCGAGAAACAGCTAGTACAGTCGACCGCACGTCAGTGGTAACAAAACCAGTATACTGCTCTCTCATAGTATTGAAATTCTCTAATAGGCTAGGCCAGCGCAACGTTAAAGTGTTACCACTGACGTGCGGTCGACTGTACATAATGTAGTGACACAGAGTAAGTAATGTATGATATGATGGCACCGCGCGGCGTCGGCGCGTCTGGCCGTCAGTCCTGCGCCCGCGCAGTGACGTCACAGTCACGGTGCGCTGCCCGCCAGGTGACGTACAGATAGCTCTCTTGTTACCAAGCCAGGTGGACCGCGACCTGAAGGCGGCCGGATGTGGAGGGCGGAGAACCCGGTGTGGCGGCGAAGGTCTATGTCCAGCAGTGGACAATATAGGGCTATAATAATATGATGATATTGCATCGCTTGTAGAACTGACGGCCATTGGGGCAGAAAGGTTCTCGAGTGGCGGCCGCGTATCGGAAGACGCAGTGTAGGCCGCCCACGCGGTGGACCGACGATCTGGTGAAGGTCGCGGGACTCGGCTGGGTGAGGTTAGCGCGGGACCGGTCGTCGTGGAGATCTCTGGGGGAGGCGTTTGTCCAGCAGTGGACGTCTACAGACTGATATGATGATTGACAACCGGTTGCGGTTTCCATGGTGGTCGGAGGGAACATAGAGTTACTATCGCCGATGATCAAACTCGTGGCGGCTGAAACAAAAGCTCGTATTCTGTGATCGGTTTTTTTGCGTCCATTGTCAGTATATAATATATTCTGAGATATCTCTCCTCCCCCGGCTCCGTCGCTGATGTCATGCTGCGAGCAAAAAACATTCTAAGAGCGAGTGCGCTCAGATGGACGCGCTCGCCGCTAATGAATTGTTATTTTAATACTCTTCAAAGTGACTTTGAAACGGCGTGCTGGTTGTATCCACTTGTTTCCTCTACTTGGCACACGTCTATGATCGCCGTGCGCAGGCCCCACCCGTACAAAACTGGTCATTCACGTGTGAGAGAGATTACTAATGTGATGTTCGATTTATTACTACAAGAGGACGCCCTGCGACTTTCTTCCGAGGTACAAAGTATTCTATGTTATTCCAGGATATAAGCTATCACCAGCTGTAAGTTTCATCAAACCGTTCAGCCGTTACTCATATCAATATACTTTCGCATTTATACCGAACTATACCCGTATAGTTATACCTAGTTTGTCTCTAACTCTTGAAACAGCCAAGGACAAGCACAAGAAGCAACACAGCCGCCAATGAGAACCATCCTGTCACTTGTGAAGGGGGGATGTATGCATGGCGACTTCGCCCCGTGTTGCTTTATGCGTGACGTATCTTACCGTCGTGCGTGCAGCTTAAAATATGTTATTGTTTAAAAAAACACGTCTACAAAACTGTGTATACTTGTACTAAGGTAAAAATAACTAAAAACAAACAGTGCGCGGTGCGCGGGCGCAGCGGCGGCGGCGGCGCGGCGTTGCAGTACCGGGAGCTGCACACGCACACGTGGTAGCGCACGAAGAGGGAGATGCCGCGCGCGAAGGGAGTCAGCGACGCGTGCGGGCTGGACACGCACGCGTCGGCCTTGTCCGCCACCGTCAGCTCCAGCCGGTTGAACCGGTGGAAGGCGGCGCCGCGGCGGCCGCGCGGCGCGGGCCGGTGCCGCGCCGAGCACCCCCGCGCCGTGTACACCTCCCCCACGTCCAGGAACCGCTTGAAGCACCCGCCCAAGTACCGCCCGAAGTACTCCCGCACCAGCCCGCGGTCGTGCCGGTACCGCGCGCCGTGGTACTCCTTCTCCCGCACGTACGGCCCGCCCTCCCAGTCGGGGCTGTAGTAGCAGTGGACGCGGAAGTATCTGGTGATGGGCCGCCGGCGGTCGCGCGCCTCGAACGCGCTGTGGCAGATCGCGCTGCGCGGGATCCGGTCGCTGTCCATCCCGCACTGGTAGCAGGAGGCGGCGCGCTGCCTCCTCAGCGCCGGCTTCGGAGAGGCGGACTGGTTGCGAGGCGGCCAGCGCGTGGCGAATGGCATCCTTCTCGTAGAGTGTTCAATGCTGGCGGAGTCTTGCTCAGCTTCTTCGCGAAGGAACTCCTCGGGGATGCGACTCGTGTCGCGCACTGGGGAGGGCAGGGTGCTGGAGTGGTTGCTGGCGGGCAGCAGCTTGCGCAGCTCGGGCACCTCGTGCAGCAGGTCGCGGTAGGCGTCGTCGTCCAGCTGGTCCAGCTCGTCCAGCTCGTCCGGCGCGAGCGGCCGGGCGCTGGACGCGCCGGCGTCCCGCTCCACGTAGCGGTTCACGTTTTTGGACCTCGACATCAACGAGTTGTCGCCTTTGTGTAAAATTATTACAAAATGTAAACATATAGTAGCAAACTGTGAAAACTCCATTTCAAAAATCGTAGACTGTGTCATAAACCATCTAAAACTTGTGACAACATATTTTTTTATTACGGCTCTGCATGGAATGCAATTTGCCAGATATGACATGTCAACTAAAAATAAACATGACAGAAGATCCGGTCGTCGTGGAGATCCCTGGGGGAGGCCTTTGTCCAGCAATGGACGTCTACAGGCTGATATGATAAATGTTGCATTCCTTTTGGCTATTACAAGGCCTATACAGGTCCAAGATTGAGGGGAAAATCAGCATTTGATTTGAATTCGGCTGGAATACGGTCACAGAGTATATAAGTTTAGTTAGAGAAAGGAAAAAACACGGTTAATTAGCGAGTGTTTAGCGGTCACTCGAGGTCATTCACGACCAATGCACCAATTTACTGTACTCGAGAGCTCGCGTCATCTCGTCTGGTTCCTAGTTTAAATCTAACTTGGAGAAAAGTGCCAATATTCGTTCGTCCGTTCTAAATTTATGAGACCTTCATAATCCGGCCCGACAAAACCAGCAAACAGATGAGATGACGCGAACCTTGACATTGTTTTTGAAAGCAAACAACTGTAGCATTAAACGGTGAACTTATTTATGAAAGGCAGTAAAAATAAGACGAAGAGGTGTGACGGGCGCGGCGCGGCGTTGCAGTACTTGCCCTTGCAGACGCACACGTGGTAGCGCACGAAGAGGGAGATGCCGCGCGCGAAGGGGGTCAGCGACGCGTGCGGGCTGGACACGCACGCGTCGCCCTTGTTGCTGATAGTCAGCTCCAGCCGTCGAAAGCGGTGGTCCGCAAACGACCTCACCCTCTCCGGCAGCCACCTCCGGCACCCCCGCTGCGTGTAAACCTTCCCCACATCCAGGAACCGCTTGAAGCACCCCCCGTAGAAGTACCCGTACACACCGCGCTTCAAGCCCCTATCCCTCCAGTGCCAGCTGCCGTGGATCCATTTGGACTCCACCCGGGTGCCGGCGAAGAATTTGTTCTTGTAGCAGTTCACGCGGAAGTATCTGGCCATGGTGCGCGCCTTCCAGTTGCTGGAGTCGAAGGCGTCGTGGCACAGCGGGCTGAGGGGGATGCGGCTGCGCGGGTACATGCCGCAGTAGTAGCAGGTGGCGACGCGCGGGCCGGTCCACGCCCAGTCCCAGAAGCGTCGCCCCGCGCGCGCAGACACGTTCCCGCCGGGCCAGCGCGTCAGGAACGGCATCCTTTTCGTGCTGGTCGTGGTGTTGACCACAACGGGTACCTATCAGAATCAGAACAAGCAGTTTTCATATCATCATACCAGCCGAAAGACGTTCAATGGTGGACTAAGGCCTCTCCAGGGATCTCCAGACGACCGGTTCGAACTACCTCATGCAGGTGGGTGAACAACCAGTCAGTCGAAAGACATTTAGCTAGATGACTTTTAAGCAGAATGAGCCAGGAAATGCGAATAGTCTGTGTCGTAGTAATTAATCTAAATGGTAGAGGATTGTATATAATCATCATAATCTGATGAGTTTAACTTAACATGGTAAGTTTAATGTGACTGGTGTTTTGTAGCGTCACGTCATCGACTCATTCGCATCATCGTCGTATTCGTTGATTGCTCGCGGTTATTTGAGATCCAGGATCTCTATTTTTGAATCGCTCTCCTCGTTTGAGTGGTCGATTCTACTAATTTTCCTTCAACACCGATACGAAAGTCAGTAGAATCGACCTCGAAGCGAGGAGAGCTATTCAAAAATAGTAATGTAAGGCACTCTAATATCCAGACGTTTAGATCGTCTCGTTGCCAATAAGGACCCACCACATCTCTGTCGCTCGGAGGAAGATATCCTGGCGTTTCGCCTCCGTCGAGGTCCTCATTACTCTCTTCTGGTAAGACGCGCGCGTCGTCGGCACCCCAGGGCTCCGGAGAGGAGCTGGTGAGGTAGGGCAGGCGGCGGAGCTCCGGAACCTCCAGCAGTAAGTCCCGGCGCAGCTGCCGGTCCAGCTCCTCGGGCAGCAGCGCGTCGTACTCCGACTCCTGGGCCACGTACTGGTTCCGGTTCCGGTACCGCGACAGCAGAGTGTTGTCGCTCTCGTGGTAAAGCTAGCATTAAAAACGAAAACAACGTTATAAAAAGAGAGAACTCCATTTTCGCAAAACGATTCGTGATAAAGTGACTTAAGACTCGTAAAGCTGCAAAGTATGACAATGTCAATTCGAAAAGAGATTCCTCACTGAGAAGCATTTCTATATTATGATACATGTAACATTACTCTGGAAAGTACAGCACGAGCCGAAGTCGAGTAGGTAATTAATTCGAGTTTGTGATGACCAATGCTCACGAGTTTTATGCGACATTTTTCAACATATTTTGCGAGAAAAAAAATCACAAACTCAGTAAGTATTTCAGGCGGCGTCGAATTTAATGTCGACTGTAATTTCTTCATTGCTTGAAGTCGACATTTTTGAAAATAATGACAAAACAATTAGATTATAATTATTGGTATAGACAAATTAGTGAAAAATGGCGTGTGGATTTCTTTTATCACGTGCAGGTGGAAGGAAGGTTGTCTGGAATAAATCGCTCTTAGCGATAAGACCGCCTAGATGTACATTACTGTATCGTTTTTCTTTACTTTTTTTGTCTGCAATGTTTTAAATGTGCAATAAAGTATATTGAATTGAATTATTGGAAGGAGAGGCACTGACGAAGTGACAAACAGCCTAATATTGGAAACAAACATAATAAAGGACCAAATTTAGGACAAAATAAACAATCTGATGAAATGAATCTTTTTTGTTGACATTGTTTTTAAGTTCTACATATACCTACTATAGTTGGGGTGAAGTTAGCCAGTGAGAAAATCTACAGCGCAGTCGAAAAATTCAATTTGGGGTTCCTACAAATTAATAATACCAATCTCCCTCCCTAATATACAGGCGGTTACGGTTTTTATTGAGTTGTTATAATATACCGGCACTGGTGCATACATCCTCAATTAGGCCGTACGGGCCGCCATTCCGGCGTATACGTGTAATGATTTCAATTTCCGCGGTCCATTACCTCAGTGCTGGTCAAACAATGGACTTGATTATGAGGAGCACTCCTAGAACAGATCAGACATCATAATATAATATCGAGCTGATGCCTTCGGCCCCACCCACGTCTAAACAATGCTAGCAACTCCAAATTATTCATTTTTAATGGGTTTTAGTACGTATGCAGGTTTCTCGCGATGATTTCCTTCACCTTTCGACCTAAGTCCGTTAGAGATGCCCATATTTTTTTTGAGGTAAGATAAATCTGAAACCTGTAAGATTTTACAAAGCTGTTTTATTTTATACTTATTAAGATTTATTTTATATTTATTTGGCTTTGAGAAAATTAACAAAAGTCATACGAATGCATGTAAGATGCCGTAATACTATGAAGAAAAAAAATTACGATTGGCCATCTCTCCCGACATGTCGGGGAGTGTTGGCCATAGTAGTATGGGATAGATGGCCAGCGCTACACTGAACTGAGAAACAAATAGCCCCATATAGCGAGCGCTTGTCGGAAATTATAACGTAGGCCATCAGATCTCTCCCGTATGAACATCTCTAACGGACTTACCCTACATGGCCCGACCGGGGATCGAACTTGGACCTCTCTACATGATAGGCCGCTTCTTTCCCACGACGACTTGTCCTATTATCTATTCTGTGCCACAGAGAATATATATGTGTCTTCTGTGCCACGACGCCCGCTCTCTATAAAGCGTGTAACCCTGTATAGTTCAATTTCGAATGATTACAAGTCCGTATTATTTGAAGCCCTGAGCGAGGCAGTTGCTGAATTAGCTGTCAGTCAGCATGATTGACGTCACCACGTCCAGCTCACGGCATGTCATGGCCTTGGCTACATGTCAAGTTCGCCAGTTCATCGGCCGGCGGCGGCCAGGCAGCGCGGCCCCCGCCGCGGCGCGCCGCGCTCAGCGCTAGGGCTCCCATGAAAGTGGCCGGTTACAGTAGATTACTCGCCAGCCAATTAGTGGTTCCGTGAAGCCATTACGAAGGTTACATCACGCTGTTACTACACTATTTTTGGTAACTTTCCACAGTCACTATGAAAATTTTGATTTGTTAAAAGGTGGCGTAATTTGGTTTCAGTGGCGTCGGGGATAAGACGCGGCCTATCATATCGAAAGGTCCGTATATAGTTCGATCCCCGGCTGGGCCATGTACCAATGGGTTTTTTCTCGAAACTTAAGTACATTTACTGACTGCTCTCAAGCGGCGAAGCAAAACATCGTGAAGAAACCTGCATACGTCGAACAAGAAATTCTTAGGCGCATGTGAAGTCCATCTGTGAAACTTTCTCAGCTCAAGGTCAAAGTGTTTCCATTGCCGTGCGGTCGACTGTACCTGGCGTCAGCCCCACCAAATCAGTTTCTAAGAACTCCTCCCTAATCATGCCCCAAGCAAAATTAAGGCCAGTTTCCTCAGTGTTCAGCGGAATATCTCATCATCATTAAACATTTAGACGGCCATTTTTCCTGTAGCCCCGTTTAATTTCGCCAACATGTTTAGGCACGGTAGGTTAGGCTGGAAGGTCGGTCGCGCTGCCTCGAGTCTCGACGTATAATTATTTTTTCATCCCTCCCGCTCCTGTCCCGCTGTTCCCGCGGGTGGGAGCGGGACGGCGACACCCCAGGGTGCAATTTGACTAAGTCTGCTGTTGCCGCCCGGATTAGGGCTTTATCTACTGCAGTGAACGCGAGCGGAGCCGCCACGTTTATTTCTCTTGTTGGAGCTCGCAGGAAGTCAGAGGGGCTGTGTGCTGATCATTACCGAAAATAGACTTGATAATCGTGTCCATTCGGAAGTGCACATCGCCTTAACTAAATTTAGTATATTGTGCTCTTTTTTTATCTGTAGAAATAAGAAAGAGATGGCATGAATTTTAGAACTGTCAAATTAGTTTAGTCCTGTCTGAGTCAGACGCAAAAAAATGTACCAGGTTTCTAGTCAAATTCAGTGAAATTCCCTCTGTCTCGCAGCACTAATAATTTCACCGTTCTAAAATACATGCCATCTCTTTCTTATTTCTATAGATAAAAAAGAGCACAATAGACTAAATTTAGTTAGGGAGTGCAGCAATCGGAATCGACATGAATATTATACATAAACCAAATATTATAGGTACTAAGATTAAAAAGCGACGCTCATTCCCTCCAGCAGCATATCGTATGCCAGCACGCTCGCTGCTAATAGCCCTACTTAAGCACACACTTACACACAATCCTTATCGTTTTATCAAACACTATTTACCTACATAAACGTGATTAAACGAAACATTTTTATATAATCTGGCTGTATTTACTTACCAAACTTTGTGTGTCTGCCTACTAAACTCTGTTAAGCAAAATTCGCTCTCTCTCTTTGTTTGTCTTGAGGATTATTCTTGGCACGTTAAATGATAGATTTGCTGTGTTCCATCCATAACAGATACTTAGTACAGTTGGTCACTTAGTAGATAGGTCGTTTGTTTCAACCAAAAAGTGCTTAGCATCAAAGAATAGATGTGAATTATGTGATTTAATTTAAGGAAGGATTAGCAGACAGAAGTGGCAATGGGAAGGTCACATAATATCTGTCGCAGAACCAATGGCCGTTAAGGAGTATTGGAGTTCTGGAGTGGAGACGCCCCTCGCCAGGTGGACCGACGACCTGAAAAAGGCTGGCTGCGGAGGGCGGAGGACCGGGTTGGTAGCGTTCACTAGAAAATCTCTATGTCTAGCAGTGGACTTTGAAAGGCTATGATGACGAGACAATATCAATCCTTGTCGCGAAGGAGCCGTCTGATAATACATAAAATCGCGATGACACATCATTTAGCCAAAACGAGTATGAAAAGATTTATATAAACGAACAAAAAACAAGCTTTCGAATTAAAATTGATGGAGGCACAAAAGAACAACTTGCCAAGTTAAATTAAAGGCAAGCGCACACTTGAGTCGTAACGTAAACAACAGTTCAACAATTGTTGTAGAGGAGAAAACTTAGGACAACACAGCAGAGTGCTTAACGAGGAGGGGTGACAACCAAATCATAAACTATAAGGTGAATCGATGATAGTTTAATTTTATAAATAAAGAAATTACTGACAAAACATAAGAAGATAAAGAATCGTAAATTCTTGGCTAAAGCCAGGAGCCTTATAATATTACATGAGACAATAAATAGGAAATGAAATGAAAACAAATGTAATATGAGCAGCGTTACCGACGGCGAATACCGAGAAAAATAGCAAATTTATATTTTTGCTTTTAAATGTTCAAATGGCCGATAACGATCGTTATAGCAAATAGAGGAAAACACGAATGTTCACATTTATGTGGAGTGACCGACAGCTTAGAACAGTAACAGAGAGGAAATATTATAAGGTAATTGTTGAGACAATTAAGATTAACAGAAGGTCAGTATAATTAAATCAAGCGAGGCATTCCATCTGTGACCTCAGGATGTATAGTCATCATCATCAACAGCCTATTAATCTCCCCACTGCTGGGGCTCAGGCCTACACTCTCAACGAGGGCGTGTATAGTAACCAAGATGAAACTATAGAATCTATTATCTATTCTGTGGTAGAACGACATCATAGCAGTATTGTAGGTACTCTCTTACACTGTTTAAACGAAAACGAGGCTCACAGACTCAAACAGCTGAATACTGGTACAGTATTATGGACTAAAACATTCATGCCGAGCGAATATCGAGCTACACAGCCACATAAAGCACTTTATTTGTTTTATAGGACCATTTTCAGTCAATAAGTAACTCGATCTCACCGTATAAAGGCATACAAGCAAAGAAGAAAGTCAATACCACAAAACCAATAATCTACACTTCAAAAATGCCAGTCGTAAATGTAAATCGTTTTATTTAAGTGTGCTCTTGCCTCAAGGAACAACAAGAGATAAATGATAAAGCCAAAGCTATTAATTCTGCGGGAAGACGAATAAAAATAACAAAAAAGAATGGTAAAAAAGTAAAAAGTTAAGTCAGAAACCGGTCCGCTACCGGGCGCAAGCGCAGAGCATGTTAAGGTCAAGCAAGCGGCTCTAATCTTGCAAAGACCATGCACGTGGTCCAAGCGGAATAAATTGGAACTAGAGGTAGGAGAGATGACCCTCGACAATTAACAAAATGTAACGCTCTGGGGTTATCATTACTCTGCTACGAATTGTCAAAATAATACTGAATACTGTTATAGTATCATTTTTCGGATCACGGTTCATGTAGTTCCTAGTATGAAGTAGAAATCGGTGTTTCTTTCAGTGAGCAGTTGAGCACCGCTTCAAACTTTTTGAGACAATCAATTTTGCACGATCGCGATCGGATGCTGCAGCAAAAAACCTTTCCTACAGTACACAGATGTGTAGTGTGTCTTCCCCTTAAACGCCGTAAGGTAACATTTATTACTGGATATGTTTGTATGTTTTTTTATTCTCAATTTCCTGCCTTCGTCCGGTTTAATAAAAACAATATGAGCACGTTTGGTACTAAATGGATTTTACTCACTTTTTTCGACAATATCAATTATTTCTTGTCCCGTTCCAGTCTTTTTACCAACTATCTTATATATGGGGAGGTACTTCATTTTGTGTTTCAGTTAGTATAATACTAGGCTGATGTCCCCAACTTCGTCTCCATGGAATTAGGAACAGTGATTATGTCAATCTTTACGAATGGAACTTAAAAATACCTTTCTTAGTATTAACGTATTAGTTTCTAGACCTAGATACATATTGATACTGAGCAACTTGAGTTTTGATTGATCAGTCAGTGACGTAATCCTTATAAGTATCCCTATAAACAATTCCTCCAGGAATAAAAGCTTTTGTTCACTTATAAACAATTCCTCCAGGAATAAAAGCTTTTGTTCTGTTCTTTTCACCTGTGGTCAGGTCACGGTGGAGCAGTGAAGTGCCGCTAGGATCTTCCCTCGGCCTCCTGAGCCTTATTATTTATAGCGCGATAAGGACAGTGCGCCCAATGATGCCTTCTCGATAACCCTTAAGCGGTTCGGTGATAAGATCGAAACTAGGACAAAGAACATGTCGCGTGTGGAGTATTCGTGAGCCCTAGATGTAAAGGACTCGTAAAACTGGATAGATGAACACGTTTATTACTTGGTATTCACAAGATATCACTAGATATAAGCTTTATTTTATAGTAAAGGCTCTTCTGGGGGTGGTCTTTGCCCAGCAATGCGATCACCTGCAGTGACGAAGAACTTACCTGGATAAAGAGAAAGTGTCATTCAACTGAACAAGTGACGAATTCAGAAGAATGATAAGATGATGTTTTTAATAGACTTAATGAACTAACTTCGTATAAGAAGCTCCTGTAGTCAGGAAGGCTAATAACAATAAAGGGTCTAATTGTGATTATTACGGAATCGCCTAAAGGCTTTAGGTTACAAAGAGCCTTTACTTGAGCTGATCCAAACGCAGCCAACCCCACGAAGTGTCCAAGAAAAATAACATAGGACATAAAAGTCCCCTGTGACGTGGCGGGGACCGGAGCGCGGCTGAACTTAACTAGTTTAACTTGGCCCAACTTAGATGGAAGCAGCCCAAGTTGTGGGAGCTGTCAGCCCCAGATATAGCGGCCCCTGGGCCCGCGGCCTGTGTTTGCACTTACAAATCAGTTTGACTTGAATTATACGTAGCGCCACCGGTTTTGGACATTACGCTTTACGCTCATGGTACTTATGCTGGAATCATGGAGCTAGGATCTCTGGTGGGCGCCCGCTGGCTGGAACCTATGAGAGGTGACGTCACAAGTCCCGACTCCCTAGTCCTCACACACCTGTGCTGACAGGATGCTGCGCTATTGTGACAGTCTTCTACACCAAATTTTTGCCAGTCAGAGCGAACCGGAACAGTAGTTGGAACGAAGTCCTATTAAATTGTCTCATACAACATTAAGAACATGAAGATTTCATATCATTTGCGATATGTTTCAATAAGAAAAGGCAAATGATTGCGGCCGGAAATTAGGTTTCATACGTAATGCGCATACAATTGCGCTAGCGCAGAAAGAGTTAGAGAAACGGTGATTTGTCGCCTCCACTGTTGGTGGCCCAATAATTGACGTCCGTAAACAGCAAAAAGTCTTATTAAATCCAATCAACAGTCTATTAATATGTCCTCACTGCGCTGGGGCGCCGGTCTACTCTCCCGACGAGGGCCTACGGGTTATTATAGTCCACCACGCTAGCCCAGTGTGGGTTGGACGACTTCACATATGCCTAAGAATTAATTTTTCGGCGTATCCTCCTACCCGCTGCTTGCTAATTCGTTCGTTTACGTCGATAACCTTAGATCTCCGTCGATCTCCTATTACGGATAATTCTTCAAAGAAGCTCCGAGCATAGCCTTCTCCAAAGCTCGCTGAGCTACCTTAAACTTGTGGGTCAGGCCCACCGTCAACAAAATTAAATTACTATTGCTAATAAGTATTTACATTGTTATTAAATCTCCTTACTTATTCCTAATTCGCCTTTCTTAGTCTGAATTATTATTCAAATGTTGGCAATACTGTTTTCTTGCACTGGTACAAGCCAAATAGACCTTAATGACGAACCTTCTTGTACCGCGACCTTAGACCGCGACTGATATTCTACACGTTGTGTTGTATATAATATTTCTTAAACGAACATACATAATAATATACGTTTCTACCTACACATTCGTTACAAGATATAGCGCTGGAGACAAGATAATATCCATAAAAAGAAGCGTAAGTCGGTAGCAAAACAACTCTATAGGGTTGTCACTGCACACAAAGTGATATAAGTATTTATACGAGTTTTTACGAATCAATGAAGACGAAAACATCGTGAGAAATAGACCGAAGGAGGAATTCAAAGACGAATGTTAAGTCCACCAACACGTTATCGCCCGGGCCGGAGTGGTGGACTATAGCCCGTACGTCCTCGTAGAGAGGGTGTGCTTATATGCTAAACAACAGTGGTAAGGTTGAGGTATCAAATAACTCAAGTTTACTTGAACGATTGATTTAAAAACCTGCTGCTACTTCGTAGCGATGGATGAAGAACATAGGAAATTAAAGTAACTATGATGATGATAGATAATTTTAGACACAATTATAATAATAATAAAACTGGTTGCCACGCAAAGTATTAATGTACATTTTATATTACACGTTAAACTTATTTATGGATCAGGAAATCAAAAAAAAAAAATTAATTTTACCATTTTATTGTTTGTCTAATAAGAACTTGTTTTTTTGTTGGCAGTAACTGGCGCGGTGATGACCCTATACGGGAGAAGCAAGCCTCCAAATACAACCGGTTATTCGAGTTTCCTGGCGCTAACGGGAAATTTTCTACAGCCTATATCCCCGCCGTAACCCTTTAAAAACCAACTTTAGGAACACGACAGAAAGAACATTTTCCCGTAGACAAAACATTGGCTGTAAAACATTTTGTTACGCAAGTGAAGAAACTCTATTCGTCCTGCTTCCTCTCGGAGGGCGGTGTTGCGTCTGTCCCGCTCGCTCACGACAGCCTGCCAAAGCCAGTTTTCACAAACATTGTAACTTGAAAATAGAATACAATATAGAGTGAGGCTTAATATGGATATATCTGTTTTTTTATCCTTCACTTCGGAAACTGTTTTATGTTTACCATTTCGTTCGAGAGGTTTATATAATGTCGTTCAAATTCTTTATTATTTAATATGTGATGTCTAACCTGTACCAATGGGCTTTTCTGGAAACTTAATCACATTTACTGACTGCTCTCAAACGGTGAAGAAAACATCGTGAGGAAACCTGTGCACGCCGACGAAGGAATACCTACTCAGGCGCATAATATGATGTCCACCAACCCGCACTGGGTGGGGCGTAGTGGACTATAGATTGTACTTACGCCTTCGTCTAGCTAGAGGGCAGCTGAGGGGCCCCAACAGTAGGGACATTATTAGGCTGTTGATTAGAAAGCCTATGACTTGAAATGTGTTTCTAATTGGGTACATCAAGTTTCAATTATGTATGCAGAGAAGCAATAGTACATTGTTAACCTAGGTGTGAAAGTAACTTATTTAAGTCCCGAGACGGGGTATGGCTATAGTTCGAGGGACCTCTAAATAAGTCTTGAACCCGAGGGAAACACTGTGCTTTTCATTAAGAATACACTGAAAGTAAAAACAAAAACATAAAATGAGTGTTAATACAAATCTCTGCTATACGGAAGTTTAAACAAAACTCTACAACTCGAAAAAACAAATGAAGATTGGATTGTCGCTTTCCCGTCTACTTTGTTTTTTTTTCTGTGGCCGGCCAGCTATTCTGCCATTATTTTTCATTTCCATCATTGAAAAAATTGTAAATATTTTGCCCAAATCTATGTTATTTTAAAGAAATAGTTGACAGTAATAATTATAATAAAGTCATTTAAAAATATATATTCTTTAATTAATACATAACTTTATGTTATTTCAATTTTACATCGCGCTGTAATTGAGTGGCTGTATAGACAGTTGGAACATGGTCCAATAGAAATGTCAAAATAGTACTTACTAGTTTTTTTTATATAATTTGACAGCTGTCGGTTGAAAGCGATTCTCCCTAGGGCTGAGATGTATTACTTTCAACCCACTCCTCAGGCAACTTCAGACCTACTTTCAGAGTATGAGTAATGGAAAGTTATTTAGTTTATTTATGTACCTATTCGTGTCGATTTGGAGGTGCACTCGACTTAACTAAATTTAGTCTAATGTTCTCTTTTTTATTTGTAGAAATAAGAAAGAGATGGCATGTATTTCATAACTGTCAAATTAGTTTAGTCCTGTCAGACACAAGAAAATGTACCGGGTTTCTATTGCAACTTACATCTTACAACATGGCGATTAAAGTTAAAAATTCCCTCAGTCTGACAGGACTAAACTAGTTTGACAGTTCTAAAATACATGCCATCTCTTTCTTATTTCTACAGATAAAAAAGAGCACTATAGGCTAAATTCAGATAAGTCGTAGGAGATTCGTATCTTCGTTATTAACATCTGGTCTTCCATTCTGTATTGCAAACTTCTGTACCTATAGTTTTTGTTAATTTTTTTGTTCGGCAGATTGTTTTTTCTTGCACCCACATACAACATGTTACTAGGTACCTAGCTTACTCACAATTTGTTGAATTAAATTACACCATTAATCTAGTCTAAGTAGAGCTATGCCTACTCAAATGAAGGCCAGTGGAAAGTGTAGTCTAGTTTTCAGTGTTTATTTCAATACTAGCGGACGCCCCGTCACTTCGTCCGCGATAAAAAGTATAGTAAGTACCTATCTTTAAGTTGTTCCAGGTTATAAACTATCGCTGTGCCAAGTTTCATTAAAATCCGTTCAGCAGTTTTAACGTGATTGAGTTGCAAACACAGAGTTGTGGGATGGAATGGAAATTAGTAAAATTAAGATTCACAAAACATCAACTTTGTAAGAAGAAATAAAATAGACGATTATTTGAATGACAAAGACTGGTATAATGTTACTTCAGCCTCGCACAAACTTTAAAGACAATTTATTAAATAAACTAGATTTTAAAAAGTGTCGCGGACCTAGGAAGCGGTTGTTGTTCGGCGATCGGGAATACTTTAAACAATTTTATTGACGTAGGTATATAAATGTACCCAGTGTACTCATAAAATATGCAATATAATTTTGACTTTTACTTGACTTTGGCTTTCACTAAGAGTTATACCTAATCATTTGTTTGGTTCACAGACCTAAAAAATTTTCGATAGTTTAGTGAATGTAATTAATAATTTACATAGTACATGTAATAATGTACGATCGACCGCACATCAGTGGTAACAAAACCAGTATAAACTGGTCTCGCGTAGTATTGAAACTCCCTAATAGGCTAGGCCAGCTCAAGGTCAAAGTGTTACCACTGATGTGCGGTAGACTGTACATAATATTATTTAGGTTCGACTCTGTAGTAGATAGCCGACTAATTTTTGATTTACTTATATAAATGCGGAACATGTTGTTGGGATGTATTAATAGACCTAAACACAATAGGTACCTGTTTTGTTAACTAAATTTATACATTACCGTTTATTACTCCTGAATTTTCAAAAATAAAAAAATAAAAAATAAATGCAATAAGTAACTTTTTGTTAGCAGATTTAGATAAGTAACAAAAATTAAAGATATAATTTGATATATCCGTTTCAATAAATTGTCAATAACAAAAAATACACAAGACTTGGGTAATTATGTACATGAGCAGGTTAGGAAAAAACTACACGAAGAAGCGACTCACATACAAAAAGTAAGTTTTTGCAATACAAGTTTAAAACAAAATTGTATTTTTTGTGTAAATTATTATGATTATGTCTAGTTATGGTAGTCAAAGGGTCAATTCAATACAAACAATGGTCTACCCGAGACACGAGGCAAAAAAACAACAACAAAACATAATATCCGTCTATTTGAATACAAGGTGGTCAGAAATATGATTATGGTTACCTCATTTCTATGTAGAGCAACACCTTTTTAAGTATGAATATGGTAATTAAACACAATACTAACAATTATTGTTCAAAATATCATGATGATTCATGATGAGTGATGAATGAACAATATAAAAGTACAACAGAAGCGTTCGATGATGTAGAAATGAGGATTTGACAGAATTTTAATAAATTGCTATGAAATTGGCAAAAAATCGGTTTCCTCAACTGTCAAAACTAATGTCACTAATTCAACTGAATATGATTATTATCTGCATTATGAACTTTCTTAGTTTTGTTCTTATAAATAAATAAATAAACCGAGTGTATGTGAAAAGTTCCGAGTCAAAGTCTCAGATCCCATTGTTTCAAGTTTCTCAAAATTTAACCGTTTCACGTCAAAAGTAACTACCTACTTGAATCTTCAGTGGAAAACCTGTATTCCATAGAGTATATTCTTACTTTACTGGTATAGTAAAGATTGAACCTATCTAGCGGGGGATCGGCGGCGACCTGTTCCGAGAGGCTGGAACAGGTCGCGCCGCGCGCACGCCGGCGCAGGCGCAGGCATCAGGCCGGGCCATAACCATAAACCAGCATCCACGTCGATGCATGCGCATTCAATGTAAATTTATGTGCGGAGCCCGCCGCGACGCGCGCCTCCGCTCCTGGCAGGTGACAAGCTCGGGGTCTCGACGACCAGAAAACATATAACTGCCTCTACGTTTCTGTCAGATATTATACTTATTTGGTGGCATTGGCATTCACTAAAAAGACTTCTATTCTTTCTGAAACAAAGAATCACAATCATTGTTAATGATCATAGTGTATTTAAGTACTGAATCCATCTATTTGAGTGAAACAAGCCGTAGATGTTACTAACCTCTCTACCAAACAAACAAACAATGAATAACTTATCGACTGAAACTATATCTACAGCCAGTGATCTAATGAGACAAATATGCAGGCGTCGTGCACAGAAATTGTGCGGTTTTAATTGCATGTAAAATAATAAATGTAAAATATGGAAAAATCGTGAAATTCCACCAACATGACCAATCGCATGCCATGGTTTTATGGGTGCAATGAAAATTTGATTAAAACTATTGACACACGACGACAAGAAGAAGGAAATCTTTCAACAGACAATGAAACAAAAATTATGAACATAGAAGGAAATAGTACAAAAGTTTTAGATGAAAGAAAGAGTACCGAGCTGAAACCTGTGAACGCAGATTTAAGAATGATCACAAAGCGTTTCATAAAAAAACTATTTCAATCCAAAACCCAAACTACACGTATAAATAAGCATAAAACGTTTATTACTTGACTGACAGAGTTGAGTAATCTTCTGATAACTTTATTAGCAGATCTACAAATATTTGCAGTCATTTATGAGACTTGTTAAACAAGGAGTTAATTTCCATAATACAACCTTAGTTTCGTAGCAGATTACATTTAAAGTATTGTCTAGAGATGATGTAACACGATATTATGACATTAGAGCCTAACGAATGGAACAATTAGAAGAAGATCTAATGCTCTGGCAGTGGGACAGTAGAGTGGCAATGATGGGATAATGTTAAAGTTCTACCATTGCACAAACACCAGGTGTGTATGTTGGTGCTAACACTATCAAATGTGCTACAGTACAAATACGACGTGCTAATATTAACACATGTCCTTTCCGCGTCGGGTTTGCGTTAGATAACATACAAGGTCGCTACAGCATTATGAGTTTATGAGCCATACTCCACACAATGTGCTCATAATAATATGCACAAATATATAGGCACAACATCGCTCCCTGTCCGCCAAGTGAGGTGAAGGACGTATGACGATCACACCACCGATGAATATCACTCACTCCCTCCGAATTACCGAATCCAAGCTTCGTCCAATTCGGAGAGTCCAAGCTCGAGAGTTCCCGAGACAGAAAACATTCGGCCAGTTATAAAATATGTGATTGTGCCCACTGTGCATTTATAACAAGTTTCGTCCATTTCAGAGAGTTCTGGTCCAAAAGCTTCCCTTGTCAGTTCACAGAAGATTGTTATTCTTACGAGTATAACATTCAATTCAATTCAATTCAATACACTTTATTGCACGTTTAAAAATTACAGACAAAAACAAAAACAGATACAGTAATGTACATCTAGGCGGTCTTATCGCTAAGAGCGATTTCTTCCAGACAACCTTTGGGTAGAGAATTTACAGCAAATTAGAAGGTAGGTTGTGCAATTTTAGGCATATTTTAAAAATCTACATACACTAAATACATAGGTATACAA
This sequence comes from Metalampra italica, assembly GCA_949699065.1. Lineage (NCBI taxonomy): Eukaryota > Metazoa > Arthropoda > Insecta > Lepidoptera > Oecophoridae > Metalampra > Metalampra italica. Next base: position 10,602,854 of record OX452982.1, read on the forward strand.
AAAAATATATATACATACACACATACATGCATACAATATACATACATACATACATACAGTGTAATCGATAACAACAAAGTTCTAAGCAGGTGAAGGAAAGAGGGAAGTGAAGTGATCAGACACAGTCGGTGAGAAAAAGTCCCTTGACTTGTTGCTTGAAAGCAACTAAGGATTTGGCGTGCCTGATCGGGACAGGAAGGGAGTTCCAAAGACGAATGGCATGGAGTGTGAAGGATTTATCGTAGAATTTAGAGGAGTGAGGAGGGACATGAAGACGAAGGTTGACTCAAACTCTTGCGATTTTATACGAAACAACGCGGAATCTTCAGCTTTTATGAAAGCAATTTTATTATCTTTGTTTTTATTCTAAGTTACGTCAACAACAAAATCATTTTGTACACTTTGTTTTGTATTTATGGCATGACCATTCTGATCTGTATCACCATCATCAATTCATCACACTTCTTCATGTTGACGCGTCGTAATTGGACCGTGTTGTATTGCTATTAAGACAATTAAGGCTATCAAGGCATCACATCTAATGTTCCACATATCTTGATGTATGTTTATCGCAAAACGACCGTTGGAACATTTTCTGTACTTTTATAATCCCACACATTTTACATTTACCTACTATAAGTAGCTCGCAGGATTCTGATGATTCATACACTTGCTAAAACTAACCTTGGGCACAGAGTAAATAATAGTAGGGAGGAAATGGCTTGAAAATCTGTTTACTGGTTGTTGAAGTAACTTCATTCGTAGCTGGAGCCATGAACTTCGAAACACTGAGACCCTCAATGACAATGATTGCATCATTAGTCCACCTCCTGGACTGAAGACACGATAGAACCCGTTTCCTTTTGGTCCTACTAATTTGTCCTACTTGTGGGACCACGAGGAAACCCTATTCCTCGTAGTCCTACTAGTAGCTGACTAGGACTTTGAGTTGTGACAGGACGAAAAAATACAACAACACAACCGACGGCAGACAAGACACTATACCACTAATCTGTGGGAGATATGATGGTCCGTAGATTGGTGGTCCGTGAGATGGTTTTGCATCTTGTCTCTGATTCTTCTTTGACTCTTCACTGGTCGATCTCTATGATTGACTTGAAAAGTTTCCCGGCTGAATGTAACGAGCATGTTACAAGCCGCGTGTTGGAGCTAGCGTGTGCAAATAAACTTGCGGCATGCGCAGACCGCGTGGCGCGGCGTGCGTTGCGCGTGGGCACGCCGCGGGCACCGGGCGGCGCGGGCGCGCACGCCGCGGTATCGATTGGCATCGCATCGATATACACAGATTAGCTATCTGCTGACGTACTTACTATACTTATTGTAATCATTTATACGTAGGTGAGGTACATGAAGATAAAACTGCCTGAAGGTTTCTTGCTTCTACGCTCCACCTACCTTGATGAGATAGTAGACGCGAAATGGTGTGTAGTAAAGCCAGTTTAGCCTCGGTTGTTAAGCTACTAGGCCTTAGAAGACCGGCTTGTATTGAATGCCGAAGCTCTGGAGTCACGGTTTCCACTTGAGACAAGATTAGTAACAGCAAATCCACTGCTAACCAAGGTCTCTCCCAAGATAATGGAGCTTGTTAGAGTATGATGTTTGCTGTCCGTCACCTTTATATTTACCTTATCACATCCATAGGAGGAATGGGAATGGTACTTCAAGATACCGCACGTGCTTCACTGAAGACAAAATACTATTAACTTCGTACTTGATTCTAGACTGTGTCTAACATTTGTGATGATGTCCTCACTGTCCTCCGTAAAGCTGAGGAAATCCTAGTTTTGGGTATTAAATTACACAAGACAGATGTAGAAGACCATGTTGTTGCTTCGATAATAATAAGTCCAAGAATCACATTATAAAACAAGTTTGTGAGAATATACACCACTGCAGCGACCCGCAACTGAGGCGTAGCCGAGGCACACATATATGCAAGTCTATCAATGCCTGGTTGTGGCCAACGCTTGTATAGTAGTTTTCTCAAATAAATGCGCGGAAATTCAAACTATTATGTAGAACATTTTAATACATACATTTTGGCAGCAACATGTTTTCTATTAGGTACGGGTGAAATGAAATAATTGACCTGTACAGCATTTCGGTTTATCTCGAACAAAGTTATCAATATAATGCTCACATTTCCAAGAAAACCTTATTAAAATAGATGATTACCTATTTGAATGACAAAGCCTGGTGTTAATGTCACTTCAGACCAGCACAGTCTAAACAAACTTGACGTTACTACAAGATGTATAGCGGGAGCTTGTTGCGCCGCTTCTTCTTAGCTATAACACCCAAGAAGAGGTGGTAGATGAAACATTGACGTGTATTAATAATCATAATATAGCAACAACAACTTTGACAACAGTTAATAACCCTAAAACAAAAATAACACGAACCGGAACGCAAACAAATAACATATTAATTGGTGGCGCACGACATGTGGATACTCGCTCAGTAACAGATACTGGCGCGGGCAAGTTAAGTAGCTTAGTTACAGCTGTATCGTGTGTCCCTTTGTGTGAAGTGACCTTAACATTTGAGGCTGGCCACGTGTAACTATATTTAGACAGCTGCGAGGTCGCGCCGCACGCAAACGCTGAAAGCGCTGAAACAGACTACAACGAAACGACTTCTGAAGTGGTTTGGTGCCTTCTTTCTTCATGTGAACGCGCGGGGGGAATTGCATAAAACTTCCGTCTTCGTGGAGTCGGTGCAGGGACTGCCACCCCCGTCTAAGGAGAATAAGAATGAGTACACTGGGTGCATTTATACACGTCAATGTACCACCGCCTCCTGGGTGTTAAGAAGAAGGGAAGAAGTCAGACAGTAGACTTCGAACACAGGGACAATTGAAACTTCCGTCGGTATGAATTAATATCACAATCCAGAAAATATCACTTCAGCCCTTTCACGTCCACTGCTAGACATAGGCCTTCTCCAACGAGCGCCACCACATCTGGTCCTCCGCTCTCCGCATGCAGCCGCTTCCGGCCACCTTCTTCAGATCGTCGGTCCACCTGGCGGAGGGGCGTACCCACCAGAACCCGTCTGCCCCAACGGCCGTCGATACTGCAACAGATGTGATCTGGCCACTGACTTCAGCTTGCTAATATTTTCGGCTATGTCGGTTACCTTACTTCTCCGTCGCATTTCCTCTACGGATCATATACTTCAAAGACAAAAGCTTTCTTTAAAAAGTGCATTATATTGTGAAGAGGAAATTCTAATGGGTCATCACATCAACATCATCCCCCAGAAATTGTGTAAGTATGACTCAGCCCCACGGAATTAATACCGAAGTAAACGAAGAGAAAAATGTTTCTGCTCCGTTGCAACTTGCGCTCCAAAGTTTATTGCTAAATAAATTCCCAAAAAGCCATCACCGAACTGAAATTTCATTTCCTCGCGTCGGAAGGCGTCCGTCTCTATCGGATATCTCTATTTGGGCTTTTAAACTCGACATCATTAGGTTTTATTGAAATAAGGAGGAAAATATCCCAATTTTTGACGCTGGTTTTTTTGTGATTTCGCTGGCTACAGTATAAATTCAGATTCAGAGTTGACTACATACTACATGACTACGTTTGGTGTCGCAAATCACTTTCTATCCTCTTTCTATTTTCTATTATTTGCTCAATTATCACATTCATGAGTGTTTTGAGTTTTATTTGACCGCCCTTAAAAACTTTTGAATTTCATGGTCTCCGCATAGCCGCAGTTTCTTCTTGCGGTCAAGTCGCTCAGATATGGTAGCCCCATATCTGAGCGACATAATGTGGTATACCTAAGGTCCGATTTAATTATAATACCCAGAATTTCAATAGCTATCAGAGATAGGCCTCCTATCCTATCAAATGATAGTAATGGTTATCAGACCAGACGTATTTGATTCGATTTTACATACGTGATAATTCACATAAGTTTGTATTTATCAACCGCCAAATCACGAATTCATTTCGAAAAGTCCATCTAAGTCTTGTTCAAAATAACACTTGATACGTAACGTAACCATAGACTAAAAGGCATTGACGACAAGAGGCTAGCATTTTTCAGATTGGGCATTTTTCAGTTTGGCCATTATTACAGTAAATCTTATAAATGTGTCCGAAGTGTAGCAAAGCACATCACCGCAAGCGACACTGCTAGGCTGCCACTGTATGCCATCGCTGTACAAGAGTGCACCATGGCCAGCAGCGCCCGAGGCCTGGCAAGGGCGGCTACGGCCGGGAAATGAGAGGACGCGATTTGCATTTTTATGCCGCAGTTAAGCTGTTCCACAGGGATGATTGTCGCAGAAAAACGTCCCTGGAACTCCGCGGAGACCGCCGGGCCCGGGCCGGCCGAAGCCCGCCGCACGAAACGCGTATTAATTCTATATATTTTGCAATGTTAATTCCCCGCTTTTGTTATTAATTACGTAATATTCTTTTGTTGGAAAAAGTTAATGGTCCAAAAAGTCGTTAGCGATATTTAAATTGGCGAACGTGAATGGTGTGGCTCGACCTATTTTAGGCGAGACATTTTTATCCAGTTCCCACAATGTGGTGTCTATAGTCTGTATACACAGTTCCTTTTCATTTTGTTTATCACCAAGGATATAAAATAAAGCAGATGACATATGTGCGAACAAATGAACCTTTTACACATAGTAACAGACAATAATTATGATCTTTACGAGCGCGAGGCCGTTAAAACTCTTATAAAATACCTTTACAATGTCGTATTTTATTAAACAGTTGTAAAATACCGTAATTATTTCGGTTTTATGGTTCAAAACGCTTTGTGATCGCACAAAGTTGGCTTTGCGGCTGTGAAACTGACTTTCAAGGCATTTTGTAATGGTAATGCTACGGAATAAGGACCAGAGGGGTTAGTGGTAGGTGAGTTGAGTTGTTTTGTGAGGAATATTATATTTGGGAATTTGTCGTCTGGCTTTGTATCGCCGAGTTTATGGTGGACGCATTGTGCTTTTAAAGTTTTTATTTTAAAGTTGCATCACAAGGTATTTTTAGACAGCTGTGTGATTCTGTAAAGTACGAATTAAATCTCGACCATCACATCGCAAGTCACTTACTTCACTCCGCATCCGATCATGAAAGACCTTGATGTCGCATTGTGTAAACAAATACAAGCTACACAATAAACACTTCACTTGCGAAGTAAAGTGAGTATTGAACTGTAAATCATTGAGTTAGAGACCGATCTCACTGCGGATTCAGGATCGAGTTGCACAAATACGCTTACAGAATAGCAGGGCTGTTAGTACTTACCGAAGATTTTGACTCTCCTATAACTCTTACCAATTTTTAATATTACACTGAGCACTTTTAACACAGTTAACCGCCATTGTTAATTCTATATTTACGTTTTACGTATACCTTATAGTCAAGAGTTACTGCACAAATGAACCTTACTCTAAATCATCATTCCCTCCCCCAAGGATCTTCTCGACGACCGGTCCTGCGCTAACCTCATCCAGCCGGGTCCCGCGACCTTCACCAGATCGTCGGTCCATCTTGTGGGAGGCCTACACGCTGTCGCCTCTCGAGAACCTTTCTGCCCCCCAACGGCCGTCAGTTCTACGAGCGATGTGCCCAGCCAACTGCCACTTAAGCTTCGCAATTCTTTGAGCTGTGTCGGTGACCTTGGTTCTCCTGCGGATCTCCTCATTTCTAATTCTATCTCGCAGGGAAACTCCGAGCATAGCTCTCTCCATTGCCCTCTGGGTGACCTTTACTTACTATAAATATGCAAAAAACAATTTAATTTGTCTATGAAATGCATGGGCCACCTCACCTCGAATCGCTCTCCTCGCTTCGAGCGGTCGATTCTACTAAATTTCCTTCGACATCCGATACAAAAATCAGTAGAATTGACCGGTAGGTTACCTTAACTATACATAATTTTAAACCTGCCAAGAGCCTTCAGTTTTGACTGACTACGACGAATTACAAACTCCAGTTTGCTTGCATTTTCATGAAAGAAACGGCCAAAAATATTCATAATCTAATCGATCCACCGAGCATGCTGTATATAATATTGTCATGTCGGCGCTGGTATGGCCCTAGCGAGGACTGGCGAGGAGTTCCACTTATCTGGCGCGATAGGATCGCAGTCTAACGAGTTCGTTAGCGTGCTTTACGACTCCCGCGCCGCCCGCGCAGCCCGCGCAGCCCGCACCCGCCCGCAAGGCTTATTAAACCAAATAAGCGATTGCAATAAATTTCCTTTAGTGCTTCGGGTTGGATTTCTTCAAAAATCCTTGGGAAACTCCTCGTGTTTTTTAGGAATTTTATGGCCTCGAAATTTAACGACTCTTGAGTTGACGCCGTAAAAGTAACATAAATAAAATATGTACGTATAGTAGGAGAATTTATTGAATTGCGTATTTTGGATATCTAAACTAAATAATTGGCAACATCTGTCCAGATGAAAACGGTACGGTCACACCGCACGACTGTCAGAGTCAAAATATCGGCGCAACAAGCGTCTGTTATTTGTAATGGTTGTGCGAGATTGAAGCAACATTATTAATTACCAGCTGTCGTTGTCACAGAACACCGGAAAAAGCTCGCTACGCCACAGAGTAAGTATGGCTACGCTCCCGCTGGACTTATATTTCTATGGTCGTTGTCATCCAAATAATTATTCTGTTTTATAAAGCTTTCTTACAAAGTTGTTTTTAATATGATTCTTAAATTTTCTGTCCATTAGAAGTAAGTATTCAAGATTTCTTCTGGTAGTTTGTTGTATTTTTTTTATATATTATAGTTTTACGGCCAATTGGAAACAAGTCCTTAAATTCCAAATCGTAGTTAAAAAATATATATACGGGTCGAATTGACAACCTCCCCCTTTTTTTTTCGTCGGTTGAAAATCACGAATAGGTACATAAAACCGCAGCAAAGCCTCCAAGGCACAACTAGTGCCATTCGGTGATCCACACTGCAGCTAACACCGCACTAAACTGATAGTAGGTTTAGTGTCGATTTAATAAAGGACAATTTGGAACAATTCGGTAGAGTCGTTACAAAGTCAAAGTCAAAACTATTTTATTGCATGTAAGTACACTGGGTACATTTATACAACGTCAATTTTTTATCTACCACCGCTTTTATTTCACTATCCCGCACAATATACACTCTAATAGGCACTTGTTGCATATAAAACTATCACAGATATAGGTACACCAAAAACTACAATATACATTTTTTAGAAAAACTAAACAAAAAAAAAAAGAAAAAAAAACATACAGCCGAACATAGTACCTCCTCCTTTTTTGGAAGTCGGTAAAAAGACAACGATCTCTGTCAAAATCCGGCCAAAAAGCCCAGTTTGTTGTATTTAGAATCGCATAACGCCCCGTGAACGATTTCTGTCATACACTTAGTACTTGACAAAAGAATGCTTGTAGGTACCTACCGTCTCATCAGGAACCTGACGACATTTTATGAACTGTAAAAGAGTGTACCAACAGGATGTCCCGCAGGATGTGAATACGCGAAATGTTTGAGTTGAATGATTCGTTCGCAGAATGTCACGTGCAGTAGTTCATTGTGCGGGAACCGTGTCACTCGCTCAACGAATTTCTCTGATTTTTTTGTCGCTCCGATAAGAAAAATGTTTCAATTACTTTTTTAAAATTAAAGAGGGAATCTTTAGAAGTTTGTACATTCTGTCAACCTTTAAGCACTCTTACTTCTTCTGTGCTTACTTCTTTTTAGTCGTTTAGCATTACTGATTGGGAACCATATTAAGCTGGTATGACTGAATTCGTATTTTTACTATTAATAGGTGATGTAACGAACGGAGATGGAGATACATGCCTAGGTGTGGCCAAAATCTATTATGACCAAAATGGAATAATCCCCTGAGCGAGGTCAGGTGGGGTAAGAGGCCAGACCAGAGTACCTACCTGGACTGGACGTCTATAGAGTTTAACTCTACAGTTAGTTAAATCTGGTCTTCTAATATTCTTCTTTACCCGGTGTCCCTTTTTACTCTATTTGAAAGTTCTAAAACCTTTTCATTATAATGTACTAGCTTTTTCCCGCGGCTTCGGCCGCGTTGAAAAGTTTTTCCCGTGTACATTGTGAAACGGCGCCCTCTATGTAGGCGTTTAGTTACTTAAAAGGTATTAGTGGACGCCCCGCGACTTTGTCCGCGTTAAAAAGTAGCATATATGTTATTCCAGGATATAAACTATCACTGTACCAAATTTCATCAAAATCTGTTCGGTAGTTTTTGCGTGAAAGAGTAACAAACACCCTCACATCCTTACAAACTTTCGCCTTTATAATATTAGTAGGATTGAAACTGATTGTTCCTTTGTATACGTTCATGAAGTCGAGCTCACGTCAAGCTTTCAACTTTATTTTCATGGCGCTACAGGCTACCAGATTTCACTGAAGTTTCAAAAATTCATCTTTACTCTTCTATCTGTATAACCTAAGACTGCTTGCTTACTCACGGTGACGTTATTATTATTTAAAGGCTTCTTTTCAAGCTGTTTGTTTACTTTCGGTCCATTTCGTGTCTCTTATCAGCTGTGTTTGTTTGTATGATGTCAGAGCTTATCTTCGCACGATGCAGCCCGCCCGAGTCGTCGACCCTTTGTTTATGATCGCAGATGATCGATACAGTTTACGAAATCATTATCATTGCAGTGACTTTCTGCGGCAGGATAGTGAAATGATTATTTGCTATCGGCCGTGGACCTTGGCTAATCACTTAATCGCGTCACACAGGGTGTTGCTTGAGGCATGCTTTGTTGACCTCTCACTGGGAAATGGATAGAGAGACTATATACATAATAGACTTTGCTTTAAAGAGTGGCCTTCTCAAAACGAAAACAGGGCTTCAAACTATTTGTTTATTATTATTGTATTTCCTTGTTAGACTGTATATTTCCTGAATTAAAAAAAATAAGAAATAAAAACTATTGTCAATTTTACTCGTTCGAATCCTAGAAAAAGAATGAACCATAGAACCGTAATCAGCGTATAGCATGAAATAGCAATAGTCTTTTACCCCAATAATTTGAGAAGCTTCTTACATGGCGGAGTCAAACTAAACAAACATCTATTTTAGTCGGGCTGTTGTTTGTTGGCAACAAAAAATTCACATACGTAGATAGAGATAGAAGATTTTATATCTGTCTTACTTACTCTTACCACTTTTGTAATAAGTGTGTCCCTCTCTGATTATTATTGTTATTTTAGTAGCTGTTCTATGGGATCCTTAGGTTCGAGTTTGTCTTCTGTACTTCTTCTCTACGATAGATCTATGGAATCTTTACTCTTGTGGTGTTAAGAAGAATGGAACATATATGGATGCAGGTATCTACTTGCACCTCACTAGACTCGCTGGAGCCGGAGGTACTACCTACTTATAATAAACCTAAATACACATTACGTAAGGTTATTATTGAGAGACTTTTCTGGTCTTTGAATTGTTTAAGATATATTTTCGAGGCCGACTCGCTGTGCAAATATTTTGCTAAAACAGTAAGTACATGCGATAAGTTTACGAATCCTGCAGCATATTGTATATTATATATATATTGGATGTATAAAACGCTGGTATCGAAGTAAAACAAGGTGACCTCAGTTTCAAATATACATTGCACTAACTTAGAGCACGGCGTCCGCTACATTCAGCTAAGAAACAAACAGACAAGGCAGTGTGATTGAAGTTAAGTGAAGCACATGCAGAATGAAGTAGTACCTTATCCAATGATTATAAAGAACGTAAAAGTCATTTGCCTTTTTAGTCATTTATAATACTACCCTATGTCCGCGGCTTCGCCCGCGTGGAATAAGTTCTTCCCGCTAAAAAATGCTATCACTGTACCAAGTTTCAGCAAAATCAGTTCAGTCGCAACACCGTGAAAGAGTAAGAAACATCGGAACATGCATCCTCACAAACATCCTTACAAACTTTCGCCTTTATAGTAGTAGGATCAGCTGGTAGGATTGAACAGACGGTAAGTCCTTACTGTAGTTATGAAGGTACTAAATAATCATTTTATAGAAATTATTCTCAAATTCTAAGAGTATTAAAGACAGCAAATGATAATGTTAAGAACGTGTCCAAAGTGAATTATTTGGAGGTTGCACTTCATTGTCCTGCAGACTTAGCGTTGGTCTTCCAGTAACGATGATATTGACTATTATTGACACTTGCAATAGTTCTATATTGTGACTAGTTTCAAACTCACGATAAACTATCTATCTGTCTGCATAAACCGTCCGGTGTTCCCGCAGGGTGCCGCAGTTGGTTCCAAACTATAAACTGTCTATCGCGTTGTACCTTATCCTCTCAAGGCTTGCTCCTTGCCTCTGTACTTAAGACGAGAGGTTCTAAGCCCGTCCTATATAAACAGGCTTCTAAATTATTTACTTACCGCTCGGGCCGCTCCAACAAACAGCCTATGTACTGTATAATAATATAGTAGGGCTTAAGTAAACGTTAGATAGCGGGTCGCGGCGCGCAGATAACGCGTATGCTTTACTGGTATTAACGGGCTATGCGTTACGCTCGGTGTTAATATGGCAATAGAGCTCAGTGCCCCGCGTACAGTGCCTTTGTAAAGGTCGTGGGTAAGTAGCTACATTGTACAGTCGACTGCACGTCAGAGGACCTTCAGCTGGCGTAGCCTATTACGGAGTTTCAATATTATGAGAAACCCGTTTAAACTGGTTTTGTTTCTCCTTACGTGATTTTGTCTGTACTGGTATAACGCCAGCCCTACAAAAGGTAAAGACAGCTCATGACCGAATACCTATCTAAATATGATTATCTTGAAGGGTTGCCGTAGAATTTTAGGTCACCCTGTATTTCTCTCTGTAACTCGCTGCTTTCAAGTCGGTGTTGTAATCTGTACTTATATTTCTTCCTTCTTTGTCCAAACTTACCTCGTCTTATTCACAATCAAACTTTTCTGGTTTTGAATCAAAACTTTTCTGGTTTTGATTATCAAAACCAAACAGGACCAAACCTCTGTAATGTCCATTGTGTCAGACATTACGTGAATACTTGGACATTAACAAAGGAAGGGACAAACATAACGACCCTGCGTGACAACTCTCGCGTCGTCTCACTCACCCAATCCGTCAATTACATAACTGGTCAGAGGAATAATTAAAACCTTTGTTTGAACAAAAATATCTGGTCGAGTGCGACGCTGGTTCACGTGTTACGGGTTCCGTACGAATTTATCATCATCAGCCTGCACAAGATCTCCGGCGAGACCCGTCACTGAACCAGATCCTCGGTTCTCCACACCCAGTCACTGCCAGCCGCCTTACGCAGGTCGTCGCTCCATCTAGATGGGGGCGTCCCACACTACGCCTGGTCTCCACTTGAGGAGAACTTCTAACCCAGCGGTTATCGGTTCTCCGACAGATGTGACCAGCTTATTAACTTATTAACTTTTTGAGCTGTGTCGTTTTAATAAGTAGACATCCTTTTTTTCCATGTTTAAATTGTCATCGTGTGCTCTGATAACATTGTTAGTTTTGTCATCGCAACTCAAGATTAACATCATCATATGGTTTCCAGCTTAGAATACTGCCAGCGAACTACTAGCAGCGAAATATTGAGATCATTACTGATCACCAACTGTCACACGTGGTAATTATGGCAAATCATCCAATGCGGTGGCACAAACTGGCGTTCTTTTGGGGAGGCTGATGTCCAGCAGTACGTATTACAACTGATGATGAAGAGCTTATGTGTGAGGGGTTTGGTTCGGTCGTGTTTATTTGTTATATCTTTATTTTTTATTTTATTTATTGGTTTACCAACAGATGTTGAAGTTATTTATATGCGAATGGAGTAAGTAAGAGGTACTTATTTTATGTGCATCATAGATATTTGAGATAAATCCAAGTAATCACGTCACGTACATAGATAATGTCGTACGATGACATCGTACGCGCTGTGATTGATCGACTGTTTCCAAAACAACATTCATTTCATTACGCATTGCTGATATATTTACAAAAGTACTTCAGTCGATTTCGAGAAAGACAAAACAAGCTAGGTCAGATTCAATGTCAAATGACAGGCTGTACTTAAATCGTGAGTATTTAAATGAATCGATTAAGTGTAGAGTTTTTTTATACAGGGTAAAGATTTAATCACGTGTCTAATAAGTGAAAAGAGTAACATACAAGGTGTACGTATCGGAAGACGCAGTATAGGCAGGCCTCCTACAAGCTGGACCGACGATCTGGTGAAGGTCGCGGGACCCGGCTGGATGAGGTTAGCGCGGGACCGGTAGTCGTGGAGATCCTTGGGGGAGGCCTTTGTCCAGCAGTGGACGTCTGCAGGCTAATATGATGATGATACAGGATGTAAATTTGAGCACCTGCATAGTTTTTTGCATTGTTTTAATTATTGCAGGGCATTAACAAAATCTATGCTGGTTAGAGATTTGTTTCGATGTTAATGTAAAGCAGGTATCTATCCTTACTCTAAGGGCAGACATTATTAGAAACATTCAATATAGCCGTTTTAAACCGTCGACTAGAGATCTCCAAAAACCGGTTGACGGCGGCCCAAACCGGTTCGGTGGTAGAGTAGGTTTAGCCTAACCATAACTTTATTATGATTAGCCAAGTGGGTAGGTACCTACGTAGTCGACGTTTGTTGAACGTCTGCTCGTAAAACATCACAGATATAGTGTAACCACGCGGCTTCGCTCGTAAAACACGCTCAATGGGGTCACTGGGATTGTCTGCTTTTTATATAAATAAACCTTCATTACTTAAGGAGAAACATGTGGTGGGGACTTCGGAGCTTCTTCTAATGTGGAATGGAAGTCGTTTGATGAACAGTGACTTCTAATAGGTACCTACTGATTGTTTACACGATATTGATATTTAATCTGTGGTAATATGATCATTTACTGACTGCTCTCAAACGGTGATGGAAAACATCGTGAGGAAACCTGCATCCGCCGAAGAAGAAATTCTTAGGCGCGTGTGAAGTCCACCAACCCGCACTGGGCTAGCGTGGTGGACTATAGCCCGAGCGCCAGCAGTGGGGACATGTTAATAGGCTGTTGATGATGATGATGAATATGATCATTGTATGGTGGTTTTAAGCAGGCCGTGGTGTGGAGGCGTTAACGCTTAGTAGGAAGAATCTACGCACACTGGTGCGAGCACTCACCGGACACTGCGGCCTGGACACACACATGTTCAGCCCGAAGCTCCGGGACACTAAAATGTGCAGATTCTGCCAGGAAGCAGAGGAAACACCATCGCACCTTCTATGCGAGTGTGGCCCGCTGATGCGTACAAGAAACACCCATCTGGGCAACTACTCACGTAAAACAAATATTGCCGAAAGCGTGCTGAAGTCCGAACTAACGCAAAGCAGATCACTGAACTGTAGTGAGGCGGCGATCACAATAGATCAGCAATGGTCGCAGTGATAAGCCTTGAAAGAGCACGCTTCTACAACAAACTACCAGAAGAAATCTTAAGTATGGATGACAGAAAATTTAAGACCCACATTAAACAACAACTTTGTAAGAAAGCTTATTATAAAACAGTCGATTATTTAAATGACAAAGATGCCTGGTGTTAATGTTACTTCAGCCTCGCACAACCTTTACAAACAATAATGTTATGTATAAACTAGATTTCAAAAGAAGTTTGTTGCACCACTTCTTCTTCCCAGCTCTATATAACACCTTGGAAGCGGTGGTAGATAAAAAATTGACGCTGTATAAATGTACCCAGTGTACTTACATGCAATATAATAGTTTTGACCTTGACTTTGCCCCCACACAATAATAGTAATTGTATGGAACACGCGTAAGCACATACCCTTAACAAGCAGTATACGTGTTACCTCGTATGTCCTTGTACATTTTTATTAACTTAAAAAAACTGGTTACAGTTTTTTGTAGTAACCATTTATATAGAGCTTTGTTATGTAACTTATACAAGAGATTGCGTCATTGAGGTACTTACTTACCTATTTTATAAATAACTAGCTTTTTCACGCGACTTCGCCCGCGTAGAAAAGTTTTTCCCGTGTACATTGTGAAACAGCGCCCTCTATGTAGGCGTCTTGTTACTTGGGGGTATTAGCGGACGCCCCGCGACTTTCTCCGCTTTAAAATGTAACCTATATGTTAATCCAGGATATAAGCTATCACTGTACCAAGGTTCATCAAAATCTGTGTAGTTTTTGCTTGAAAGAGTAACAAACATACATCTTCACATCCTCACACCCTTACAAACTTTCGCCTTTATAATTAGTAGGATAGGATAGGATAGGATAGGATAGGATAGGATAGGATAGGAAGGATACTTGCGATATCTCGCGAATGTGCTCGAGACAAGCGTAAGCACAGAGGAATTAATAGTCTTCAAGATGTAAATCATGACTCAATGACTAGAAAAATCATGGTAAGAATTAATTAAAGAGATAAATACAGAATAAGAATTTAAAATGTAGGTAACTAGCGACGTCCCACGACTTCGTCCGCATTAAAATATAATGTCCGCATGTATATGTAAATCCAAGTAAGCGTGGTGTGGGTGGGACTGGGACTCCCCCCGGATAGATGGTGCGACGATCTGCGTAAGGCGGCTGGATGCGGAGAACCGAAGATCGGTGCGGCCTGTGTCCAGCAGTGGACTAGTGAGGGCTGATGATGATGATTCTAATAGTAAGTAAGGTAAGTCAATTTGACTCGCAGAAGCTAAAATGTATCAAATATACCAAAGGATTGTATTTGTAGCACTACCACCCAGAGGCTGAAAACCAGATCTTACAGTTGCCCAACTCGATAGGGTCTTCAATCAATCATACGAAATCTTGACGACTAACGTCCACTTCACCGAGACCCCAGCCCGATTGCGAACAAGCCCAATATTGTACCGGTACCGGGGGGAGCGGGGGGAAAGGGTGGGTCAGGGATGGATGGTTCCGCTGAATCAGGGTAGTCGGCAATTTCGCGCAACGATACCGACGCGCGAGCCTCGCAGGAGATGCCATAAATTACGATCCTTCAGACAGACTTAATAAGGAATTATTATCTGCCACGAGAGAGGAGATGCTAGGATACTTGGCAATCATAGCGTGATAAAGAGGATATACAATGCGTCACTACGATCAATGTCAGCTGAAGATATGTTCCATCCATAAGTTAGGCGTTGTCACTGGTCTCTAGAAAAGAAAAGTGGCAGACTTTACTAGGAAATCATTCCGTCACGAAGATGACAGGCAGGGCATGAAATCCCGGCCCTTTTTACAATACCGGTTTTCGTTCCCCGGAATACCGGTATTTCGGTATTGAAATTAACAAGGTGAACAAAAATAGGTACATAAATACGTATAAGTTATGCGATCCAGAAATCTTTATAGCGTTTACCCCAATGGCAAAATGACCGCTTGTTATTCTGCTGATTCCAATATTATTTATTTATTATTTATTTTATTTAAAAACAATGGAAAGTCAGCTATAACTGATGCTTCCATATCAGCAGTTGACTTGCTTTCATAATTTATATTAATTTATTGCGTCTGTTTAGATTTGAGAAAGTTGTCTAGTCTGTTCTTGAACATGTTTACAGAAGTGGCAGATACAACAGATTCTGGCAGATTATTCCATTTGGATGCAACCCTGTTACCTAGAAAATTTCTGTAGGGGTTCAGCTGTGCATTGGCTCTTTGTATTCTCATGTTGTGCCCTCTGTTTTAGTCTCTCTATTTACCATGAATTTCTTGGTCAATTTTACAAGATGTAGACGGCTCTGTCATTCACGATCTTCGCGGAACATTTTCTGTGTTTATCGTTGAAGCTTTGGAAGTACAAAATGAAAGAAAGGAACGCCTCACATCAGAGTGCGAGGAAACGGAAAAACACTTTACGCTCCGGCGGGCGCGAGCGGCGCCCTGCAGCCCTGCCCGCCCCCTCCCGCGCCCCACCCCCAGCCCCTCGTCAGGGCTCCGGGCACCTTTATTCCGCTTCGTGGCTTTCCTTACAAATGTTGCTATAAATATATAAAACGTGTCATGTATTCATATCTTTGCCGAATATGTGCCTCATTCATAAAAATATTATGTACCTATACGCGTTTAGTCGGCCAAAAAGTGACAACCCTAAGGTGGAAATTCGTTTGCACGTCTTAAAACAATCAATCTGCCAATTACTAATGCTGTAATTGACAACTGAAAACTTGTCGAAATTGATAGATCACTTTACTTATGAGAGCGAGACAGTGGAGCACGTCTTGGTAAGGATCATGGTATCACATCATCATCATCATCATAAACAGCCTATTAAGATGTCCCCACTGCTGGGGCTCAGGCCTACCCTCTCAACGAGGGCGTTCGGGCTATAGTCCACCACGCTAGCCCAGTGCGGGTTGGTGGACTTCACATGCGCCTAAGAATTTCTTCTTCGGCGTATGCAGTTTTCCTCACGATGTTTTCCTTCACCGTTTAAGAGCAGTCAGTAAATGTACTTAAGTTTAGGGAAAAAACCCATTGGTACATGGCCCAGCTGGGGATCGAACTCCGGACCTTTCGATATGATAGGCCCCGATGCCACTGACGCTCTTTCCTCATGGTATCACGGCAACGAGCAACCTACATCAGTGCTGCCGTCGGCCAGAAGGCCTACTCCACTGCATCAGGTAGTTGGGATGCCAGGGCTGACGGCCTGGGGAGAAGTCCACAAAACTCCAGAGACCGCCAGCCCCGTCTAAGAATAAGATCACTTGCTCTGTGTTGAAGAGCTGTTATCTGGTGCATTTTGTTTATCTGGTCTTTTTATACGTGTGATAACGCGTGACGTTTACTTTACACTAGTGGGTTGGGTGTTTACAGATATACTAATTACCCAGGTCCCCCTTTCCCCCGTGGCGTGGTCGCCACTATAGCGATAGCTGGCTTTATCTTCAAAAACACGTTCATCCATCAAAGTTTATCAGTCATCTTTGTTTCGGCTGCCTCATGCAACATTACCTTCTCATTGTCTCGGTACAGAGTGCATATTTGTGTGGACACGTCTTTCGTGCTGTTATCACTTATCACCATTGTTATTTACATTTGGTTGGGTCGCGAACCGGCTGCAAGCGGCTCTCACCTGATTGTTTTAGAATTTAAATGTAGTATGAATGTAATGTTTTATTTATTCTTTATGCACGCACAGTCTTTGGTACGCTGTTTATTTATTACCAAACCTTTATGTTGTTTCATTTCGAATCAGCGGACGCCCCGCGGCTTTGTTCGCATTAAAAGTTATATGAAATATGGTACAAATGGTCCGGCGGCGTATAAACATTACACAGATCCCATACTAGCACGATTGCAAAGGAGTTCTTAGCAGTTCTAAGAACTAAGAGCTGCAGTGGCAAGGAGCGTAGGTGGCATAGTGGAAAAGACCCGAGTTCGATACCCGGTCCGGTCATGCATGCACCAACCAATGGGAGTCTACATTCAGACTGGCCTCGAACGGTGAATGCAAGCATCGTGAGGGATTCTAATGCTCATGTGATGTCCAGTGCGGGCTAGCGTAGTGGACTGTAGCCCGAACATCCTATGAGAGGGTAGGCCTGAGACCCAACAGTGGGGACATAATTAATGAGTTGTTGATTTTATTTTTTTGTTAAGAGCTCTATGACTGTAAGATTATTATAAGGTGCGAACAACTTTTACTTGCATTGGAACATCTCTATTACCTACTTCAACCAGTTCAACCCCTTCAATCCCTAGTAATTATAAACATTTTCACAAAAATCACACCATCGTTTCATTATGAGACATGACAGCGACAAAATGGCGGCGAGCGATCAATCAGCATTAGCCGGAGTGACAAAGTTCATTTTTGGCAATGATCCGATGAAAATGAACTTTGCCGGATTATTAATTGAGGTCGAGGGACGAGGGTCGAGGGCGGAGGGCTGCGCTAATTGCCGGAGACACTACCAACAGCCAACAGCCAGCCACTCGTCGGAGGCGGCATTACGAACGCGCAAGCAGCCAGGCAGAAACTGCTCTGCGATGCTGCTGTGTACGGACACTAGAAACGCAACAAACACAATTGCAAAACAGACTAAAGTAAGTATACGAGTATATCGCGAATAGGTTTCTGGTGACCTTCTCTCGTCCTGGGGATACGCCACCACACCCGGTCCTCCGCCCTCCGCATCCAGTCGCTCCACCTGACGGAGGGTCTCCACTTCAGAGCTCGTCTGCCCCAACGGTCGTCAGTTCTGCAGCAGATGTGACCTGCTCACTAAGCAGTGGGCTCATCCTTTCGGTTTTGTCGATAACCTTAGTTCTGCGTCGTATCTCCTAGGAAATGACTTATAGGAAAATTTTACCAATGAAGTTAGTGTGAAGTTAGTTTGGGTTGTAGTATTATCATTGCTGTATTGCAGCTGGGTTTGGAAGGCTGTGTGACATAATACACAAGGCGCTGCAGTACAGACTGCGGGAGTCTGTGTTGCGTACGCATTTGTAACTACGCCGGTCGGGGTGGAAGCTGGCTGACACTCATCCTCGCGCTGAAGGACTCCTCAGGATCTCACTAATGAACCAAGAGTGCTGACTGGTTAATTAGAGTTATTATTAATTGTGCCTCCTGAAGCAATTTGGCACAAAAGTCAGTTCGGTGACTTTCTTATATTTTCTGATGCTATTACAATAAATGATAAATGAATACGAATGAACAAGATGATCCGGCAAACGACTCGTTGTATGCTTTGTTGGTCGGTTAGACCGAGACAAAAATACAAAAACCGAAACCAGTCACCAAAAAGAAGCTATAATAAACGAGTTGACACAAAACAAAGACAAAGCACTTGTCAGGCGGTAATCGAACCGCACTCGTGAAGACGACGCGATGAGTCGAACATCTGTGCAGCAACCCCCCACACGACTCTACTCGCCTCACGCAATAACACACGCTAAACATATAACAGTAGAGTTCCAATTCGAGCAGCAGGAGAAGTCCTATTTATGGAACGAGTGCACGATAAAGTGCAAACGTTAATAATTGAAGTTAAACGACGATATCAATTAAACTTTAACCCAACTACCGATTTAGCTCGAGCTAATATACGAGTTAGAACAGACCATTTCATTTTCTTGTATAGTTTACAACATTTAAACAAAGTAATGATTAACAATAGTAATGTCCAATCTGAAAAATGTCCAACCCGAGCCATTATCGCCAAATATCCTGTATTCAAGCGACTAGTCGTCTTTGAATTCATAATGATTAGACTTTTGTCATCATTGATTAAGTACACCTACCAACTCTGAACATAATTTTGTAAGATTACCTTTTCAGTATGCAGAGAGAGAGTAAAGTCGATAATAAAAGGCATCTAAACACCATGTTTAGTGTTAGAGAGATTCTCTCCTTCTGGCTCTTCCAAGCTAACGGTTCTGAGGGCTACATCGCACGAGAGTGCGCCGGCAGTCGCCATAGGCCACATAGTAGATACATTATTTATAATAAAACCTTAGGCTCTTTCCCGAGTGATCTCCATAAATTTTAGACTCTCCTTCTATTATTTCTTTTCCTTCATCTTTCTCCTTCTTATTACCTTCTGGGGCGAGACTTTACACCCCAGTACCAGTACTATTATTTATCCTGTGACAAAAGTCGTAAGCGCTGTGAAGTTTTTGGTGCCAGTTTAGTGGTAGAAAATAAACCATTGTGGCCACTATCTCCGTATGAACCATCGGCTTCAGTAAATTTTGGAAGCATCAAATTTCTTCGTCATCGACTCGGAAAAAACGACCAAGACGAGTAGCCCAAACACAATCGGTGCCACATTTGATGAGTACGGGTAGAAAAAATCGAAACCCGAGACCGTATCTACCTACGAGCTTCGAACAGGAACACAGCGACAACACGTTTGGTTTTTTGTTCCACTTTTTGTACGGATCGATACGGGCGCTCTGAAATTTTTTTTGTTCCATTATACGGGCCTTAACGACCCTTGTGGTATAAATTTTGATTTTTGCATATGACGTCGTGTACAGGGTTGATGGTGGTGCGAGGGATAAGAGACATCCTGTGAGCACAATCTTGGGTTGGGCTGTTTGCGGACTGAAAAGGTTCAAATCGCTTCAATTTTCTAACTCCTCTTTTCGGGCCGCGAGCACTGTTGTATCTTGTATAGTAAAAAGATACTTTTGTAGATAATCAAAAAGATGGTACAAGCAAAAGTAGGCTTTAAGACGACCCCGATAAAGTTTTTCATGAATTGCCTCACAGTATCATTTGCTTCAGCGATGATTGCAAAGAATGCGATGAAAACAAATCCGATCAATTTCAAAGAAAATCAGAAAAAATTTTGATAAGTGTACGATCTTTCACAACTTGCGGATATACATACATACATACATACATATCTTCACGCTATGTCCCTGGCGGGGTAGGCAGAAAGAACGGAGCGCCAAGTATCGCGATCCTGATACACCTCTTTCGCTTCGCTTCTCATCTTGCGGACATAAGCTTTCGAAAAGGATTTTGACCATCTACTGAGGACTGCGTGCGTCTGCGCACCTTATGTTGCGGTCGTTAAGAACTGGACAAATAGATAATACGAACTAAGTCTTGTACTGTTAATTTTAAATTACACTTATATCCTCAATAGTTTCATCAATATCAGTTCAGACTTTATGGCGTAATTTGGAAATTTCTCAAACATTCAACCTTTCGCATTTATAGAGTAGGTACCTACTTACTAGAATTCTCTTTCTCCCGCTCTCAGTTCCACCTTTGTACTCTAACACTTTTGTGTTTTATTACAGGGGTCCCTGCGTATCACAGGGGTGTTGAAAATGTATTTTTATACATAATTAAAGCTATACGCGTTGCGTTGTGATTGCGAAGGGGTACCGAGTGGACGCCGGACGAGGCCGACAATGGGCCCACAAAGGCGGCCATTCACATTCAAATGATGGAGGACTATAAACGTGACGTTAATTATTTTTAATGTGTGAGAGAACGTTGTAAATTAGAACTTTTCTATTGTCACTGAAATTATGGAATGAATTTAGAAATTCTGGTATGGTACGGTGCATACTTCAAATCAAACATTCTATAAGGACCGAAATCAACTCTTTCTTAGCTCACTCAAGGTTAACTTGTGCCCAGCGTGGGATGGGATG
This sequence comes from Metalampra italica, assembly GCA_949699065.1. Classification (NCBI taxonomy): domain Eukaryota; kingdom Metazoa; phylum Arthropoda; class Insecta; order Lepidoptera; family Oecophoridae; genus Metalampra; species Metalampra italica. The sequence goes on from OX452982.1 coordinate 10,624,043, forward strand.
GGCTGCAGTGCTATTCTCTAAGCGCACAACCTAGACTACATTCTTGATACATCCGTGAGACGTCAATTATCATTGACAAACCAATGAATTGTCAATGAGGTTTGTCAGACATTAATTTTCATTGACAATTCTCTCTAAGCGCACAACCTAGACCTCATCTTTGATACATCCGTGATTCAATTTCATTGATTTGTCAATGATAATTGACGTCTTACGGATGAATCAATAATGAAGTCTAGGTTGTGCGCTTAGACAGAATTGTCAATGATGATTGACGTCTTACGGATGAATCAATAATGAAGTCTAGGTTGTGCGCTTAGACAGAATTGTCAATGATAATTGACGTCTCACGGATGTATCACCGATGAAGTCTAGGTTGTGCACTTAGAGAGAATTGTCAATGATAATTGACGTCTCACGGATGTATCACCGATGAAGTCTAGGTATCAACCTGCTGCTGGTGATAGCTGCTCAGCGATGACCCCTTGCCCTAACTGGAGGACATGTAACTGCCGTGTTACCGAGAGCCCACCAAACCGTCGACATCCGCTCGTTCATCCCGGCTCTTAACAATTATTAGTCCAGTCAATTTTGTTTTATAGCCTATAAAACTAGGCCTCTATCACACCGCAGCAAACGAGTCTGTGCTCTCTCCTCCCTTGCTGTGAAACAACAAAATTAACTGTAGACAGGCCTTCCCTCACTGTGTTTCACTATTTTAATATTCTAAAGATTTGGAAAGGTATTATTTATTGTCCATTCTCATAGGGTTCGTATGTTAATCTGTCTTCTTAAAGTAAAATTCTCGATACAACAACAATAATTAATCTATCTAACAATGAAAACCCAATTCTGATCAAATTACTACTAATTTCTAAGTAGTAGTGATACTTCTTGATGTTTTGTTAACATCTCGATGTTGTTAGAGGACAATTGAACCGACTAGTTGTGCAGTTGCACTCACTTCACGTTCACTACGTCATGGATTCGAACCTTAGCCAGACCAGTGAGTTTTTCAAAACTTTTAAACGTCTCGAGGAAACCTGCATACGCCAAAACTAAGAATTTCTGTTCTTAGGCGTGTGTGAAGCTGTTGCACTTAAAGTTGTTGTTGAAGTTAGGCACTGTTGGAGGACGGGCTTTAGCACAAATTAAAAAATCTTTAATAACGGCGTGTCACAACTTTATTCTGAAGAAATTTCTCTCCACATCCATCAAGGACTATAGTTTTGAATGACATGGTGTGACAGGCGGCAGTTTTATGACCGTTTGAAGGCAGCTATGTAGTGCCCCGTACGGAACCGCGCGGGCGGGCTTCCACTCCATTTCACTTGCACTTAATTGCCGATTCGCTACGGAACCCTGATTTTATTTCCTGCTCCTCGGATAGTTACAGCTGTCGTTAGCTGCAAAAGGTTGACTGCGGGCTATAAACTGCACAGATGTCGGTCGCCGGACACGGGATTGTTACTAAGCTTATTGTATGCTAAGAAGGTTGCTATAGCACCTTTCCTTGTAATTTCACTATTCTCTAACATATTTCTAGCAATTGACGATTTCCTAGGAGCGACTCGTAGAATGCAGAAAACATACGAAAAAAGGAATCATACGATTCTTCCGATACACATAATGGCGCATCATTGGCATTATTTTTCGTTTTCGTTATTCATATATACAACAATCAATACAAACGATCAGTCAGGAAATAAATAACTAACAATTTTAACTTGGGGTTTGCTAAAAAGAGCGCTTCTTACAGTGTTCTAAGTAAATTCATTACCTATCCGTCCAACATTCTCGCGAGGTCGTCTTTCAAAGATCGTTAGATCTAATAACTAACCTGGATCCTGTACAGCGGCTTTGATTCCTGCTTCTTATTGCTTGACTCCATTGTCTGAGCGTATAAAATATCACATCAGAATGTACTGTATAGGTTTACCTACTGAGTTATAATCTTTGAACAAAGCACCTCTGTCTGCGAGCATATTTCATCCCGAGAGACTTATGTTCCGAGACGACTTCATTCATAATAACGCAAAACAAATTCATGGCATAAGCCATATCAACGTCGACCTCTAACAAATTTCGTGTCATGAACAAAATATCCTGGTAACTTGGCAACTTCATGAATTTCATCAACCACCTCTCCGTCCCTCGCGCGGCGCGCGTCCCTCTCGCACACAATCTCCATTATAACGATAAAGTGACATTGAGCGTGAGATTGCGAAGACGGCCCCTCCTCAGTTTGCGGCTCCCGGGCCGTTCGTCACTCAACCTTGAGTCTTAACTGCCGAGACTTACGGGGTGTGTTTTGGGCGGTTGGGAGTAAAATGACGTTGGCAGCTCAATAAGGAAGTGTTTCCCTTAGAGAGAGGCTCCCTATCTTCAGGGGTTGTCAGCTGAGCCATCAAGTCACATCAGCTGTATAGAATAGGTCGGCTGCAGACGACCCATCTCATTTTTACTGTTGGACTGTGCAATTTTCGATAAGGTTTATTAAATTCAGTTGAATCGATCGTTTTGTATCGGGTTTTATTACGACTTTAAAGGAGCAAACGTGCTCATTGTTTTGCCTGTGTTTGATTTCAGCAATTTTCCAGTTCTTAAATTGCAGTTTTTTTCCTGTAGTTTTAAGAAACTCTGCAGAAATTTTAAAACTAGGTACATTTTTTTGTGATTCTCAGTCAGATCATTGGTCTAGTCTGACTAGAACAGTATCTAGTTTAGTTTCGTTGGTTAGACTGTTTTTTCAATACTCAATTCTTCCATCTTTTCCAAATGTTGCGACATTTAGTTTTTCTAACGCAATTCTACTTTCATAGTCAGAAGTTTGCCTTCATTTTAGACTTTCGCGCTTTGTATTCATAATTATTTACGGGTTTTACACACGAAATAGTTTTATTTACTTTGCCCGACGTTTCGACCAGGTTACACTGGCCGTGGTCACGAGCTGACTGGAGAGGCGAGCTGTCATTGTTAATCGCTGTGAGTAGTTTCTGAAACTACCCTCTGCTGATCTTGTGTTATCGTGACCACGGCCAGTGTAACCTGGTCGAAACGTCGGGCAAGGTAAATAAAACTATTTCGTGTGTAAGACCCGTAAATAATTATATAGTTTGCCTTCAGTATTCATTTCTTAGAAACCCAACCAACTTCCTATCAGCTCGGTACCTATCTCCTCTTGTGATATTACCATACAAAATTGAATAACAACAAGCACTTCAGATATCTACCGGTACGAATACATAAGCGCAGTGTTCCATCATTCATATCTATTAATGTCAACAACGCAGTTGCTATCCAGCGATCAGCCGACAGCGTGCAGACGGAAAGCGGCCTTATCCCCAGGGACGAGGAGCTGGTATCGCCGGCAGATGGACATATGCGGGAATCAGCTGTTACGTGCAGCGCGTTGGGGGTGCCGGGATATAATTAAATTGTTGGGAACAAATATCCACGAGGGGAGCGGCGGCCTGAGGCACGAGGCCGGGGGGCCGCCACGGAAATTAGAGTTGAAATGGTAATTAGAGACTCCCTCACATTCATTCATGGCGCAAACCAGTAACTTAATGGCACACTGTGTCTGTTCTTACTAGTTGTAGTTCATCTTCTTTTAACTGACTTTAAAAACGAGGGGGTTCTCAATTCAACTGTATGTTTTTTTTTTTTTTTTTAATCTTTTATTTATTTATTGAGGCTTTGGACTATATATGTCCATGCCAGCCTCATAGGGAAACACAAGTCCTTCGGAGGACTGTATGTTTTTCTTATAATACGGATAATTGACTGGCCTGTTGGCGTAGTGGTAGTAACCCTGCCTACTGCGCTAAAGGTTGTGGGTTCGGTTCCCACCCGGGACCAACATTTGTGTGATGAGCATAACTGTTGGTTTTCGGATTCTGGGTGTTTGTATGTATTTAAGTATTTATTTAAAAGTATTTAAGTATGTGTATCAGTTATTGAGAACCCATTTACAAGCTTCGGCTTAGTTGGGACTAAACAGGCGTGTGTTAATTTGTCCAAAACATTATTATTATTATTATTATAATTAGAAACAGGGCAAGATTTTCATACAATCGAGGTCACTTTGAAGCCATGGTTCTCCGTGAAGGATTGATCGGGGCGTGATCTGATGACGGTCATCGAGAGAGTACATGGAGGACTTTCAGATCGCTATAGATATCCAACTGATCAGATGAGCCGTTTGGTAGCAGCATCGTCATGTAGAAAAAAAACTGCAAAATGACATAAAAATGTATGAAAATCTTAAAGTTAAGGAATCATGACGATGCTGCTCCCAAACGGCTGATCTGATCAGTTGGATATCTACAGCCATCTAGAAGTCCGCCATCTACTCTCTCGATGACCGTCTTCAGATCACGCCTCGATCAATCCTACACGGCTTCAAAATGACTTCGATTGTATGAAAATCTTGCCCTGTTTCTAATTATCCGTCCACCTATGTATATGTGTATGTTACGTCATAAGGCCAAGATTGTTGGATGTTTGTGTGTGAGGATGTTTGTTACTCTTTCACACTGTAACGGCTGAACGGATTTTGATGAAACTTGGTACAGTGATAGCTTATATCCTGGAATAACATTTAGGCTACTGTTTGCCGCGGTAAACTGTTTCACGCGGGCAACAGCTAGTAGGCTATATTTCGCAGGCGTAAGGGGACCCATTTCAATTGGAAGAAATATTTCACCTCTCAGGGTGGAAAATTAGGGGATTTAAGTCGGTTTTGCTTTTTTGTAAAAAGTTGTTAATTAAATCGTGAAGTCTCATTTCGTGTTCGGCTACTAAACGGGATTTTTATTTCCCGTTTGGAATCAGGCTCCGAAACGGTCCGAAGGGGGTTGATGCACTACCAAAGGCTTTCTCTAAGACACTTTCAGTCGCTTCATGCATTGAGCTTGGCGTTATAAAAATGAGTAGATAGATATCCTGAAACAAGATAATCGGACAATCTAAACGACCGACAGCATTGCCTACTAACAAAAGAACTATCTCACAGCGTCTCCCTTGGATTTCGCAAATAACAGCCAATATTACTTGGCAGAGAGTGAGTTTATAGCAAACGTGCCTATACTTATACCGACGACATTTTATGTAAAGTGATATATAAAAAAACAAAGCTTTTTACTCCCAAGCGTTAACATAAAAACACTACGGGATTTATACGAGTTTACGCGTTCCAGTATCTTAATACCTACGCGTCGCGATAAAGTCGCACTTTCGCCGCGTTTGACCCGCTCGGCGACGACCCGCGCGTAGGGTTGCCACCGACCGACGAAATGACGGACGGACGGACTGTCTGTAATAGAAATTTTTAAACTGTAATTAAAATTTCATTGCAATATGTATTTATTCAAAAATTATTTTTGATTGCTAATTAACTTTGTAGATACACAGATAGAAACGTGACGTTTTCTAGCTTCACATACTTAAACCTGTGCGTCCTCTAAAATGCTACTAAACAGTATTAAAACAAGCATTTTGTTGTTCTAATTATTATCTACATACAAAACAATGATCTACTTTATAGCGGGCATTGTAATATGCAAACTAGGCTAAATGATACTTAGTTTTTTACTCTACTTTTAACGATTCTCATACTAATAATACAAAGGCGAAAGTTTGTAAGGAAGTTTGGATGTTTGTTACTCTTTCACGCAAAAACTACGGAACAGATTTCGATGAAACTTTCTACTTACGTACATCAGAATAAAACATATACGTAGGATACTTCGGGAAAAGCTGTTCTCGTGGCGAACCGCGGGAAACAGCTAGTTAAAAATAAACTTGCGAGTGAATCAGCTGTAATATATTATGTGATAAACTGATAATAAAATAATTACTTTTCAATTTACATTCTCGAATAGCAACCCTACTTATATTATCATTTCGTCCCCCCGACTCCCCGCCGCGCCGTTCGATTTTACGTAACATTTTGTCGCATAAAGGGCGAAATGTAAAAAACTTGGGGTTAAAAATTGCAGCTGTCAACTGTCAATGTCAAACGAAATGTCAAGCGCGTTACATGTAATTTATTGGCAATAAACCGAGAGGGTAACAAAATTATGTAGTTTCTCTAATGTCTTCTTTTCATGACGTGTTTAAAAATATAATTATAAAAATTTTAAGGTCGCTATATTCACCCCGCTCGCGCGCTATAAACAACTATCCTAAATAAATAAAGTATACATTTCGTATATACTTACTAACTTGGTTAAAAGTAACTTAAAAGGGTACTTAACTTACCTCGTAAGGGTTACAGAAACGGAACATAACGTAATAGGTAAGTAACGTTTAACTTTGAGCAAACTTTGAACCAAAAGGTGACGTTTTCTTTGCATTAAAAAACATCCACCTTCATGGTATTCCACAGCCCGTCAAAGGAATCTTCTGAACAAGGAACGCCGAACGGTATAACTAATGGTAAATGTGAGGTGAATCCACAATGGAGTCGTCGCTATAACAATCGCCTCTCGAACTGGCCGCGGCTGAGGTCGAAGCCAGTTTCACAATAACTGTTAGACTAATTAAAACTTTCTATTGAAGCCATTATCAGAACTCTTGTTTGTTGGTAGACCAGCCCCAGGGCAAGCCGTTCAGGTAAATAAATAAGCCGGTTAAATAATAAACAGGAAGTCAATTTTTGCTTTCAAGTTTAACAAGGGAAGCGAAAATTTAAGTAAAGTATTTAGCATTTATGCAAATGCGAGCTTTGAAGTATTCGCCATTTGTGTCTAATTTAATGACAAAGTTAAAACCAATGTGGACATTACTAAAACTAACGTTATTTACTTAATATACCTAACGTTATATTATACTACGATAACTGTCGTTTCTAAAAGTGTTACCCACACAAAAAAACAACACAAAAGTTTATGCGGGAAAATTAAAATAAAGCGTGTAGGTAAATACTCTTTCAGTTCGTTCGTACCAAAAGTCCGATGTAAATCTTCATTAAAGTTGCTATCACTTTAGTCAGGATGTGAACCTTAGTGGAAATCTCCGGCTATAAACCTCTAATCGTGCGTGCCCTGTTTTCGTGACCGCGTTTGCTAGATACTTAGACGAATTAATAATTTAAAACTATCTATGATGGGCCTAAAATGATTTTGTTTCCAGGGCCGTAAAACCTATTAAAAAAAAGAGATAAACCTATGGTCATTCCGTGGAAATAGCAAATGAAATAAAAGTTCCAAGATCAGAGAAATAAAGCCTACTGAAATAACTTAGTACCTACTGAACAGAGGAACTCTAGAAGATAAAATACTCTCAGAACTTCGCAAATTACAACCATTAGTGAATTAAATAATCCCCCCTCGCGTACACCCCGCCCGCCAGTGCCATGGTCAAACTTCCCGATATTATAATGCTACTTAAACTCAGAAAGGGAGACTCAAGTTGCTAAGTATACACTTTATTTACAAGACTTCCATTAATTTTATCGACAGAACTTGCTTTAAAAACTCCAACAATGCAAATGAAAAGAATCAATTTCGTCGCAGGAGTGCGTGGTACAACAATAGTGTCCCACGATGTTGACAAAAAACCTCAACCCAATCAATTGCATGGCAAACTCGATAAATAATGGTATAACACTAAATTCAAAGAGCGGCAGCCGTAATCCGCGATGTATGGCCGGGTCCCGGGCACACACACTCGCGCACACCCCTACGCACCCCCACACACCCCCACACACACAGCCCGAGACATCGACAAGCGAATGGGCACAAAAAACATTTCACGTGACGCCCTAATACATTTTGACGAGCTATTCAATCGCTAGGTGATGTGATGAGAAATATAATCGACCTGCAAACTAACAAGGAAAGGCACACAAGTGTCATAAAATACGTTGTAAAGTACTTGATCTTTGACACGTATTTTTTGCAGCTGCCCATAGTCAATCTAGTGCGAGGAATCGACCTTCAAAGTCTAAAAAGAGACTGAAGCAAAATGCAAGTTATTTTGAAATCATGAAAAAACTAACAGACCCGTATTTTTATAGCGGTTCTAACTCTTCATAATTACGAATCAAACTGTCCTAAAATGACTAAGTCGATGAAGGTAAGGCTGACTTCGCATTATCGTCACTTATCACCATCATCATCATCATCATCATATCAGCCTGTAGACGTCCACTGCTGGACAAAGGCCTCCCCCAAGGATCTTCACGACGACCGGTCCTGCGCTAACCTCATCCAGCTGGGTCCCGCGACCTTCACCAGATCGTCGGTCCACCTTGTGGGAGGCCTACACTGCGTCTTCCGATACGTGGCCGCCACTCGAGAACCTTTCTTTTCAGTTCTACGAGCGATGTGCCCAGCCCACTGCCACTTCAGCTTCGCAATTCTTTGAGCTATGTCGGTGACCTTGGTTCTCCTGCGGATCTCCTCATTTCTGATTCGATCTCGCAGGGAAACTCCGAGCATAGCTCTCTCCATTGCCCTCTGGGTGACCTTGAGCCTTCTTATGAGGCCCATAGTGAGGGACCTCGTCTCGGTACCATATGTCGTCACTTATAGGTTTAAGAAACTCTTATTTAAACTAAGTCATTGGGATGGTGTCATTGAATGAAAACAAAATTGGTCAATTAGGGATATTGAAATGTATGTAAGGGTCTTTTAAAGTTAAGGATCATTTTTTATTCACTTTAGTTTGAATTGTATTGTATTCTATGGGATTTTATCCTGAAATAAAGACTGTATCATTGTTGTACCGCAATTCTTTTGTGTTCAAAACGCGAGGACTAAAACCACAGAGGAATTAATACTATTAAAATAATCTGAACTAGTTTGAGCCTGCCGTGTTCAGTGCTTATCCGACATTGAATGCGTTTACTAAAATCGATACAGATTATACTCCCTGGTGTATCGCCGGTTGGGGGAATATCACAGAGACCTTCAGAATCTCTGCTTCTATTCGTATACATAGTTAGCTGATGTTAGTTGAAAGACATCACGAATATAAAGTAATAGTATAGACTCCTTTGATAGTATCTTATGTTATCTACTTAGGGGTTCAGGAATACCTGGCGACAATTGTAGACCCTTTTGGGGCCTGTTGTGCCAAAACTCTGTCCACCAAACGGTGCCCCCAATCCGTTTTTAGCGGACTTCCTGCGATCATCAATTCTACTAGTATTGATGATCGCAGCGGACTTCACATACGCCTTAGAATTGAAATTCTAATCGTTGGCGTATGCACGTTTCTTTACATTGTTTTCATTCACCAATAAACCTGTGGTATTATAATAAACCGTACTCAAGTTCCGAACAACTCATTGGCAAGGCCCAGGATCGAACCCACAATCTCATGAACGTGAGCCGAGTGCACAACCAGCTATGATATACGGCCTTTGTCAGTTAGGTCGCTTTATTTTACTAAAATGAACTCTTTCGCTTATCTTCAAGTGTTTTCTCCTGTTTCCCTTCTCTTGACATGGCAGCCCAGTTGTTACCTTCCTGTTTCTTTTGCGTTTTGAAGTTGTAATCAGACTCAGCATACCTGATGGTAAACGGTGCCTGACTCAAGGATCTTCACGCCAAAGACCTCGATGCAGCGTTGCTCATGAAGCCGCTTGTTTCACTTTGTTTCTTTGCGAGTGCTGCTATGTAAAATGTATTTGGAAAGGCTTTTCTTCTATGACGTTACATACGGTCCACGGTAAATAAAAGTAGAGTGCGTTATGGCAGGTTAATTGATTAAACTCCAATTTCAGAAAGGACAGGACAATTTCGAATAGCAATGATTTCACAAATCCCATCAAAACATTCGAGTTTCGATTACACTAACCAATAAATCCACGTACAGAGCCGTAACGTAGGTACCCCCCACTCCCCCGCCCGGCCCGGCATCGAACCTGTCACCCCCGGCCGCGGGGGGCGGGGGGAGGTTATTATTACCAACATGGCGGAGTATTATTGTGTTTCATCTCTCATCCCTTCACGGTGATTTGGTTTTTTATTTCGTTACTTACTTTATTGGGTTTTGAAAAGTAATTTGTTCGAATGCTCTTTAGCTAAACGGTTTTGGGAGCCGAGCGCTACCAACTCTTGTTCTTAATCATTTTAATTGCGTATGTAAATCAGTTCATCTTTATAAATGGAAAGTTCTTTCTTACCTGTGGCTTCATCATCCGCGACCGCGTCCAAATAATATGTTGAAAATTACATAGGTACTTACATGAATCATTTTAAGTAGGTTAGGTTGGTACCGGATTGTAATAATTATTGCTACTTAAGTATTAGTAACACACATTTTTCCTGTCACTGGTAGGCTGGCAGAAATCTCATAAAGAGATAAGCCTCACCATTTGTACATGTTCTTTCTGTTTTGTTTTGTATCTTGTTAATGTTTTGTGTGTACAATAAATTGTTAAATAAAATAAATAAATAGTATTACATAAATTTATTGACGCTGTATGTTCATTACAAAATAAATGAATATGAATAATATGAATACCTACGTTGTCTATTTCCATGTCCCATGTCCTTTCATAATTAGCTTTTCCCGTTTTCAAAATTAGTCTATCTGGTAGATAAACTAAATTTGTTAGATAACTATTAATATTAAGTAGATAGTTAGGTCCGATTCTGAAGGCACACTAAAATTGTCAGTAGGTACTAAAATTAGTGATGTCCGTATCTTCGTAATAATGTGTGACAGAGATAGGTTTCTATCTATATTCTTTATTTTAGTACTGTCAAACTCTGTTCCTTCAAAATCGGCCCTAGTACCTCATCATCAACAGCCTATATTAATGTCCCCACTGCTGGGGCTCAGGCCTACCCTCTTAACGAGGGCGTTCGGGCTATAGTCCACCACGCTAGCCCAGTGAGGGTTGGTGGACTTCACATGCGCCTAAGAATTTCTTCTTCGGCGTATGCAGGTTTCCTCACAATGTTTTCCTTCACCGTTTGAGAGCAGTCAGTAAATGTACTTAAGTTTCGAGAAAAAACCCATTGGTACATGTCCCAGCCGGGGATCGAACTCCGGACCTTTCGATACGATAGGCCGCGTCTTAGCCCCTACGCCACTGACGCCCTAGTACCTATCTATTTCTAATATTAATCTCTAACGATCACAATAACTTTGACCTTTTACGTGAGCTATTATGTAGGTATTAGTATTTGTAATGTGTGATAAATAAATCTAATCTAATCTAACGAATTATCTGGACAAAAACGTTTCATACAGTTAAATCAGTTAGAAATTTTCTTGGAAGTTTCTCAGTTAGCTGTGATATCTTCAAATAGAATGCTTCCGGGAACTTCTCTTTGTGACAGCGTTAAAGACGAATCCCATAAAAAGAATACATGTACAGGAAAAATCCCTGTCATGTAAGGTTTCAGCTTGAATCTAGAATCAAACGTGTATTGAACTTCTGTTACAATTTTCTGTGACCAAATCATGAGACTTTAACTCAACGTTATCGCACGCAACATTTAGTTTCAGTTAAGTTTTATTTAGTAGAGTGTCAGTGGCGTCGGGGATAAGACGCGGCCTATCATATCGAAAGGTCCGGAGTTCGATCCCCGGCTGGGCCATGTACCAGTGGGTTTTTTCCCGAAACTTAAGTATATTTTCTGACTGCTCTCAAACGGTGAAGGAAAACATCGTGAGGAAACCTGCATACGCCGAAGAAGAAATTCTTAGTCGCATGAGAAGTCCACCAACCCGCACTGGGCTAGCGTGGTGGACTATAGCCCGAACGCCCTCGTCGAGAGGGTAGACCTGAGCCCCAGCAGTGGGGACATTAATAGGCTGTTGATGATGATGAAGTTTTATTTGTATTTATGTTTTGTTTTTTTAGGTCCCTGAGCCTAAAATAAAGATGTTGTAAGTATATAAACATAAAATTGAATTTTCTAACGGCCCCAAATGTCCTCCAGTCGCAGATGAAGGGTTATCGATTATTTACGTGACACCTTGTATACTGCAACAACTTTACTGTGGCCGGGAAACACAGCATCCGCCCGATGTTGAGTGGTATTATGGCCGTGTTTTTGTAAGCATAAAGTAGGTAGGTACCAGGAGCTCTATTTTTGATTCGCTCGTAGGGAATTGTATCGTCGCATGCGACTTATGTCATACTCGACTTCCAAGTCGCACGACGCTGATTTTCTGCATTTTTGATTCGCTCGCGTTCGGTGTTGCCAATAATATTAGAAATGTAGAATTTATTCCGTTTCACGCAGAAAAAATAAAAACCGGTAACTACCGAAACGTAAAGCGGAACGTAAAATGCTCAGTAATGGTCGAAACCATAGACACTGTATATGATATTATTTTTGCCTTTTGTAAGAAAAAAGTGAACTGAAGTGAAGTGTCAGTGATAGTTGTCTCTTTTCTATTGTCATATGGCATTTGACGTTTATTCTACCGCTCGGCTCGTCCCAAGCGACGATTGGTCGATACCACTCGTCGCCGTTCGAGCGGTTCAAAAATGCGGAGTCGAGGGAAAATCAGTAGAATCGAACGCTCGAAGCGAGGAGAGCGAATCAAAAATAGAGCGCCAGATGTACCAAAATCGGTCGAGGAACCAATTATCATGACTAATTAGAACATGTAAAGACCTCAGTGAAAAGTATTGTTGAACTTTCAAAACACAAAAACCGGTTTATGAATATGTTATCAAGCTGTATGTTAATGGTTTAAATTGTTTCTGTATTTGTGTGAGAAAATTAATTTGTATTGTATTCACTTTTTTTAAAAATTAATGACAGGCTTGGGTAGAAATCTGTTTCCAGACGTTTTTAAGTGTTTTCAGCTGTGTGTCTGGTTTTCAGGAGGCTGTTGTATAGGTATATTCAGGATTTGGAGACAAAAAGTAAAATATTAATTACTTGTGGCTTTCGAAAATCTGATACTTAAATAAAAACTAGCGGCTTTTCAGTGAGGTCATAGGTATTTGAGTAGGTATTCTAATCTTATTAGGTAATCTTATTAGCTCTGGAATTGTTGCAGTTAAATTTAGGGACTTCCAGTACTTACTTATATTGCGTATAACGTGATAATTACATATAAACCATAATTGCCCTAAAACTGTTGTGTTACTGAAATTACATTTCCCCGCCGCCGCCAACCAGTAATTTTCCATACCTGAAACCTTCAGTATTCCAACACAATTAACCCAAACTCTAAACTGTTATTAACAAAAGAATTACACCTCCAGTGTAAATTAATTCCTTAGTAACTGCCCACCACGGTTCCTTTGTTCGTCCCTTTTCACGGAGCATCCTTTATTAATAACTCAAGCGAAAAAATGAACGTTTTTCAGTTAAAAAGTTAGACTCTAACGCGTCGGGAATAAGATAGATAATGCAACGGCGGTGTCACTTAAGCCAATTAATGAAATAGTACGTGTATCGTAGGCGATAAGCACTAAACTTTTTCGCGTAAGCTTCGATCAATAACAACACCCCGTTTACACAAAAACCGTCTGTATTCCCTTGGAATAGAGTCCGTAGTCGCAGGACGTGGAGGCACGCTTTCATTCGCCTGTTACCAAGCGAGCGCGGGCGGGGATCACCAACCTTTTTCTAGAACAACCCTGATAGAACTTTCACCTTTATTTTTCATTGGAAACTGTTTCCAGGCTCCAGTGATACTTACACAAAGGCGCTTACGTAATAAAGATGGTAATATACAAGATCAGCTTGTTTTACGTCTGTTTTCTTCTCATGAAAACCCTCGAAGGTTGCAATTTTTCTGACAGTTTTGTTCCTTTTCCGAAAATTAAAAAAAATCACTGCTGAATTTTGGTTATCTTCTAAAAAATGATTGTATTAGATTGTTTGTGCCGTCGTTTTTCTATGAAAAATATTAATCCAGCAATTCGGAAACAATACAAGTCAGTGGAACCATCCATCAGGAATATTTTTATACGAAATCGTGTAGTCTCAATGAACAGGCAACTGTAGTGGGGAAACGGCAATCTCTTTTATTATTCCGAAATAATGTGTAGAATCAAACGTGTCGTGTCGAATCGGTAAACAACCAATCAAACCCACTTTAATTGGCTCGGAATCGTCTCCGATCGATACACCGCCGCTGGGCGTGGCGTCGCGTCGTCGATCAAACGGCAAACGTCTTATTACAGACACACTACAGTTATTTTCACGGAAAAAAATATCACCGCAAAAAAGGTTGGCAACTCGAGTGCGCTGCCATAAATGCACTCTCTAGCGCAACGGGGCTATTACCGCTCCCAAGACCGAAGCGGAGGTTCCGCCGCCAGCGGTGACTTGGGAAAATAACCGCTATTTCAAGGGCGTTAGAGTCGACGAGTGTACAGATTTCTTTGTGAAGGTCGATGGCGGTTACGCCGTTCCGCGCCGGGGGCGGTTAAACCGCGCCTGCGCGCGTGTGCGCGTGCCGGCGCGCGCGTGTGTGCGTCGGTACATCGGTTCGGTCACGTAGGCTCGGTTAGCGAGCACTATAGAGTTTTTAGGACATTTTCCGCGCGTCAGCGTCGTTCTTTGTTCTGGAATTAGACGTTTCGCCATAGTTACCACTTGGGCGTCCCTGAATTCTGCATGTGGCGCTGCCAACACGTCGCCTCTGTACACGCCGATGTGTTTCAAGAGAAATACCGCTGGAAATCCATAGTTATTTGATGAGAAGCGACAAATTTAGCGCTGCGAAAATCATCGAGAATGCTGAAGATTAAAGCTTATCTTTTGGTAAAACTGCGTGGAAAATCGACTCGAGTCTGTTTTGTCGAGTGTTCTAGAATGTCCGCTTGGCTCGGGCAGAAGTGCACATAGCAACAGATCGCGTCAGCTGGGGCGGCGGGGCGGGGCGCGGGGCAGCGGGGCGGGGAGCGAGGGAAGGGGGGAGCGAGCCCGATTGATTGCCCGATAGCCTGCGAAAGTTTACCTTTGCTTTATTTACATCTAGGCTTGGGAAATGCTCCATACAGTCTCTAATCTGCATACAAGACACGGTGTGAGTTTAGTCTTACAGCTCAGAGCAGTTTGTACCTAGGTAGGTAGCCTACTGTGATTGTCTCCGATACTTACACCGCCATTTGGTTCCACAATCTATATTTTAACCTTTTGCTATTCTGCCCAGCAATTTATAAACGCAGTAAGACACTTTACTGCGTTTATAATTTTATTACATATTTGACATCGTTGTAATGAGATCTTTCAGAAACAAAGACCCGTTTTTCGCTACGTGTAATAGAAGTGAGAGAAACAAAAAACACCAAACCACCATACAACACAACGTACAATCAAACTTTCAAACGCGTTTTACTCAAAACTGTCAAATTGTCCTTACTGCGTTTATAAATTGCACGGCAGTATTAATACTCGTTCTCTTTTCCCTGGATCTTACCCGACCTAGGTAGAAGTAAGCCTTGATAACATACTTAATTAAAATTTGACAGAACTGAAATTAGTTTCGTCTTTATCTTCATAATACTGTGTGACAGGGATAGAAATAATTTTAGTGCTGTCAAGTGTTAACTTTGTGACTTCGGAATATTTAAGTACCTACGTACTTACGTTTTTTTTTTTTAAAGAGAGAAATACTATTTTAATTTTAAATCTAAAACTAATCTACAAATAAATGTAAGTTTTTTTTCCAAAATCATAAGTCTACCTACCTTTCGTCTAGCCTCTCCACCCCTAGACTGATTTAAAAAATAAGCTGGAACAATTTATCACGGGCTGTGCCTAAAAATATCTTTTTACTCACATGGGCACCAACGCGAATGTAACAAAGAGCGAGCAGCTGATTTCACGGAGCGTCCGGGGGGCGTCCCCCGCCCTCCAGCCCCAAGGAACGTAATAATAAAACGGTACACACAGACAGAACTGGACTATTGGTAGTATTGTTATAATATAAGGCAAGGACCGTACTGTATACCTGTCGAGGAAACGAACAGGTAGATTCGCGTGGCATCTTTATAATCTGCCCTAATTTTTTTTTTCGTTTCTGGTTCAATTCATTTTGGTTTCATTGCAGGTTTAAATCCCTATACAAAAGAGTTCTTAGAAATTTTAAAGAGGTAATGTTTGTTTGTATGGATGTGTGTTTGAAGTAATCTTTGTAAATACTGAACCGATTTCAATAATTCTTTTGGTGTTGGATAGGTGATACTCTCTGTGAGGTGAGGAGGACATAGACTATTCTGGGGTTCTGTATAGGCGTCTAATTTGTCAATGTTTTTAGAGTAGAGATGTTAGAGCTAGTAGGTATGTACGGTCGACCGCACGTCAGTGGAAACAAAGCCAGTATAAACTGGCCCCCCATAGTATTGAAACTCCCTGATAGGCTAGGCCAGCTCAAGGTCAAAGTGTTACCACTGACGTGCGGTCGACTGTACCTACTTAAGTTGACATGTATACGGGAGGGAAGGGAGTGATAGGGGAGAAGGGAGGGGTGGGCGAGGGTAAGTAATGCTCGAGAGATCCTTCATCACTTTTTTTTCTTATCTTCAAGACACAAATGTCAGCTAGTAGAGAATGCTATTGGCATTAAGTTCGACTTTTGTACGATTGCGTGCAATAAAAAAAATCCGAAACGAATTCGCCAAAAAAAAACATTATAGACCCAAGCAGGGAACTGAACCATGACCGTTTCGTAGTAGGTTTAAGTAGATCGTTTGTGTTTTTACCCACATGTTGATTACATAGGTACAGTCGGTCGCACGTCAGTGGAAACACTTTGACCTTGAGCTGGCCTGGATTAGGCAGTTTCTATATTATGGCAGAAAAGTTTATACTGGTTTTGTTTCTAATGACGTGCGGTCGACCGTACTTACCTACATATAACGCGATCACTGAGCCTTGGGCAGCGGAAAAGGGAAATTAAATTCGATTTCGATCTTGATAACAGTACCTACGGACCGTGTAAGTAAAACCTCTAGATAAAAAAACGTGATGTAAGTACGTTTATTGTCTTTGTATAGTTGTGCTTTATAGTAGGCACCTGGACAATACTTACCTATTATTGAATAAATAATAGTTATTTGTTATGCGAGGCTGCAAAGTTGGTTATTTTGTGCGAGTACTAGTATTGAAAACTGAGCAAGCGAAGGGTTCTAGGATTGAAAGATAGAATTCTGAGCGTAGCGAGGGTTTCAAGGTTGTACGAGACGCAAAATAACTTTGCTGCCGAGCGCAACACACAATTTTTCACCTCACTACAGCGAGGAAAATACTAGGTGAATTGAATCCTTTCGGCGGTTTAGAACCACAAATAATAATAACCACAATTAGAATTGACTTTCTCTTAATTAACTTCTTTAAATTAGAATTGACATCTTTAAATGTCCACCTTCTACAAATTAGAAGAAAAGTTTTAAAAAGTTTTTTTCCAGGTGCAGTTTTCCACGCAGATTTCGAATGAGAAAGTATACCCTTCCGAGCCGGTGAGGTGAAAATAAATAAAGTGATCTAAAATACTAGAAATACGCTTAGTAAAGAGAGAGACTCGTGATATAGGTACCTATACTAGGTATAGAAAGACTTACTTACCTATCCTCTCTATAATTTCTTTTGCTTCACCCCAGAAAAAACCCTAATCATTCCACGTTTAAGCACCATTACCATTAATTAACCCAACCGACATATTTATATCGTCAGCTGATAGCCCGGACAAAAATAAAGAAACCTCATTACCGTGGCCATATACTCTAAAACCTATTACCTTCACCCACGCGATCCACCGAATGCCTCCATAACCTGCCGAGGTTGTATAACTCTAAAAAAAGTTAAAAAATCTTCGTTATCTGTGCCCCGGCGCATGGCTCGCCCTGTGTATTCAACCCACGTCGCGTCGCGGCCGCCGCATGATCGTAAATAAAATAAATCTACTAATTCTATTCAGTAGAAAAAGGGTTAGGATGGGCTCTTTGTGAGAGTTACTCTGGGAGCTTGTGCCTATAAACATTTTGAACAAACAACCGTCTGCAATTGAATAGAAATAGTACCCACTGCTTCAACAATTTTAACGTTTTTTTTTATGAAATCATTTAAAAACGTTAATACAATATTACAATATGTCCTTAGAGTATAATTTGAAGTTAACAAACCATCACGGAGTATTCGGATCTTTGCGAAAATCATAGGATTTTTGCATTAAGCCGGTTAATTGGAATGTAAGAATGAATTTCGTTAATAACTGAGCTATTTTCAGGATCTTTGGAAAAACCGGCGTATTTTAGGTTAATAGCGAAAACCGGCTCACGTTTGGTAAGTCATGAGCGCTGATTGGCTGCTTCGAACGTTACGCATTGACAGATGCGCGAATCGACTCATTGATTAGCCAATCAGCGTTCAAATTTCCCATCGTCCTAAACAAACTCGGATTTTTGCAAACATCCTGAAAATAGCTCGGATGTTAACGAAATTCTTTCTTACGTTCCAATTATTTAGCTTTTTGCAAAAATCCTAGGAATTTCGCAAAGATCTGATTTTTTCAATTATCCTACGACTCATCTACAGGATTGAAAACTACGTAAACATTAGGTTTAAAGTTATAGATAGAGAGTAAATACATATCCACAAACAAACTTCCTAGTCGTTCTTTGAGTCATTTTACAAAACTTTGATTATTTTTAAGGTTTTTTATAAAATAAAAACGTGTTTTACCGTCTGCTGCACATGCTGAGTTTATTTTTAACTCTAGCGAAGCAATCTATAACGCATTGGAGGCAAAAATTGCACGAGTTTGGTTCGCATCAGCTCTCATATTGTTTGGTCGGCAACACAATAATTTTTTCATTACTCATACTCTGAAAGTAGGTCTGAAGTTGCCTGAGGAGCGGGTTGAAAGTAATACATCTCAGCCCTAGGGAGAATCGCTTTCAACTGACAGCTGTCAAATTATATTTAAAAAAACTAGTACTATTTTGACATTTCTATTGGACCATGTTCCAACTGTCTATACAGCCACTCAATTACAGCGCGATGTAAAATTGAAATAACATAAAGTTATGTAATAATTAAAGAATATATTTTTTTAAATGACTTTATTATAATTATTACTGTCAACTATTTCTTTAAAATAACATAGATTTGGGCAAAATATTTACAATTTTTTCAATGATGGAAATGAAAAATAATGGCAGAATAGCTGGCCGGCCACAGAAAAAAAAACAAAGTAGACGGGAAAGGCGGCAATCCGATCTTCATTTGTTTTTTCGAGTTGTAGAGTTTTGTTTATACATCCGTATAGCAGAGATTTGTATTAACACTCATTTTATGTATTTGTTTTTACTTTCAGTGTATTCTTAATGAAAAGCACAGTGTTTCCCTCGGGTTCAAGACTTATTTAGAGGTCCCTCGAACTATTGGCCCCGTCTCGGGACTTAAATAAGTTACTTTCACACCTAGGCTAACAATGTACTATTACACACCAAGCAGATCTTATCTTATTTTTCGCTGTGCTGCAAATAAACAACAAAATAATCTGTGCTCCGCGGTCAGCAACGCACCATTTTAGGAAATTGTAGGTTAATTGTATAGTTATGTAAATTGTGGAGCTAACACAAAAATTGTATAAAGCTCTTACACTATAATCTCCCTACGATTTCGTGATCCACCCGTCGCTGCAACGACAACCGAATCTCACCGTTACGTCGACTGCATAGAGTGCACTGAGCAATTGCAGTTTTGTATGCAGGCAGGGGTGCTCGGGCTATCATTACCTACGTCATAATTTAGCCCTTTTTGGGCGAGAGAGCACGAGGCAGCGATAGCTGCGTCCCGCTCCGGCGATGGAAATGTACCGGCGACCCTTCCTTTGTTCGAATACTTTATTTTTGGGTACGAGGCAGTTTTGGTTTGGTTGGGGAAAAGGGATTCTATTTCAAACATAAGTAGGTATGAGTGTGACCTTGGCTGTGTGATATGATGACGCAAGATGATTTGGGTAGGATTAGAGGTACTGTAGGTACCTAAAGACCAGTGGAGTCCAAAATAGTACATTGTTAACCTAGGTGTGAAAGTAACTTATTTAAGTCCCGAGACGGAGTTGTAGCGAGGGCGCCAATAGTTCGAGGGACCTCTAAATAAGTCTTGAACCCGAGGGAAACACTGTGCTTTTCATTAAGAATACACTGAAAGTAAAAACAAATACATAAAATGAGTGTTAATACAAATCTCTGCTATACGGAAGTATAAACAAAACTCTACAACTCGAAAAAACAAATGAAGATCGGATTGCCGCCTTTCCCGTCTACTTTGTTTTTTTTTCTGTGGCCGGCCAGCTATTCTGCCATTATTTTTCATTTCGATCATTGAAAAAATTGTAAATATTTTGCCCAAATCTATGTTATTTTAAAGAAATAGTTGACAGTAATAATTATAATAAAGTCATTTAAAAAAATATATTCCTTAATTATTACATAACTTTATGTTATTTCAATTTTACATCGCGCTGTAATTGAGTGGCTGTATAGACAGTTGGAACATGGTCCAATAGAAATGTCAAAATAGTACTACCTAGTTTTTTTATATATAATTTGACAGCTGTCAGTTGAAAGCGATTCTCCCTAGGGCTGAGATGTACTTTCAACCCGCTCCTCAGGCAACTTCAGACCTACTTTCAGAGTATGAGTAATGAAAATATAATTTATGTTTGTTTGTTGTACGGAATAATCTTGGAAAGTACTGAACAGAATTAGACCGGATTCCCACTGAATAATAGCTTAAGATGAGATACACAATCTGGTAAACTTTTTATCTCGGGGAGGTTGCCCAGAAGATGAACTCTCTCTTCCTACCATTTGTAATGAACTTGCAGTTCATGGTAAACTGGTTGTAATTGAAAATACTCCAGTTTGTATAGTATAAATACACTTATGTAGGTACATAATTGAATTAAAAGAAAAAAAGATAGAGTATTCTTTATTGACACCACTGCAAAAGTAATAAATGCTTACAACTATTACCTATACTATATAAATGGGTGAGCTATCAACAGGACGCTGCCTCAGCTAATCAATTAGAATAAGAATTTTTAAGTAACAACATGTATTAAACAACAAAGATTACAAGGATTAGTAAGGGTTTATGTATAGACGCATTCTTCGTCTGTGTCTATTCTATTATCTAATCTTACTTAAGTCTCCAATTTTCAAAAGAATCCATTGTTTTCGAATTCTCTGCTTCCAATACTATATAACCAGAGATGTACAAAATGGTTTTAAAAAAGCATTTAAATACAAAATGCAAAATACTATTCAGATTTACTATTTCAAATGCAAAATACCAAATAGTTTTGCGTTTTGTATTTCAAATGCAAAATAGGTATTTTCAAAATACTTTTTCAAAATGAAATACCTTTTGGCCAAATCTCAGATATTTTTATTTATTTTTGGTATTTATCATGAGAAATATAGACACAATGCCGAGCCGAACAAAAACGTCTAATAACATGGCACCTTATGCATGACATTTTGGTCATATTTATCAGTATGCGTATCAATAAATTCTGTTATGTTATTAATAATAATAATACTCACTTAAAATAATGTAAAAAACTAGACTAACGAAAAGAGAGCCATGGCTCCATTTTGTGAATTGTGTTGTGTGGCCATTTATTTCGGTTGATCTAGTTCTTAATTTATTATTATTACACTTTTCTTTTACTAATAACATCTAGACTGGTATTGTTAAAAAGTGAAAAAAATAAACATCAATTTTTATTTATTACGCTTTTTAACAATACCTGGTAATGTTGACTGGTAATGTTGCCAATGTTGGTAAACTTAATCACAAAGTATTTTGCATTTTGAAATGAATATTAAAATGCAAAATACATCTCGAAAGGTATTTCAAATAAAATACAAAATGTTTTTTACTAAAAGGCATTTAAATGCAAAATACAAAATAGGTATTTTGCATTTTGTATTTGCATTTTAAATAGAAGTATTTCAAATAAATCGCATCTCTGTATATAACTCTCTTTAGAAGAGCCAAATTGGATAGATTTTGTGCTAATGCGGTAATAACTATAAATCTGTTCTAATTAGTTGACTGATCTTGTAAAGCGTTGCCAATTAGACGTTCTGGTGCTATTTAGTCCCTGTATAAGTACTTGCTTATAGAGGTTAGCTGTATTAGACTTGATGCCTTCGTCTCGACTTGGTTGACTCTCTGGTAAATATATCTTTCTTTGGACTTAGTTGGTAGTGTTACACGAACTGTGGTTTTGTTTAGGTCGCCTAGATTATCTGAATTCATTTAATTTTTGCTTCTAGTGATTGCGATGAAAAAAAAAAAATGGACCTATTTTTCTGAAAACTCTACAAAAACTACAAAAATTTAATTATCTCCCAAATTTACTACACATATTACTTTCCACGTAGGTATATGAATAGTCCTTTGTTGCGAATCTTTTCCCTTGTGGTGAGTTGTGAGGTCACGCCGCCGGAGCAACGCTCCAACACTTCGCAGGACGTCCCTTGCGGTCGTTTCCGCGAAGCCCTTCTTCACTTTTTCCCTTTGATTTTCCAAAAGGCTGCCTTTTCGCGAAACTTGGACTGTTCCCGCAGGTTTCCGGTTCACGACACCACCGCCTTTAGTTATCTCTGGCTGTACTATTATGCTTATTCTGTGGCGCTGCCCGATGTCACTTTCCTGAGACGAATGGTTCCTTTGTTTGAGTTGAGTCGGTGGCTATCTGCTTCAGTGGCTAATAGAATTCAAACTTGTTTTTATTCTATTACTGGCGGATCCCTCGCGTCTTCATTGGTTTAGGAGCTGGCTTTCCTTTTCCCTTTCATCAAAATCATCATCATCATCAGCCTGTACTATTCCATTCCACTGCTGGACACAAGCCTCCCCCTAAACACGCGACTGAACCTTATCTTCGGTTCTCCGCATCCAGTCAGACTTCACGTAGATCGTCGCTCCATCTAGCCGGGGGGCGTCCCACACTGCAATTGCCTGTCGTGGTCTCCACTCGTCTGTCCCAGGCAGCGGTTATCGGTACTCCAGTGACCAGCCCACTTCAATGTAGGTACAAACTTTTAAGTTTTTGAGCTCATATACATATCGAAGGTTTTTGTATTTTATCTGTCAGAGAAACTCCGAGCGTTATCTATCAAATTCTGTGGCATTATGGCTCTTTCATCAAAATATATTCAAACATACAAACATCCAACTTTTGCGTCTCTAATTATAGTACAGTCGAGCGCACGTCAGTGGAAAAAAAACCAGTATAAACTGGTCTCTCATAGTATTGAAACTCTAATAGGCTAGGCCAGCTCAAGGTCAAAGTGTTTCCACTGACGTGCTGTCGACTGTACCTAGTGTGATGTTATGTATACTCTATACAGTCTCTAAAACAAACTTAAAATTATTACCTACTTACTTAAGTACCAATTTTATTTTCAAGTGTAACATTATTTTGTATTTCGTTTTCTTAATTAGACAGTTTAGTGCTTAATTACATTTCTTACTTTCTGAAAAAGAATGCCATAATTTTATCTCTGCTGTATTTTTCTCTGAGGAAACATTAACTTGATTTGTCCCCAAAGGAAGCAGCCACTCTCGATTTTAGGCATAACTCGTCGAAATTGCTTCACCTTGTACGGTCGACCGCACGTCTGTGGTAACAAAACCAGTATAAACTCGTCTCTCATAGTATTGAAACTCCCTAATAGGCTGGGCCTATTAGGACGCCTGACGCGCGGTCGACCGTACAACTCAGTTCATTAGCACAAAAAATATTAGCGTCTCCTGTTACACATGTTAACTTTTACAAAAAAAAAATCTACTATAAACACTTAACCCACTTTTTTGCCGACTTTACAAAAACAAATATAAATCTTACGTTTTTGTTGTCCCTACCTTGTCTTTACCTCACGTATGCAGTTAATCACCGATTATTGAAATATCTACTTTAATGTGCGGAGTTTAAGTACAATTTTCAATGTTTCGTTTCACTGTCATTGTATCAGATGTTCATGTATCCATTAACAATGTTGCACTCAAAACTAAACCTTCCCACCTATGTAATAAAGTTTACCTCCCTGCAATTGGTAATGTATATCTAATATCCCCAAGGGATTATTATACTTATAACAAAGTGAATACAATAGATTTTCTGTTGTGTTTCTGGTTGACTTCAACCAGTTAGGGTAGGGAACCCCTGTTGCTAAGCGCGTACAGTTTTGTGATCAAAATCGTCAAAATCACATCGTTTTGGACCAAAACAAGTTGTACCATCTTGATGATCCAGATGGTCCGAGTGGACCAACTTTTGTTTATGGAACTAATGATCACTTTGATTACTAACTCATTCCATTACGCAATCTATCAGGGTGGTCAAAAAGTAATTTGTTCTAAGGAACCTCGACGTCGAATTTCCAGATGAGAAAAACTGCATTGTACCAATTTTTGAGCTATGTCGAATGCTTTATTTCCCTTCGTTTGGCGCACTCGGATTTTGAGCCCTATTTTTGAATCGCTCGCCTCGCTTCGAGCGGTCAATTCTACTAATTTTCCTTCAGCATCCGATACAAAAATCTGTGGAATCGAAGCGAGGAGAGCGATTCACAAATAGAGCTCCAGGTGTCTCCGAGAAACTCCGAACATGGCTCTTTCCATATAAGAGCGACTTTGAGTTCTGGGATTAGTCCCACTGTCAGTGTCCACGTTTGGGCGTCATGGTACCTGCGGGTAGGACGCACTGATTGAAGTCTTCTTGAAGACTTTGTAAACTAGTAATATATAAAAAAGCGTCCCACGGAGAGCGTGTAAAGAATGATGAGACTGAGCGAAGCGACAGAGGTGTGTCAGGATCGCGATACTTGGTGCTCCGTTCTTTGTGCCCACCCCGTCAGGGACATAGCGTGAAGATATGTATGTATGTATAAAAAATGGTGGATACTATAGTATTGGTTGCACATAGATGATAATGTTGTTGTAGACAGCTTGCTGCCTTGCTTGTTTGTTGTTTATATTTATTTAGGTACGAATTGACCCATATTTATCAATCATTCGATTATCCCGTCTGCTGATAGGTTAGGTAATTCCGTAAACACCCGATAAGCAGGGAACGGTAGATAGGGGGCTATCTCACCCGTGCGACTGTGAGGTGACACAACAAATGAAACTAGATAATTTGTGAAAAATAACTATGGAAAATTTCCATCACGCTTCACCGCCATGGTAACACTACCCAGTGCCGTAATAGTGTCCATAAACGATCATGCTTGCATGACATGCAACGTTTACGTGAATGTCACGCTGCATGATGGACCATTATGCTTGCTACCAATCAATACAGTGAAGCAACATGGCTTCGCATGTCACTCACATCAATCACTACAGCTAGACGATCATGCATCAATGAGTGACAGGACGTATTGCATGTCATGCCGCATGATCGTTTAGGGAGCTCTTAAATTACACATCTGTAAATGAGGCACACATTTCAAACTTTGGTACAGTCGACCGCTCGTCAGTGGAAACACGTTGACCTTGAGCTGGCCTATCCTATTCTATTAGGGAGTTTCAATACTATATGTGACACCAGTTTATACTGGTTTTGTTTCCAATGACGTGCGGTCGACCTTACCTCAATGGTCAAGAAAGTGGTGTATCAGTTTTGATTAGTTTTTAGTTGACTAATTGTTTTCAATCAGGGCAGCATTATTAGGTACCCATTGTTAAAATATACCTTATTGTTTTGTGATGAGCAATCGAATGTCAACCTTGGGTGGTACACCATTTTTTTGACCGACTGTAGCTACCAGTGTATCATCATCATCATCAACAGCCTATTAACATGTCCCCACTGCTGGGGCTCAGGCCTACCCTCTCAACGAGGGTGTTCGGGCTATAGTCCACCACGCTAGCCCACTGCGGGTTGGCGGACTTCACATGTGCCTAAGAATTTCTTCTTCGGCGTATGCAGGTTTCCTCACGATGTTTTCCTTCACCGTTTGAGAGCAGTCAGTAAATGCACTTAAGTTTCGAGAAAAACCATTGGTACGTGGATCGAACTCCGGACCTTTCGATATGATGGGCCGCGTCTTATCCCCGACGCCACTGACGCTCACCAGTGTATGTGTTCATACAATTTGAATGGTATGTTTGTATTATAGGTTGGGTCTCGTTTTGAATGGCAGCGTTTATTTCGGGCAGCCGTTCCCGCGGCGGGTGCACACTGTACAAAGCTCTGTAATTCATGCTAATGGCGCTTTGTCCGGGTTCCGCACAACTGACCCCCTAATAGCGACCCCCCGCGCCCCCCGCGGGCTCCCCCCGCGCGGGGGTCGCCAACACCAGCCCAAGTAACACTACCCGACCGGTGGAACTGTTTAAGTTTCAAATGGAATTATTCTAACTTACTGTACGCTGTAACAGCCGACCGAAACAGTTTGACCTTGAGCTGGCGTTGCCTATCAGGGAGTTTCAATGCTATGAGAGACCAGTTTATACTGGTTTTGTTACCGCTGACGTGCGGTCGACCGTACCATTCAACGTGAAACTGAAATTAACAAAGGGATAGAAGACAATTCGTAATACTCACTAAACGATCATGCGTCTAGCTGTAGTGATTGACGTGCATGACATGCAAACTACGTGCTGGCCGTTGCTTCACTGTACTGGTTGATAGCAAGCATGATGGTTGATCATGCAGCATGACATTCACGTAAACGTTGCATGTCGTGCAAGCATGATCGTTTAGGGACACTTTAAGGCTCGATGCCTGCGGGTCTTGTCACTCATGACATGGCAAACATCTGAAAAGTAATTCAACTTTTCATAGTCATGTAACAAACCGGGCGACTGAAATAATAAACTTGGCAGTTTATAATTCGAATTAAAGGTACCAAACCTAAACCTATACCCAGTTAAATATTTTAGCTGCCACTTTCAGATTTTTTAGCTTCCCGGATTATTGTTTACAACTCCACAGTGACCAACTAAAAATATGTATGGTTTTGAACTTTAGAACGTTACCGTCACAAATTATTAGATATTGTTGACAACGGTAGAATTGTTTGTAGCATTGAACTGACGGCCGTTGGGGCAGAAAGGTTCTCGAGTGGCGACCACGTATCGGAAGACGCAGCGTAGGCCTCCCACAAGGTGGACCGACGATCTGGTGAAGGTCGCGGGACCCGGCTGGATGAGGGTAGCGCGGGACCGGTCGTCGTGGAGATCCCTGGGGGAGGCCATAGTCCAGCATAAACATAAACATACACTTTATTCACTTAATAGACGCATACATTTTATATCGAAGCCCTGACTCCCAAACTAGTCAAGCTGTATTTCAGGAGTCAGCAGTGGACGTCTGTTCAATAACCCAGTTTATAAGAGTGGACTGTATATTAGGTCACTGCGAGCACCTCAGGATCAACATAATTAAGAAAATCGTACCTGTTTCGATGGTATTCGAAGTGTCTGACGTGAAACCGAAGATATGGGCGTGCTCTCGTGCAAGGGTTGCAATGTTCCGATGACACAAATAAAAAAGTCCTTGGATGATTTTTCTGGTGCACCAGGTCACACTTGATACACTTATTTATATGAAAGTCCTTCTTCAATTACTTAATATATCACCGAACAGAACGTGAAAAAGCCGAGAGACGCTTGTCGCCCACCATTGACGTCGTGGAAGCCTCTAGCCCTTGTTTCTTTTTGACACATATGACAGAATTCGAAATTCAAATACCATGGAGATCCGAGGTGCTCGGACAACGTCTACAGGCTGATATGATGATGATGAGAATTGTTTTAAATAAATTCCAAATGATGTCGTCAAATTCCCATAGAATTGATAGCTTCCACCGTCATAGTTGCCGCTGCCGTAGTGATTGGATCAATAATTAAAGCTAATTAGAGCCCATTGCTATGGAAATAAAATTTCAATAGGAAAGGCCTTTCGCGGCGCGGGCCGTAACTCTCCACGTGGGCATTAGAGTCTATTCAACGTGTTTATTTATCGTTTTGGGACAAAAGGCCCAGCCCAACCCTCGCAACAAAAACCCGCTGACCCCGGCCCAATACCCCAGCGCTACACTTTACGACCAGGCCCGAAAAAGTCGAGACTGGAGTAACGACCACTGATTTTGTGCTGGAAAATGGAACATTGTTTGGAAAAATGAAGACGGCTTCTGCGTCGCGTTTCCCGGAGAAAATCAACCCACGCAAGATGGATTGTTCCACGAACTATGCCGGATCAAATTTCAAATTTCTTTCAACATATAATACCGCGGGTAGTAGAATACTCTTCGATTACTTGTGTTTACTATTCCGTATCGTCATCATATCAGCCTGTAGACGTCCACTGCTGGACAGAGGTCTCGCCTCTCCGTCAGCTCGTGACCACGGCCAGTGTAACCTGGTCGAAACGTCGAGCAAAGGTAAATAAAACGTGTTCGTGTGTAAGACCCGTAAATATATTTGATATTGATTATTGACATTTTTTTTCTTCTTCTTTTTGACATGTAACTAAGAAATTACCAATAAAGATATGAATGTACATATCTACTATCATCTAAAATGTACTAGTGTACCTATAAAGATACATAAATAATGACATTTATTTTTACTCTATTTTACATAGTTAATTTTCTAGTCCTTTCTAGACAATAAAAAAATAGGAAGCCGAGTCAGTATCTACACATATTCCTAGGTTGTTCATTTTGTACAGTTTGTTTATTAACTTGCAAACAATAAATACGTGTACTACAAATAATATGCGCCTGCATTCCTATTTAGAGTAAAAACAATGTTTTTGAACTTTATGAGGAAAATGTTAGCAGCTTCAACTTGCCTACTTTACACCAGGTGCAGAGTAAGAGCTACTTAAAAACTTCTTACAGCACCTGACTCGACACTTCACTTTAAAATTTGCATTAATTTCAGCTAAAGCCTTTGTCAGCGTCGTAGACGATCCCATGATTACCCGGGAAAGGCGGCGTATTCCCGGGAACCGGCGCCTTCCCCGCGGGATTCCATTACGGGGCTAAGCTGATTACGCAGTAGTGACATCCAGCGATCTGCTAATGTGTTTTGCTAAGTAATGAGTGCTGGTAGCCCGGGGGTAGGGGACCTTGGGGAATGCTTGGAACAACGATGATAAGTACAGATTTTTATTAGCTTTCATCTTCAACTCTTCAATCAGGATGCTGCACCTATCTTGTCTTAGAAGTTCCAACAGAGCTCTATTTAATCTTGCAGTAGTGGAATATCTGATTGGTATTTAGTTATCTGTTAGCATTTTTAATCTGCAAAGAGGTTAGAAAGAGCTATAAAATCTAAGTCTTTGAATCTTATACATGAACGTGGGTAAAGAATGATGATTGTTTTGGATTCTGTAATGATAATGGTAAATTATTGACTCTGATGAGGTGTAAGTAACTTGTATTTTACCTATACCTTACGCAAGTGATAAGGGTGAATCTGAAACCATCGTCAACGTCATGCATTACATTCAAAAAGGCAACATCTCAGTTAGGTCTATTAGGTTAGAGATAACTGTTAGGTCTAGCTAGGTTAGCTCTCTGCTAGGTCTAGCTAGGTTAGCTCTCTGCTAGGATTAGCCAGGTTAGCTCTCTGCTAGGTCTAGCTAGGTTAGCTCTTTGCTAGGTCTGGCTAGGTTAGCTCTCTGCTACGTCTAGCCAGGTTAGCTCTCTGCTAGGTCTGGCTAGGTTAGCTCTCTGCTACGTCTAGCCAGGTTAGCTCTCTGCTAGGTTAGCTCTCTGGTAGGTCTAGCTAGGTTAGCTCTCTGCTAGGTCCAGCTAGGTTAGCTCTCTGTTAGGTCTGTCGAACTTACGTTTCTGAAACTCTTCGAACTTACATTTCCGTTATATGAGAGCTTAATCTGTTGGGCGGATCGGTCGGTAGTTACATAATGCTCGATAGTGATCAGGGTACTTACGGAAGCCTCCCCGACGGCAGCGACAACAAGACGCCGACTCACTTAGTGCCGAAACGACAAAACAGCGCGCCACTAAATTATCTCCGCAAGGAACCTTTTAACAGCTTAGCGGTGGGTAAATTATGTGCTTGTTTTTGTACTTGCGTCTATTTTAGGGCGGCAGCGCAAAAACTGAGTAAACAACAGCGCGTTCTCGACGCAAATGAAGTCATGCAACGTGCACGAAGCGACGAGGCACAGACGAAACTCAAACATAGACCCAAGTTTAGAAAATATATTGCAGGTTCTAGATTATAAACTGATCAGGAAGGTATTGGCTGCTGTATATCTATCAGAAATCTAAATATCCAATAGCGAACGTAAGCATGACAATGATTGAGTAAGCAAATTCGAAAATACAATAGATACTATTATGTTTTCGGGGCTTGATTACTCGAAGCTGAAGGAAAATTCCTTGTCTGACGATTTATAATATGCCGTCTTGAGTTCCTTTGTGTCGAGAGTGGCTTCTTTCACATAATTACATGGGTTGCCATCCTTTACCACGAATGAACAAAATTGGAAGCGAACAAAAAGTTGGGCGGCCATAGTGTTGGAAACTAAACACACGCGCGTGGAAATGTATGCGAGGCAATCATACGAGAATGCAGTGGCTATAGACTTGCCCCACGATGGGATAGTCTTACATTTGAAGCTATGGAAGTGAATGATGGCAGTGGGATGGGAAGATTAGATAACCGTTGCCAGGAGTGGACCAGAAAAAGCAGCGTAGCGTAGGACGCTCCCATGCTGGAAGATTGATGACTTAAGAAATGTAACTGAAAGCAGCTAAACAAAGAAATTGAAAAGAGGGTGTGGTGATCCGCTTAGCAGTGGGTCCTCTATGTCTGATCTAATAATATTTGAGCAGGATGTAGCTTTGGTTGAAGCTTTTAAAATTGTTAGCCAAAATTGAGCCAACTTTTCATTGAATTCAGGCGAAAACTACCTCTTTCAAGAATCACGTCGTTACCTTCCTTATACTCGTGTCTGTGTACAAAGTCTAAAATATACTTCCTATTTGCGATAATTTAAAGAGAGTTCGGCTAAGAGTATTTATAGATAAACAGTCACCAGACATAAGTCCAAAGATAAATATTTAACAGTAGATAAAAGAAAACAAGTGGTTTAACTGCTTGCCTAATTTTAGTAAACTCGTTGTTTAAAAGAAGAAATATACCGTGAGAGAGTTATTTACAGCGAACAACAAAGAAGAGTACTTTATTGTATCGTTGTACAAAGTAGAAACTAAAGAGAAGTAATAAAAAGATCAGCAGCATGTCCACCCTACCGCTCGTAATAATAGGGCACGCACAATGGGCCGACTTGGGTAATAAAATACCCAAGTTAAACACGAGACCCATCGGTGGGCCCGAACTAGCCAATGGGTTTGTCATGAGCGGATAGCGAAATGTGCTCTGGGACCCCATAAACAGCTGTGTGATTCTGTAAAGTACGAATTAAAACTCGACCATCACATCGCAAGTCACTCACTTCACTTCGCATCCGATCATGAAAGACCTTGATGTCGCATTGTGTAAACAAATACAAGCTACACAATAAACACTTCACTTGCGAAGTAAAGTGAGTATTGAACTGTGAATCATTGAGTTAGAGACCGATCTCACTGCGGATTCAGGATCGAGTTGCACAAATACGCTTACAGAATAGCAGGGCAGCCCGATCGGGCCTCCTGCCAAATGTCCGTTGAGTGTAGAGAGAGCCGATCGACTCTCTCGATGTAGCCTAAATACTAGACTTATCTAAGTCTAGCTAGATAGGGATGATTTTTCGAAAACAAAAAACTGACAGCAGCAGGGGTGTGGGGGCATTTTGACAGCCACATTCTAATCTACTAGGTATAACAATTAGTAACAAGTAAAAAAATAGCTGGATGAGTAGATCTGATCAACTGATTAAGCTATCATCAAAAAACTAGAACAAACACAATAACAATGATACAAATTGTATTAGGTACTTATGCAAATTTAAACCGTTTATTTACGTTTAAGATTGTTAACTTAGCAAAACGTATTGCATAGTTTTAATGATTTAAAATTTGTTAGGTTTTGATCTCAATTCATCGCAGCTAATTCGTTTCTCCCTCTCTACAAATCTCGTATAGGAGCTAATGGTAGCCCGTCACTTGCACCATACGCCCAAAACACCATGAAAAGTTGCCCCGCGTCACGGCGCGTATAAAAATCACAGAAGCACCGAACAGTTTCCACCGCGAAACTTCCACAATGGAATTAATGGTTTGGGGCCCATTCTTTTTATTGTTCGCCCGAGCCACTGTACTAGCTGACTGGTGTAATACGTGAGGTGGGAGTCGCCACTTTAACATACAGTTAGCCTGATTCCGTAGGCAGTACTCCGTCGAACAAAACTTCAATACAAGTGTTCAGTTGCACAGTTTTCCCACGCCCACTTCTATTTCTTTTTCACGAAAAGTTTTCACTCCTTTGTAGCTGCGTAATGGATGTTAGGGACATTTGAATGCCAGATCAATACGTTTTAAGGTTACTCTGCTCGTAACGCCGCTATTTTCTCTACAACTGCTGTTGTTTCATTTCAATCTTTTATTTAACTTCAAATTGTCATTTCGTTACCGTTCAAAAAAAAGGGAGGCATTATTTATTCCTGTGGTTACTTTAAAGGCAATTGAGTATACCAAAAACAGCACCAGCAGATTCCTGCTTGATACAACTGGACAAAAAGTATTTCCACAAGGGCTCGTTCTTGTCGCCAAAACTCACTTCTGGCTGTCACTTTCGACTGCAAATTGTCTGATATCACCCAACTACCACCCGAATCCGTTGCAGCGTCTACTTACGCTAATTCCGCCTTTGTTGTTCACTGTAATACATTTTTGATGGACAAGGGAAACAATTTGCGTCCGTGCTTTCCATTTGTACAAACATCTAGAGGGGAATTATCAGAGTTGACGTCAAGAAAATTGCTAGTTATCACATCAGACGCTTCACGTGGTCACACGATTTCGAATTCTGCTAGTTATGTTCTTGCGTTCGCTTGGTGTTTTCGATCAATTTGAATTTTATTTATTCTAAACAATCATTCTGTCCAATTACGTTGTATATTTGCCATAAAATAAGGTAAGTGGTGTTTGATAGTTGTTTTGTTAGAATGAAAAGTTTTCACATTACCAGAATGTTCTATTGTTACTTAAATTCCCATTGTAATTTTTATGGTAAGTACAGTAAAGTAGTAATTTGGACGCATTTCAACTTTCGGGTATCGGGCCATATCTTTTTTCAAATATTCATTGACTGCGATCGTTTTGTGTTGTACGGGTCTCGTTAAAACATTTTTATTTTTTTATTTTTACTGAAGTTTTTCCTTTGCCATAGGGTAAAGACATTGTCCACCGTACAAAGATTTTTACTTTACTTAATACTACAGCAAGCTTACTATTACAGCCATAATATTTATCATATTACATCTTTCTTTTTTTTAACATTTAGGACAATTCAATTTTCGGGAAGAGTCTAAATCGTTTTAATCAAAAGTTTAATGGGTTTAGGAGGACAATACGACACGAGGCGAGGACGCAAACAGATAGCAACTTCGTTTCGTTACTTGGATTTGATTAAAACATGAGGAAACCGACTCAAAGTGAATATAGTACAGAAAGGTCGCTCCTTAAAATACCTACACACTAGGCGGAGTTAGATAGATTACTAGATATAGAAGGGGCCTTCGACCGCACGACTTTTGAGGCCATTAAAGATGCTGCCTTCAGACACAACATAGCACCAACACTATGTAAGTGGATAGACTGCATGCTCAAAGGCTGAATCATTAAATCCGAACTGCTAGGAGAAGTATCACCACAAAAGGCTGCCCACAAGGACGGGGCTATTACCTATCCTTTGGTCTCTGGTGGTAGATTCTCTCATGACCGAACTCAGCACAGGACGGCACTATACGGTTGGCTATGCAGATGACCTGGTCATCATGATCAATGGCAAGTTTCCAGGAACTGTATCCGGACTGATGCAGCAGGCTCTGGACATAGTAGAGGATTGGCGCAGCAACACATGAATCATCTCTCTATCAACCTGAGCAAAACAAGGGTTATTACATTTTTTTTACTTTCATTTTTATGTATTCTGCCAAAAACTTTTGTGTATAGTGACCCTGCAAAAAGATGCCAAACTGGTTTTATAGAATTCTATGAAAATTACTATACTTATTCAATTGTTGAAGCAGAATAAGACCATGACGAGAGAGGTCGTCTATGGATCTTTGCTTACTACTGAATGAAGCGGGCCCTCTGAACCCGGCCTGTTGTGTGGAGACTCCCGTCCCCGGCGGATTGGATTCGTTTCTCCGCCCTTATTAAGTATTGTCGCAAACATTCCACTGATCGGGCGCCCGTTATTCAGTTTTCTCATTTTGGTCCCAATCTAATTTACGTAGGTACGTCGGAGAAGGTCTATCTGTTGTCAGATTTGCGATTTTATTGTGGCCCTGAGATCTGAATTATTTGTTTGCTTCCCACAGGAGATAACATAATGCAATGTGAATTAAATTAGTCAGACATTAGCAGATAGAATACCTAAATACTGCACCAGCTTTTGACCTCTTGTAAAAAACGTCAGTTCCAAAACTCGACAGAAGGCACCACTTGACTGGCTGTATCATGAAAAGTCAATATTTCTATTGAAATCAAGAAATGAACCGTTTCATATTTTATTTCCAGAGTTTCATAAAACTTAGGTTGTTAAATTAGTATTGGTATTTCTGAAGAAGAAAATTGATGTTTTATTTATATTCTATTATTCAACATGCTATCCGGGTAGACGTAGGTCCGCCGGGCCAGTGCCGGCGGCATGGTGACCCCCCGACTTTCCGACCCCCAGCTATCATGGTGATCCCCGACCTTCCGACCCCTCCAGCTACCTTGCTGTGTCCCCGAAAACACCCAGCTACCATGGTGACCCCCGACCCCCCCAGCTACCACGGTGACTCCGACCCCCCAGCTACCATGGTAAACATGGCATGTTTACGAGCCGTCTCCCGGCAACGAGCATTCTTCCTTCCGCTTCTTAGTCTAATCTCTTCCGGCTGATATTTCTGTCATGTCAATTTTCCTGTCCATTTCCATGTGATAACAGTTATTTGTTATGCAAGGCTGCAAAGTTGGGTATTTTGTGCGAGTACTAGTATTGAATCCTGAGCGTAGCGAGGGTTTCAAGGTACGAGACGCAAAATAACTTTGCTGCCGAGTGCAACACACAATTTTTCACCTCACGACAACGAGGAAAATATTAGGTGAATTGAATCCTTTCGGCGGTTTAGAACCACAAATAATAATAACCACAATTAGAATTGACCACTTCTTTAAATGTGGTGGACATTCTACAAATTAGAAGAAAAGTTTAAAAAGTTTTTTTCCAGGCGCAGTTTTCCACGCAGACTTCGAATGAGAAAGTATACCCTTCCGAGCCGGTGAGGTGAAAAAGATATTTTAAGAAATATGGTGTACTAGTGGATGCCCCGTGACTTTGTTCGCGTTAAAGCATCCTATATGCGCCTCCAGGGTATAAGATCACTTTTACCAAGTTTCATCAATATCCATTTAATCGCAAAGTGAAACAAACATACAAACATCTACATTTTCGTATTTACATACTAGAAATTGTGACAGGGATTGAAGATTGACAGTTGAAGTCCTTTGGAATAATCGCAACCTGAAGGTAAAAGGTAATGCAAGGTTTACCAAAAGAGACTGTGGTTTCGAACTAAACTAACTTTGGTTTCGAATAAATATTATAACCACTTTATTTTAAAAATGTGTCTCGAACTTACAAAAGCACTGTTTTGCCGTGAAACTATCTGAGCACGGTATCTGGGTACTTAAGTACATGATCGAATTTTCGAACAGCTGTGTGATTCTGTAAAGTACGAATTAAAACTCGACCATCACATCGCAAGTCACTCACTTCACTTCGCATCCGATCATGAAAGACCTTGATGTCGCATTGTGTAAACAAATACAAGCTACACAATAAACACTTCACTTGCGAAGTAAAGTGAGTATTGAACTGTGAATCATTGAGTTAGAGACCGATCTCACTGCGGATTCAGGATCGAGTTGCACAAATACGCTTACAGAATAGCAGGGCAGAGAAAACTGCGACAAAAGTTGTTCAGCACTTCGAAACTGGCAATAACCACGGCGAAAGAAAACCCGACAGCTATATAGGCACCATTACTATCGTGTTTTCGTTGCCGTATGCTTCCGAAGCTATTCATTCACCCTAGTATGCCATAATGGTACACAAACAAGTTGATTTCCTTTCAATTACTGGCATTATTGGAGTAAACAACAAAGGAGACCGGGCTTTAGGGGGAGGAGAGGGAGGGAGAGGGAGTGAGGTAGTTATTTGACAGGAATAGAAAAAAAGAAAAATTAGAATTTAATTCTGAGGCGTACAAGTGAAGTCCGCCAAAAAACGGGTTGGGGGTATTCTGATTGACTGGAGCCTTAATTTTGAATCGCTCTAATCCGCTCCAAGCGAGGCGAGCGATTCAAAAATAGGCCCCCTGAACTGCGCGTTACGGTAATGAAGCGAGTGATCATGGCGGCTCGGTAATGAGTGATAATTAGCAAGTTGCAGCCGACTGTTGCTAACGGGTTGTTAGTTCACGCAGCCGGAAGCGACGCCGCGCGCGGGCCTAGACTTCCTGCAAGCGTTACGAGCTAGGAAGCGAATAACGCTTTAGGTATACATATGTAGACTATATACACTACATAATAACGTGCGTACATAAAATATTATCCAGCTCTAACCGCCGCGCCGTCTTATCGTAAGCGACACAATATAAATTTTGAATTTTTACCAACTTTTTTACTTGTATTCAAATTTTTATTATTTTCTTTTGCATGGTTTTTGCATATGTTTCGCGATATCTTCGCGGTTAATGAACCGATTTGAACGATTCTTTTTTTATTGAATAGACTATTATTCTGAGGTTGGTTCCATTTTAATTGGAAAAAAATGTTTCACCTCTAAGGGTGGAAAAAAAATTGTCGACGGTTTTAGTTTTGCAAAAATTTGGATTATTCTAATGACACGTATTCCACACTGTATCTGCTGTTTCCAGTATTGTCGTGAAGTGACTGGCACCGCTACTGGCATGATGCAACATCACGCCAGTGTGGACTGTCCGCCAGTGGCTGACGCAACTCTCTCGTACCAGCGCTCACTTGCCGTCGAGTCAATTCGTACAAATGTCTATAAGGTTTCTTGAAGAAATCATTTCAGAAAAACATACTGCATTCATATGTAAACAGTCAGGGAATATCCAAACAGTACTTCAAAGTTAAAATATGTTATTGCATAAAACATTTTTGCTGTTTATTTTTCTTTAGTTAAATACAAGAAACGGGTCAAATATTTAGTTTACAACGAACTTCTTGATAATCAATAAGTCATTTACGACTAATGACTAAAACAAGACTTTAAGACACAGAGCAGCCACTAAGTATTTTTTTCTTATTTCGTTGATAAACCTGTATACCTTGATGTAAACCTGTTTACTAGGTACATATGTTATCCACAAATCGGTGATGCAAGAAATCATTAACTTTCAAAGAAACCTTTAATTTGTTTAAACTAACATTATAATCTGGGTATACCTACTGTATTAATTTCCATACTAAGATTACACCAGATTCTCATAATCTCTCATATTCCTTAAAACAATGATTAACAATTACATCACCTGATGATGAAACCCGCGTATCGATGTAGTCAGAATCACATGAAACAAATATTGTTGTTGTACCAACGAAACACCTTTGCCCCATCCATCACTGTCCTTATGAAAAACAACGCGTGAATGTAATAAATAAAGAATAACAGAGTGGTGCTTTCTAGTAACCTCTAAACGACAGATAGCACGGTCGTAAAGTCATGCATGGTGATGAAGGAAGTCGAGCCTTATATAAAACTAAAGTATGAGACACTCTACCATGACTCTACTCACTCTATTCTCTTATACGTGAATGAAAATATTAGGCTCAGCTCAGTGGACCCACACAACTGCGGTTGTACGGTCGATCGCACGTCAGTGGAAACAAAACCAGTATAAACTGGTTTCTCATAGTATTGACCCCCCTCCCCCCCCCCCCCCCCCCCACCACTAGTAGGCTAGGCCAGCTCGAGGCCAATAGGTCAGGAAGTCTTTCTCATAAATTCGAAATATTTCTGAGCTGTTGGATCTTCGTCAGGGTATGATTCGGGTGAGGTCTGAAGCGGGCTGTCCGGAATACGGGTCGAGGAGGTCCACACTGACAAATTTCACTCTTTGAGCAGGCAAGCCGTTCACACCAGAGATTGTAGAGAATGATGGGTGATCGGATTTCCACACAATCGTCAACACCAACAGCCTATTAACATGTCCCCACTGCTGGGGCTCAGGCCTACCCTCTCAACGAGGGCGATCTCCGTATTTCCATAAAATAATTGGATGCATTTTTCTACATACACCTAATGGATAATTTGGATGATGGCTGACATATAGAACCGATAACGAAAGATAAGGTTCAGTGGCGCGCCTTGGGGGAGGCCCATGTCCTGCAGTAGACTAGTGCAGGCTGATGATGATGATTATATTTAGACACAAAAGTTTGTTCAGCATTCCTCACATTATGGACAGCTGGATATGGGAAGCCAGTTATGGGAAGGCCCCCTTAAGCGTCACCAAATTATCAAGGACGTCCTATTGGCGACTTCCACAAACCTGGTGACGATGACGTCACGAGCAGGCGTCCGTGGGAATGTATTACCGGACGCGCTGCCGGTGGGTGTTTGTTTCCACAACACGCGGGCAACAATAAACAAATAACGGAAACGCACCCGCTCCAACAACTCGTGAACATTCGTACACTAGCTCAAATTAGCTCAAAAGGCGCCACTGAACCCGATCCTCGGCTCTCCGCATCCAGTCACAGCCAGCCGCCTCACGCAGGTCGTCGCTCCATCTAGCCGGGGGGCGTCCCCCACTACGCTTGCCAAGTCGTGGTCTCCAATCGAGAACTCGTTTACCCCAGAGGTTATCGGACCTCCGGCAGATGTAACCGGCCAAACGTGCTAACCCTTTGAGCTATGTCGAAGGCAAAAATCAATCACCACAACAATCGGTACCTAGGTAACTTTTAGTTTAGATCCATTTATATTTCTAGCCAACGCCTGTCCGCCATTTCCTGGTGCCATTATCCGCCTCATTTGATACCTTCCTGGTCTTCCTGAACTGTCCATATAAATAGGTATAGTCGACCGCACGTCAGTGGAATTAAGCTTGAGCGGGCACAGCCTAGGTATTAGATAGTTTCAATTATATGAGAGACCGCAGCTTATTGATTTTGTTTCCACTGACCTGCAGTCAACTGTACATAGGTACCTAAAATATAATCGACGCTATCTATACCGAGTAAAAAATGAAAAATGTTGCAATAAACAGAGGTTGTTACCCAGAGCAGAGGGTGCTAATTTTAGTGCCAACATGTGTGTTGGTCTGTTGGTTTAGTGCAGTTGTTTACTCGCGCGAGTGAGTGAGCAGTGAAGAGTACTCACTTGTAAAGCATTGTCAGTATCTTATGACTCACTTGCACCTTTGGCATTGTCATATCTTGTTGCTACAGGCATCGACATACAAGGTGGCTCAGAAAAAAAAAGAATAATGCTGTTTCAGGAACGACGAACATAAAGATAAGCAACTAGAGGAGATGGCAAGAGTTTAAAGGTCAGGTCAACCAATCGGAGAATGTACCTATGAGAATGGAAGCAGGAGAGTTTTGTGTCTCTGTAATATGAGTGACAGTAATCTATGAGCGTCGGTGGCGTAGTGGATGGTAGTGGGGCTGGGGATACGCGGCCTGTCATGTCTAGAGGTCCGAGAACGGTTTTACTCGAAACTTAAGTACACTTACTGACCGCTCTCAAACGGTGAAGGAATACATCGTGTGAAGTCCGCCAGCCCGCACTGGGATAGCGTGGTGGACTATGGCCTGTACGCCTTCGTCGAGATTGTAGGCCCGAGCCCAGCAGTACGGCCACATCAATAGGCTGTTGATTCCGATAATGTAAACCAATATCAAAGAACATATCTACGAGAAAGATGAAACAGAAAAGAGTTTTGAGTCAATTTGGGTTAAACAGTTTTAATTAGAATGAGTCTTATCCAAGAATAGCATGAATAGAATGATGACCGACATGTCGCCACAAGGTTAACCCAATACGTTCGTTGTTCGACGCCGATTTGCATGACATTGCGATGGTAAGTGTATACGGACTCACCGCCGCGGCGACCCCGCGACACCTGACTCATTTCGACAATAACAAACTCATTATCGACACAGCTGATAGCGAGCCCACAGTTCCTATCGCGGAACAAAACAACTGTTACTGCTCAAAAACAATTCAGATGTATTAATTGCTATGGAAAGAAACAATACATGCTGATTGTTAAACAGGTCGAGATTATGTTGCATGAGTAATGGATTACAACTAATACACAAGTAGAAAAAAGTTATTATTACACTAGCTGTGCCGCGCGGCCGCCTGCCGTTTAATTTATATTATCGCGTTCAAACAAACAACCAAACCAACAAACAAACAAAACAACAAGTATAAGACAATCGCATTCCTAACTGCGCTAACGCACTAAAATCACAAGACAGAGGAAAAATCGGCTACTTCACGACAGGTCATGCGGAAAAAGCAACGAGAATCTAATTCTTAGAACAACGCGGCTAAACGGGAAGATCCACATAGCAATCGCAGAGATATAATGATGTAATTACACATAATGCATCACGACGTCGCTAGCACTGAAGAGTTTCCAGTGGAAACCGCCGCACAATTAGCCGCTTCAAACGCGCCGACCAGATCCAGTCGCCAAGTGTTTCCATTGAACACAATGGGGTCATGTTTTATTCAAGTGTGTTTATGTCGATGACTTCTCGTGTCAGTCAAGCCGCGTCCGTCTGCACTTCTTATTTGAATCCGTACATTGTGGGTCAACTACAATGTCCCACCGATTTCAGCGACGACCCCGTAACGAGGCGCTGTAACGTCCGTTAAAACCTAACGTTTACTTCTTGGGCTTATTCATCCTTCAAACTCCAAATTCTCATTTTTATCATTCAATTATTTTGCTTTACATCAAAATTAATATAATTGCTACTTCAGATTTCTGTTTCTCATGTCTCAGTCAAGCTCTTAAGGCTCCTTCCTTAAGGAGACAACTCAATTACTATAGCTTGAGTAGGTGTAGGTTACAGCTTGGACTAACCCGACTACAACTTTTAATAATGTGCCTGTTTCGGTTGAAATCGAAACTAAGCCGACTCATTTCACCGTTACACAAGAACGTTTCGAATAATTTTGATGGGACTTTCACAGTGAGTGAGTCGATATGATATTACCCTTTGATTGCCTCCATTTGCGATAACGCATTAATGTGCAAACTTCCTGACTTTCTAGCAATTTATCTTTGCCATAAATCAATTTCTCGTACAGTGGTTCCTTGATTGTGGTCTGTAATAAATGCTTTGGATTATAAATCCCCATTTCTAGAAACATCTGCGGTACATGCGGACTCTTCGCTTCCAGAAAAGCAAACATTCTCCACGACTATGTTTATCTGTTTATTGTTACAGGACATTGACGTATCGTGCCGGTAGCAGGGTCGCTCCAAAACCCCATCCATATCAGGGAATGGATTGGCTCTTGTTTCTAAAAACGGTGGATTATAATTGAAATTCAATCTACTTAAGTACAAAACTAAGGCAATGGTCTATTAATCTACTTAACTTCATTTTAAGTTTATGTTACAAACTACAAGTACAACTTAGGTAGTTGGTGTTTCTCTACTACATGTAAATCAAACGAAATAGTATCTCAATCTAAGTATAAATGATTTACTGTAATAATGTAACTACAAATTAGTTAAAACTAAATATAAGTACATGTTACTAACTGTATTGTAGTTTGCAATTGAAAATACAAATTACATAAATGTAGCTATAGGTAATAGTTTGTAATTCCGTTTTGCCTGAACATGACTGACATCATACAGCCATCTTTTCACACTCATGCAGATGTATGAATCAACACGACGACGTTGCCAGGCAGCAACTGGCCATAACCAGTGTCTTTCAAAATAACAAACAAGGTATATGGTGGCCTGGTGCTAACTCGCAGTGTCAATATTTTGCAGCGGCAAATTGTCGGCGCCTGCGCAACGCACTCCCCTCCTCCCCCCCTCCCCCTCCCCATAGCAACTACTGCACGTGGTAGCACTAGGGGTTTTGCCGGACAAGGTGACATGCGTTTGACGAAATATGGTGATTCACAAAGGTCATAATGATGCATCGATTTGAGTTGTTATTAAGTTTTTAAGTACTAGATTGAACCATGATCCAGCAAAGTATGAACCAGCAGAGGTTGATTACTCATAAAGAGGAAAGAAAATAAAGAGAGAAAGAAGCAGGACTTAATTACCTTTAGCTACTTTGTACCGCGATTAACTGTTCCGGCGAAGCCAGGGAAAACAGCTAATTTGTTACAATGAGCTTGGTAGGTATCCAGGTATCCAGGATTCGACCCATCTCCACACCGAATTCCATCAAAATCCGTTCAGCGGTTTAGGCGTGAAAAGGTAACAGACTAAGTTAATTTACCATATAAAATATAAGCAAGGATTATACCATATTAAACCCGTTCAAATGCATGACGAATGCATAATTGCAAGGAAGCCTTAAGTTGCAAATCACCTCGCTCGAAGCGGTCTAGACACGGGAAGTCTCTCAGTTAGTACTCACAAGCAAGCAAACCCGGGGACTTCGTGAATGCTAAAGGTATTTCGCTTGACTAAATTGGATTTAAGTATTACGTTTCTGCCAGACTGTCTGTGCATTCGTAACCAGGGAGTGATCCTAGGGGCAGCCGGCCAGTTGGCCGTGCCACCGCAAGGTTTGAATTTCGGTGGATTAGAGATCATCTAACTTTTGGAAGTAACATAAAAAGAATGAACACAGAATACGAGTGTCGATTTTTAATAGGCAATGAGTTTTGTAAGGCGGGCAATTGCCCCCTCCTAGCTATATACGTCCATGTTTCTGTCTCACATTGTAAAAGGATGTACTTACAGTAAACGAGGCACTTTTGGTAATAAACTGAACGTACCTACCTATAATGTAAGTAGGGAATAGTCCTTCCTTACAGACCTTCAACTTCTCAAAGCGTTCTTTTTCAAAGAGATGACATATTTATTTCTGGCGTTCCAAATCAAAATGGACCTCGTGGCGGAAATAACTTACTTACACGGCTGAAAGCTACAATAGATATACCTTACCATGGATCCAAGACCTAACCTCCTAGCCGTTGTGGTTATTTTATATTGTAGATTTTTTGTAGTGACCTTTCTTAAGGTCCCTTTTGATTTGGAACGCCACATATTAGTTACGTAACAAAAGGGACCCATGATGTCCCAAAATCATTATCTACTTATAACAGAATAATGGCATATAACATAACAATAAGTGTAAAAATGGCTTCTATTTTTAGATGGTTAATGGACGGATTAGGTAGATAACTTTTTTTTTATGAATACAGCGAATGTGTTACGATTCCAAATACATGAAAAACAACATTACCGAAACGGTACCGGGACCGTGCCTCATGTAAACAGTCCAAAACAGCGCACAAAAACCAAGAAAACAGCAAATTTGTGCAAAAAGAAACACATTTTTTAGCGTCGGAGTTGAGGCGTAACGGAGTCAGAGTTGCCATGCGAAGCTCTTTGTGTTGCCAGAGTATAATTAAATATTATTACCGGTGCGGTGCGCGGGCGCATGCGTCGCGCCGTTGCCATGCCAACCTCCATTGTATGCCAATTTGATTCAATGTACCCATTGTTGTTTCGCGGGTGAGTTTTTTTAGGAGGGTGATGTGTGATTTTCTATTGAATCGCATGTTTAGACTTTCTACTAATGGTTATGGAACGTGACACAGACGCTGGCGGGTTACATTCTCATTAAAATTGTTAAAATCTAAATTAATTAATACAAAGCCGTATAAATTGTTATTAAATACTTATACCTACTTGTCCTACTTAAAAACGCAGGTAAGTACAAACCCTGATAGGTAAGTATTCCTATGTCGCCATGATGTATGCATATAGAGATAGATATGTATAAATTTCTTGAGAAAGACGTTGAAATACCTCAAGAACTACTTCATTACTACTTGTCTATAGATTTTAACATTGATCAACGCCAACCCTTCAGAGATCTCATGATAAATTAGGATAGGTATGTAACTAAATATGACCTAAGTGAAAAGTTGTAAGTTTCGAGATGTTGATTATTACCTGTGGCATAGAGTTAGGATCTCTTTGGTGGAGGCCGCGACCCCTTATAGAGGCGTAAAAGAAGCATACTATGGGTGTCAAAATTGTGTCAAATTGACTACAATATTGTAACTCACTCACACATTCTCATTTTCAAACTCCATATAAATTTGTATTAGCAACCTCCTCCCGCTACTCCGCTTCCTTTATCCGCACCCCCCGGTAAATGGCACCATAGGTTCCGATACTAAATATGCAAGATGCGAACTCCACAGGGAGCGCGCGCCACAAAGATATTCGAAACTTCTTGACCTTTGGTATATATAACTGTCTTTGTACTGGGAATTTGTCCCTGTGTGAGTAAACATGATACAAGTGAACTGCTTACTCATGTTTACGAGGAATGGGGGGTCCATGTTGTCATGATGACCAGGCTTCTAGCAAAACAAGTGGTCGTGTTGATCAGCATTGTTTACCGACTCGTCGGCCAAGTGTTTCGGGTGGTTACCTCCTTGCAAGAAAACGTGGACTCTCTCCTACCAGGGACAGAATAAATTTTGTGTTACTTTCCTTTCGTTTGTCGGTAGCTTTTTTAAGCATGAAAATATTTGCTAATTATATAGCATCCCAATCATCGAACGCTCTGAACCATTTTAGGCTGA
The DNA here is from genome assembly GCA_949699065.1 of Metalampra italica. Lineage (NCBI taxonomy): Eukaryota > Metazoa > Arthropoda > Insecta > Lepidoptera > Oecophoridae > Metalampra > Metalampra italica. The sequence goes on from OX452982.1 coordinate 10,669,012, forward strand.
TTTTTTTGCTGTGAATTTTCTAACAAGTAACTATTACCATGTCAAAGTCAAAACTATTTTATTGCATGTAAGTACACTGGGTACATTTATACAACGTCAATTTTTTCTCTACCACCGCTTCCAAGGTGTTATATAGAGCTGGGAAGACCATGCTACCTATCATTGCTAACTATGGATACAATTACCCCAAAACCTTCAAGGGTATATTGGCTTCCCTTTACCGGCCTATCATCCATGTAAAAAAATATGTAGGTATGTGTGTGGGGGGGATGGTTGTGAGTTTGAATAGGTATTTTTGGTCCATCACGATTTATGGGCTGAGCGGATTTTGATGAAGATACAGTGATAGCTTATTTATTACCTTAGTTACAAACGCGGACGAAGTCGTGGGGCATCTGTAGTTAGACCAATAAGGGGTAACATTACACTGTAAACGTTTTAAATTTGAGACAACTGGAGTTTCTCAATTTCAACTTACCTACCTTCCTATTTATTCTGTGATTGGCAATACTTTGACAATTGGGTGGTATGCCAATAGAAGCGAATATTCCCTGAAATGAGCGTTAGTTGCAATAAGCAGCTATTGTTGCAATAAGGCTACAAATTGCGCCCCCGCGCCGGAGCGGTGGCGCCCCCCGGCTCATATCGGCGCCCTCCCTGCATGCTTGCCGACACTTTCTTTTTCCCTTCACAGTATAGTGTATACGTAGCCTGAAAGGAAGATGAAACACTGGGGAAAATGGGGATTGTGGACGACCTAACGATCCAACAATTTAAAGAGGCTTCTATTGAAATGGGATTTACTGCAAGATGAAGGGAATGGTCGAAAGAACCTGAAGCAAGGAGACGCCGCGTCTAGCTAAAGATCGGTATGACGCTGCGGCTGGACGTCGGAGGCTCGACGAAAATGGTTATTGCCTGGCTCGTATCATTAAAGTCCTCGTCTGCGGCTCGGTCTTCAAACTCATACTCGACTTGCAATTTCATATTTTGCTGCCTCTGCAGTAGTGTACCTACTTAATTGTTTTTTTTCTAAGTGCTTATTAAGTGAGGAGTCTTGTTGTTTTATCGAAGAATCTATTAGACAGAGTGAGACTTATGGGTATCTACTATCTATTATATCTAATTCATATTTTGTTGTTTTTGAGCGCAGCGTAAAAAGCGATAAATAGCGCTTTAAATAGTTTCGCAGATATACATTTGGATGGGATAAGCAAGCTCCAAATAGATGGGTCGCAGATTCAACTCACGTTCGCATGTGATTTTTTTACGTCTTTCTTTAGGTAATTTAAATATCAGGTGGAGGAGGCTGTTACTCTGACATTAGGAATCGTAGTCCTTAACCTATCCCAATGTAACCTCTGCGAGATTCCCTTTTACTACACCCGAGCTCCCTTATTATACAGGGCGCCCATAAAACGGGTCCCACCTATTTTGCACTCGTAAAAGTGTCTCGTAAATTTCTCGTCACAAATGCGGCTCTTTGTCGGGCGGCTGGGAGCAGCAGATAGGCCGGGGGGTTGGGACCCCCCTGGCCGGGCCCCGCGAATAATCTCACGCGATAACTCGCTGCCGATATGTCCACATCACACTTGACGGTTGATCGTAGGGGAGGCTGGATTTTGATCGATATTTTTCATGGCATTCTAAATTCAAGATGTCAGTTCCAAAGTACCTCGTCCAAAACCACAGATATAGATATCTGTGTCCAAAACGAAATTTAATTGAGTTGAGAGACTCGAAAACTTACAAGGCGGGCAGTATATTTTTTAAACAATTTTACGGCCTTGCTCCACGGGCTTTTGGCAAAATTCTCGCCATGTTATTATGATACTACATAACATTGATACATTATAAAATAGACGTTAATTGAATGACAAAGATGCCTGGTATTGAAGTTATTTCAGCCTGGCAGTCTTTACAAACAAGTGTAATACAAACATGGTTTGCGGATGGTTGTTGCGCCGCTTTTTCCCAGCGCTAGCACCTAGCAAGAGAGTGGTAGATAAAACATTGACGAGTGTGTAAATGTACCCAACCCAGTGTCGATAGTTACGATTATTCTCTGTGCTAGTATTCATATGCTATGACATTTTGACCTTTTCTAATTACCTGTGCCTATATAGAGTTATTTCTTTTCTTTTTATAGAGACAATCTGATCACCATTATGTACGCCCAAGTTGTTACATCGACAAACTTCTGTAACTCGCCACATCACTAGTCCCTAAACTGTGTATTCGGCATAATCTTGGGTCCCCTCGCCGCAGTCCCATATTGTTTTTAAGTTATGACAGTTTTGGACAATGGCGTGGAAATCCCGCCAAGTTATACGGCTCCAGCCTCACCGGGCCGGGGGGGTCTGGGAGGGCCACAGTTCGACTTATCCCACCCGAAAAGGGAACTGCGGAAATTGATTTTAGAACACGCTTTATGTTGCATAAACTTTTGCAGTTATTATCTTTGCTCACAGGATGCGGGGAAAGCATCCATTTTCACGGGTGACGGTGCTTAGGAGCATGAGTTATGGCTTTGGGTACTTAGATAGGTACTTATAATCCATGTTTTTTTGGCCCAAAGAAAGGAATTCAACATCAAAGTCAAAGTTACTTTATGAGAATAGTATTTTTACCTTTAATGTAGATGCAGACTGGTTTTTATTAATTGAAGAGGAGTTATACCAAAAAAGAGAGATTTAAGCAAATTCATTTTCGTATGCATTCATGTCCCTGTTATCATGGGAATAACCCATAAATATTATAGGTACCTACGTGTAATAGTACATTGTTATCCTAGGTGTGAAAGTAACTTATTTAAGTCCCGAGACGGGGTTTGGCGCCCGACGCGTAGCGAGGGCGCCAATAGTTCGAGGGACCTCTAAATAAGTCTTGAACCCGAGGGAAACACTGTGCTTTTCATTAAGAATACACTGAAAGTAAAAACAAATACATAAAATGAGTGTTAATACAAATCTCTGCTATACGGAAGTATAAACAAAACTCTACAACTCGAAAAAACAAATGAAGATCGGATTGCCGCTTTCCCGTCTACTTTATTTTTTTCTTCTGTGGCCGGCCAGCTATTCTGCCATTATTTTTCATTTCCATCATTGAAAAAATGGTAAATATTTTGCCCAAATCTATGTTATTTTAAAGAAATAGTTGACAGTAATAATTATAATAAAGTCATTTAAAATATATATATTCTTTAATTATTACATAACTTTATGTTATTTCCATTTTACATCGCGCTGTAATTGAGTGGCTGTATGGACAGTTGGAATGTCAAAATAGTACTAGTTTTTTTTTATGTAACTTGACAGCTGTCAGTTGAAAGCGATTCTCCGTAGGGCTGAGATGTATTACTTTCAACCCGCTCCTCAGGCAACTTCAGACCTACTTTCAGAGTATGAGTAATGAAAAGAAATAATTATTAAAGTAGGTACAATTACCTACATATTTTTACTTATTTAAATTTTTATCGAAGATATCCTCATAGCGAAGTTATTGTCCGTCTTTAAAAAAACGTAATTTCATAATAACCATAAAACAAAGAGCTTAGAATAGAAGTCTAATTTAATCCCAAAGTTGCAACGTTCCCCCTGACTATACCCATATAGAAAGAGGGTGCAACCCCTCCCCCCCTACACCCCTCCCTTCCCCTTCACTCATTGACAAAGCCTCTCAATGGGAGGACCGCACCATTCAGATTGACCCCTACAGATGTTGGGAAGCACTCCTCACTTGTACGCGAGAGAAGGGGATGTAAGAGTTCAGGATATATTGATCGGGAATGCGGGAATGAAAGAATATCGGCCAGATTACATGGAGCTTCGTCGTCGAAGGTTCCACATGGTGTCCAAGGTCTTGTTAGACCGGTCTCCTTGACGTTTCCTGGCCAATGCAGTGTGAGCTCCGGGTGTCTGGTTTAGGTTAGAGATTATTACAAATACAGGAGGTCTCGGCGAACTGGACAGATATTAATAGAGAGAAGGATCTCTACTGTACGAAAGCCACTAATTATTTTCATAAGTGGGTAAGACTTAGGTGTAATTACGGAAATTCACAAAGCTGGATTTAGTTTTGTTATCAAAACAATGTTGATGAAAAATGTTAAATACCTCTGTAATATGACGTAGTCCAAGCTACAGCACCCGTCCGAATAGCACTTGCGCGAATAGCACCTTGCCTAGTCCACGAAGGTCACCGATCAATATTTTTGGCTGGTGCTATTCGTGGATTGAATTTGTTCGTTAAAAAACCATAGAAGACAACGAAAATAATAATTTGTAACAGTTACCATTTATTAAAACTAACTGTTTCCCGCGACTTCGCCCGAAGTTTTCCCGCGGGAACAGCTTTTCCCGGTGGTAGGTAGGTTAGTAATCTATGGCCTAGATGGTTATGGGGTACCTATATTACCTGTGGACTAACAGGTAGGTGTGTGTAGATAGATGCATGAATGAAAAAAATTATCCACTCCCATATGGATGAGTAATAAAAGCATCCTATGGGTGTCAAAATCGTGTCAAATGGATTACAATATTGTAACTCACTCGCACATTCTCATTTTCAAACTCCATATAAATTTGTATTAGCAATTTCCTCCCGCTACTCCGCTTCCTTTGTCCGCACCCCCCCGGTAAATGGCACCATAGGTTCCGATACTAAATATGCGAGATGCGATCTCCACAGGGAGCGCGCGCGCAACCAAAGAGATTTGAAACTTCTTGTGTAGATGTTTATTTAATGTAAGTAGACGTAAGTAACTAATACTTTAAAGTTTCATCAAAATCTGTTCCGTACTAAACTAGTAGTTCCGTGAGAACAGTAGACCTCGCCAGCCCTTATAAACCAAACCTAAAAGAAACCAACAAAAGTCAACTTTGGAAACAGAAAAAGTACCTACTAAAGTGACAAAAATTAGCACTTTAAAGCTTAATATTTCGCAAACGGATCCCTGAATCGAAAAATGTTTATCACACACCCGCGATATTTTTGAAAGACCCATCCAACGATACCCCACACCATGGATATCACGCGGAAAAAAATAATTTTCCATTTTACGTATGCAGTTCTATGAACATAATTTATTTTTTCAACTTTCTTAAGTCGATCCACTATTACTCAAAAACTAATAGAACCTACTTAGCCGTAATAGTTTTCCTTGTTACTACGTTATATATGCTACTGCCATGAATTTTTTCACATTTCCAGAAGCAACCGTTTAGCTGGCAGGGGGGGGGACACGTGACTCTAACAAAAATTACCGCTTTAAAGCTTAATATTTCGCCAACGGATCCCTAAATCGAAAAAATGGTATTCACACACCAGCAATATTTTTGAAAGACCTATCCAACGATATCCCACACTATGGGATTCACAAGAAAAAAAAAGTTCACTCCCACTTTGCGAGTATGGTAGGTACTCTAAAAAAAATGTTTTTCAAAATTTTATTCTACTCATTTTGTAGGTTTAATTAATTTATACATATGCCAAATTTTCGTCAAAATCGGTTGAAAAATGCGACCTGTAGAGAATTACAGACAGACAGACAGACAGACAGACAGCCGGACAAGAGCATTTTTGGCCAGTCTCGAAACGTAGACGCTTCGCTCGCTTCGCTCGCTCGGTCAATAACTACCTAACTATGACGTCACGTAATCACAGAAACATGGCAGCGGGCCGCTGTTGTACCGTGGCCGAACGATCGGCGGCGCCGGGCGAGCGAGCGCGCGCGAGCGTCCGAGCCGAGCCGAGCGCCGCCGAGCGCGGCCGAGCGCAGGCGAGCACGGCCGCAGTGAGCGCTCGGCCCGCGCGCCGAACAGCACGTACCGAATTCTCGTTCGCGCGCGCTCCGAATAGGTGTTTATGTATTCTGTGGAATATTTACAACAATTTCCTTTTTTTTTTTAGTTTGTGGCTTGGTTCAACAATTCCATTTACAAATTCCTTCGACTTGCCGGTGAGTAATGAGTTTGATTGACATTGATAGTTATAGTCTAGGAAAAGTAAAATAACACCTGCATTCAATTCAACGGATTGTTTGTGTTTTCTTTGTGAACTTTAACTACAGAGGTCGTGGGTTCGAGTCCCACTCGGGACCAACATTTGTTGCTTTTCGGATTGTGGGTATTTGTAGTATCTACCTACCTACTTATAGTATTTAATGTTTATCAGTTGTTGAGTAAGTAGGTAGGTACCTATCTACGTGTGAATGTTATTATTGTGTAAATGCAATATGTACCTAGGTAGCCGTACCGGTCGTCGTGGAGATCCTTGGGGGAGGCCTTTGTCCAGCAGTGGACGTCTACAGGCTGATATGATGACATAGGTAGCACCTTACTAGGTAAATACAATGCACATTTCCCCCGACTTTTTATAGTGAGATTATTACATTTATGTTTTTGTTAAGTAGGTAATTTTTATACCTCGATTTAAAAAAAAAAACTACGCGTCGCAAATGACCTAGGCACTGTAGTCGGCACTTAAGTAGAAATAAAACCAGTATAAGCCGGTCTCTCATAGTATTGAAACTCCCTAACAGGCTAGGCCAGCTCAAGGTCAAAGTGTTTCCACTGACGTGCGGTCGACTGTACCTAGTAAGTAGGTAACTTAATCCGATTAGCTGTCATATAGAAAACAAACTTTATTTGCGTCTCGGCCACATGTGCGAGCAGTGTACCGTAGCAGCAAAAACAAGTTGGTATTACGATATAAACTTTGCGGTCCACTTGGGAAAATCATGTACCTATCATTTCATTTCTTTTGAAATGTGTTTGTTTTCTTAAGACCTATATGGAAAAACGAATTACACCTATTTGTTGGGAGTTTTCCTTGTAGTCCTACCATAGTAAATTTCTTTTACTATCCTACCTTTTGGCCTTACTAGACTTACCAACTTAGACAATTCACTTTTATCTCGTTTACAAACAAGACTCACGAAAAAATCTAACGAAAACTAACATTAATTAAGTGACAGATATATTTATACCTGTATACCTATCTACTACGTATATAAAAAAATACCGTATCCTTCGTTCGGTGCGATTTTTTCAAACAACTTAATTATTCCTGCACTAATGTACAAATTCCTTTGCCTCGACTGACAGCCGCGACTTTGAGTGACATCCGTCAGCATGTGCGACGTGGAGTGGACCCAGGAGCTGGCGGTGCGCCTGGTGCAGGAGTACGAGGCGCGCCGGGAGCTGTGGGACAGCTCGCACGAGTCGTACCGCGTGCACACCCTCAAGTACGAGACATGGCGCGAGCTGGCCGCCATGTTCCAGTGCGAGATCGCCGACCTCAGGAAGAAGCTCAACTCTCTGTTCGCGTCGCACCGCCGCGAGAAGGCCAAGGTGCGCCACGGGGGGCGGAGCACCTGGTTCCTGTACCCGCACCTCAGCTTCCTGCCGACCCACGTGGACGACACCGCCGCGGACGCAGAGCAGGTGATCTCGGTAAGAGTTGGTGGGGCGTCTAGGGTTCAAAATGTTTTGGGATCTTACGTACTACTAGCTGCTTGGTATTTTGGTAGGTTTAGGTAAAATATTGTATACCTATGCCACACACAATCAATACCTACCTATACACTTGAAGTTATGTGTATATTGTGGCCATGTAATATTGAATGTAGTAATTAGCGATGATTTCATTATGTGCTAACCGCCAGCTGATATGGACATTAACAATAGATAAATAATAGGTATACCTTTGCCTATTTGTAGATTAATTGGGTAACCCACTATATTTTAATGAATAAATGAAATAATAATAAATATTTAAAATACTGATTATTTTTATTATTCGTTTGGTGTGGAAGGCCAATGTCCAACACTGGGCGTTGATAAGCCGATGATTGGGGATGATTATATAGGTAATAGACAGTGAGCAGATTATTTCTGTTAACAGACCCAGAACATAACAAGAGAAATAGAGAAGGAAGAGTCCTCGGATGAAGACTACAACGGCAACGGTGAGATTGAGGAAGAAGAGATCCAGACCATCCAGGAGGAGGTGCTCATCAAGGAGGAGCCCGTCGTGAGGAGGTACACCAAGCCGAGGGTCGTGCGACTCAAGCCTATCCACAAGCCTCGCATCACGAAGCCTCTCCGGCGCAGAGTTGCCAAAGAAGACACCGCCCCCAACATAGATGACCGACTATCTGAGGCGCTGAAGGTCATGAAACAATCAGATCAGGTCAGAAGGAAGGATGAATGCGACAGCTTCGGTGAATACATCGCGGATTCTCTGAGGAAGCACGATGAGAGGACGCAATCGATGATCAAGCAGGCGATAAACAATATTCTGTTCGAGCAGGAAATGAAAAAGTATAGCGCTAACAATCAGTATACTGTAGTTATTTCCGGCATCGATGAGAATCCGTTGATCTTAGATGGCACGGAGAAGTATAAAGGCTAGAAAGCCAGATATATTGAAAGACTGTTGACAATAAAAGTGAGTATCCAATGATTCGGCCAAAAAATTGGGTCTGCTTTGGCGGTCACCATCAATAGACACCACAACTACACTAGATATTGCGGCGCTGATATATCACACGAATAATTAGAATTATTTTCCTCGTTAGTTGATTCCATGATTGACGTGATTGTAACTTGTAAGTATGGTTTTGTTTAATAAATGAGGTGGTGTCAGAACTGTGATTAGGTCGTAGGTACTTAAACTTTAAGTTGTTCTTAAATACATTCTCTTAAGCCTTAATTTGATTTTATATCTATGTACAAAAATAGATAGAGCTGCTATAAATAGAAGAGAGAAGTTTTGTTAATTGCGACTGGTTTCCTAAATTACCTATTGTTTTGAAAATCTTTGTGAATAAGCTCTATTGTTTTCCAAGTATTCCATAATTACTTACTGAGACTCTTTCTGAGAATGAAACAATAATTAATCAATCAACATTTTGTTAGCAAGGTTAAAATATATGTAAAATATTTAATCTACTTGTTATTTTTATATTTACTCTCCTACTTATTTATTCATTTACAAATTATTAATACTAAACTGATATTAATCTCATTTTACGTAGAACTAAGATTATGGAACATGATAACAAAAACTAAATGATGGACATTAACACATGATCCGTCAACTGTTTCACGCTTAATGACTTTGTATCACGCATACTTTTCGCTACCATTTTCCTTAATTTTTTTATAACCATTTATCTTATGATCTAGAACGGTCCGTCTACGTGCTTCATCGCACGATCTATCATCTATTACTTTGTATTCTTATATATTTCATTATTAGCAATGTTATCCAGAACATTTATATTCATTAATGCCTACCTAAGTCGATCTGTAACAATTTTCTTACTGGAAACGGCAATGAATAATGATTTGATGTAGCGAGGTATATCTACTGCATTTATTATATTAACAGTGGGCGACTGCTTGTCTACTGCGCTTATGACGGTTGCATGAACTAGGTTATCGTCTGTTGCAGCGTTCATTGCGGCTTGTGTATCGTTTGTTTATATTCTGCAGCAAGCATCGAGCGGTATTGTATGGTGCTCAAGAGAGATCTACGTGGATGATGTTAATGCAGCAACTGTTATGTATTGAAGGTTAAGTGGTGCATTGGAGCGAGGCGGGCTGGATCACGCCACCTCACGTCATATGCGATATATGTCAGTATTTTTTGCTGCAATCCAGCAATTTGTATGTTAATTGCTATCGTTGGCGATCGATTTTCGATTATTGCAAAGCCGTAGCCGAGGTTTCTTTATTTTTGCTTGATTTGATTAGTGTCAGTCATCATTTATTTTGTTTGCGACGGAAGTGATATAGTTAACTCAGACCTTTTCATATTTGCTAACCTTGAACGTTCAGCTTCTTGTTTTGTTGAGTAGTTAAATAGGTAAGTCTAAGCTTCGAATAAATCAAAATAAATGGCATATAGTCCACTATTTGTCTGAGTGAGACCTACCAGAATGCGGGACTCAGACCCTTCTACTTCCCATTCCGTCCATCCTAGATATATATCAGTCTCATACATTATACTTATTGGTATACAGCCTCAAAATTACCAATTGTTATAATCATCTAAGTCAACTCTGTCTGGGACGATAAATGAAATCGAGAAATTAACTAATGAAGCTGGAGAGGGCAGAGAAATGTCATTCATTTGATACCGAGAAGTTTTCCTTTGTGTGTCGCGTCTGGCAAGAGATCGGCAGTAAAGTGGTTATAGATATGAGCATTGTGCGAGCTCGAGCAGACATGTCGTCGCCTCTAAGTATAGACCTTACGTAACTTTCAGCTACATATCAATGTATTGGAGCACTATCGCCAGGATTCGTTGAGCTGCCGCGTCGAACGAACCCTTCCCCGCGGAGCTCAGACAAACCATTCAGCGAGGGAGGGAGGGGAGTTCCTAAAGATTTTGTCTTATATATGTTTTATGTACGCTCACATTCATCCTTATTACAACTGCGTTAGTATTACTTTGCAGTGTTTCTGGTATTGCTGTAGTAGATAATGGGTGACCTCGAATTATCGCGATTATATTAGTAGGACCGAGTTCGATATGTTTTGTTTTTTTCACATCGAGGTACTTATCTATATCGAATTAAGATTTTCCTGTGTTCGTTGTTGAATGTACTACCGCTGTATCAGTTTAAGTCAAGGTTTTAGTTGCTGCTTCTAGAACTAGAGGCAGACAAATAATACATTGTGAAGTAAACACCCGATAGCGTATCGGCTTATCGTTCTTTATCGGTTGTTTACGGTTTATGGGTGACACGGCAGCTAATTGGCGGAGTGCTGACTGGCTGTGACAATGTATAGCATGCAGCCGTTGACGTAACCACTTTTATCGTGACACGAAATAAATATCACCATATTCTGTCAATCGTCCTATATCTGTTGTTTTCCAAGTGTCATGGAGTTGAGTCATCTCCCGATGATATTAGTCGTGCAAGAGTATGCTAAATCTTCCCATCGACATTTCTTACAATGTCATTAGTAGGTAGCGAAAATTATTTTTGTCGTAACTTCGTGAAAGAGGTCATCCACATGTCGAGTACCTACATGTCGACTGTAATACTTAGTGTATTTTTTCCAGGTTCTGAGTTTATAATACCATATATAATTATTGCTAATGATAATTACAAGATAATTTATTATCACAATGAACTATAGGATTTTAATTCAGAAACTCGATGTTAACTTAACGTCTACCTTCGTTGGGAAGTCCTTTCTATCACATTTTATGTAGAACATACTTATCTACTGACTTAGTAATATATCCAACGTTAGTTTTTCTATTCAGACTTGTTTTTCTACCAACAACTTGGCCGTGGGCGTCCATTGTACTAGTGATGCCTACTAAACGACCAGGAATATCCTGAAATCGTGTGTTATTCTCATTAGTGGTAAGTAGTAGTAATAGTATACTGTCAACAGGCGTACGTGACGCGCGGGGCGGTGCGAGGGCCCTCTGCAAATAACCACGGAAACAAGATTTCTGTTTACCTCTTGCGGCCACCTCGGTTATTGTTCTATTTTTTATCATCGCCTGTTTTTGTGTCAGTATCAGTAATAGATTAGAAGGAATTGATACGACAAACATGTAATTTCACCTCTGTTGGAATGTCCTTTTTCAATTATGATTTTCAACCTAGTCACCGCTTCTATCACAGATATTGGTATATTTATATCTGTGGCTTCTATACATCTTTTAACATCAAGCTGGTAATAGATTAGAAGGAATTGGTACGGCAAACATGTAATTTCACCTCTGTTGGGATGTCCTTTGTCAATTATGATTTTCAATCATCTTCCAACCTAGTCACCGCTTCTATCACAGATATTGGTATATTTATATCTGTGGCTTCTATATATCTTTTAACATCAAGTTTGCTTATCAATTGTATGCAAAGATTGTGCGAGGCTGAAGTAACATTCATACCAGGATTACCAGGCATCCTAGTCATTCAAGTAATTGTCTATTTTATAATAAGATTTCTTGAGATCGACTCCATTATTATTTTGTTGTGTTCGATCCGCCAGACTTGTTTTGAAAACAGACGCTTGAATATAATCTAATCCACTCGTAGGTACGTCGTAAACATTTTATAAATAACACTCGACGGGCTGGACTAGAAAAATCCTGTTTTATATTTGCCCAGAGATAATAGAATACAAACAACTCCTAAAGCGACCTTAGAGAGAGCTATTTATAGAATTTATATAAGGATACGATCCAAAGAGAGGTCGCTCTTTGCAGAACTAGGGTCACTACAAAAGAAAGGCCTAAAAGGTACATAACCGAACGTGTCTAGATAAGGAGAGTGGAGGATTATGAAAAACCTATGGTGGCCGATAGGCTAGCGGTTAACAAACTACTATTATTTATTCTGTGGTTAGTTCCTGTCACTGCAGAAACATTAAAAAACGTGATTTCACTTATTAAAATTGAAACTGATCATCTGCTACTAGTTTGCAGTCTTTTGTATCGACGCCAGTCTTTCTGTTGCCAATTTCTGTTGGCGAGGCTATGTCCTGTCTAACACAGACCTTCAGTCCTGGGCACCAGGTGAATCTGGTGCCCAGGACTGAAGGTATGGGCTGGCAATATAGGCTCTGTCAGGGCCGGAATACATCGGTATCGGCCGATAAACAATTAGGTACCTATCTACAACATGGCGTTACGTCATCCCGCACGAAAACAAGTCCGCCAAGGACACGGTTAATAATATTGACTTTTATCTACACAACCGAAATTAAATAGAGGACTTAAATTCTCAGCCAATCGGTTCATATAAGTACATCTTCTACTCTTCTGCTACACAACATCTAAGGCCGCCTAGATCCTTCTAAATCTACTGTACTAATTGTGGTCTGTTTTATTTTTTGTGCATTAGAGTCATTAGAGTATTGCAAAGTCGCTCAACGGGCTATGGAAAGAGCTATGCTCGGAGTTTCTCTGAGAGACAGGATCCGAAACGAGGTGATCCGCCAGAGAACCAAAGCCTTCGACATAGCTCAGGTTAGCGCGTTGAAGTGGCAGTGGGCTGGTCACATCTGTCGGAGAACCGATAACCGCTGGGGTAGACGAGTTCTCGAGTGGAGACCACGACTGGGCAAGCGTAGTGTGGGACGCCCCCCGGCTAGATGGAGCGACGACCTGCGTGAGGCGGCTGGCAGTGACTGGATGCGGAGAGCCGAAGATGGATATTTTCCTAAATAGTCAAGATAGCTTTTGACTCAAATAGTAATAACAATCTGAAGACCTAAATTCAATTTATTATACCTTCCTACTTAAGGGTTTTGATATTGCTTGAAAAACTGTTTCTTGAGTAGGTACATTGTTTATATCAAGAAGCTTCTTGACCAAACGCTTGCTCCGTTCTATTCCTACCCCGCCACGGACATAGCGTGGAAGATATGTATGTATGTATGCTTCTTGACCAGTTTAGGACATACTTCATTTACTTAGTTTTTCTCATCAATGTGTGTCTAAGATTACTTTCCAGTAAAGTAACTAACATAACATAGAGTTTCTTAGTTTAACATTTCCAAAAATCAAATCAACAGCCTATTAACATGTCCCCACTGCTGGGGCTCAGGCCTACCCTCTCAACGAGGGCGTGCGGGCTATAGTCCACCACGCTAGCCCAGTGCGGGTTGGTGGCCTTCACATGCGCCTTAGAATTTCTTCTTCGGCGTATATGCAGGTTTCCGCCCGATGTTTTCCTTCACCGTTTGAGAGCAGTCAGTAAATGTACTTAAGTTTCGAGAAAAAAATCCATTGGTACATGGCCTAGCCGGGGATCGAACTCCAGGTCTTTCGATATGATAAGCCGCGTCTAATCCCCGACGCCACTGACGCTCCCGTATAACATTTGAATAGGTATAATTATGTTCATCATAAAGTCTCAGCCCTAGACCTAATAGGTAGCTTCGCTGAAAAACATGGTCTCTAAAACTGGCCTACGTGCGAAATACCACGACCGAAATAAACATGCAGTACAAAGATATTGTTATCTCAACAAGCAAGCAAGTACTGGAAGGCTATTTCGGGCGGTGACAGGCGCTCACACAAAAGAAAACAAAAGAAAGTTCACCCGCCCTTTGAACCATAAACGTAACTTTGGAGTTTGGGTCTATTGCGTTACTGCCACGAAAACAGGTCAGCTGTATCAAGTAATTTGATTTATCAGGTGATTATGTAGACTCTATTATTAATTATATATTCTGTATAAAGTAGGGACCTAACCTACTTGCAAAGTTTCATAAAATGTTTCCATCAACTTTATCAAACTAGGTATAGAGATGAACCCTTGAATAATTTATTGTTAAATTTCATGGTTTTCATTTAATTAAAGATAATACTGTTACATAAAAGAATTTGGTTTAGACCCTTTCGATATGTAAGTATCATAAAAATATAAGATATTTTTTGTCTGGTTCCATTTCCGGCTCAGGATTTCAACAGTGCTATTCTGTAAGCGTATTTGTACAACTCGATCGTGAATCCGCAGTGAGCTCGGTCTCTAACTCAATGATTCACAGTTCAATACTCACTTCACTTCGCAAGTGAAGTGTATTTTGTGTACCTGTATTTGTATAAAGAATGCGAAATCAAGGTCTTTCATGATCGGATGCGAAATGAAGTGAGTGGCTTGCGATGTATGTAGTATTCCCGATCGCCGTGTATTATTAAAAAAAAAACTTTTCTTTTTTTCACCTATTAAAAAAAATAAAGGTTCCTTCCTTAATATATTAATGTCGACCGCACGTCAGTGGAAACAAAACCAGTATAAACTGGTCTCTCTTAGTATTGAAACTCCCCAATAGGATAGGCCAACTCAAGGTTAAAGTGTTTCCACTGACGTGCGGTCGACTGTACCTACTTTCCCTCGAGGGCCTTTCGTTTGGTTTACCCTGTACGAATACCTACGTGATTTCAGTGAAATCTAATGAAATTTTGATATTATGTTATAGATTAAGGTCGGATCAAAATTCTCTATGAATTCAAAAACTGTTTTCGCGTCACTCTTTCTGAGTTTCGATAGATTTACTGTTAAGCAGCGAACGTCACCCATGGATGGGTACGGAGGGTAATGAATGAATGACCGATCACGATTTTTGATCATTCTTTTGTGAGCAAAAGCACCAACAAACAGTACCATGCTCTAGGATGAGTTACATCTCATAAAGTTTCACATTTTTCGGATTGGGAGGTGTAAGTACCTTGTAATTGCAATGTCATATTATCAATTTGAGTGAATGACGTCGAGTTCGCTCAATCTGCCATAGTTTGGGTCCGATGTCCAAAGGATTAATTATTATTAAATGCTAGCGAACCCTTGGAACTTGTGCGTGACGTGATCAGTGATCACCCCACTCGGACCTTCACCCTTATATTCACCGTCCCTTTCCTCCACGACCAGTTTACTGTGCGTCTCGCTCGCTCGCTGACAGCGCTGCGAGTCACGTACGCAAATCTTGGCAGTGAATTTACCTTGTATTTTTATCAGGTAACCCAATTATACGGCTATCTCTACCTCTACTACTGCTTGCAAGGGGAAAGTCTTCACAGAAACCTTCCACGGGTTTCTAAATGAATCTCTAAGCGCACAGGAATTCCCATTGTTGTGTACAGAGAATGCAGTAGGCACCTACTACCTAAGTACTTAGTAATCTTCTCGGAATTGTTTTTTTTTCTAATAAAACTAAGCGCTTAGATCATAGTTTAGCTTCGTAATTTTTAACCAAATTTTTACAGTTTATTTATTTGTTTGATACGAGTATATTACCCGAATGAAGTCAATGGTATTAATTGCTGATCGTTTCAAGTAGCTTGTCACTCTTGAAGGTGAAATTGAGTTGTATCGCCGGCACCATGTGGAGGCATCTTCATGCAGGCCGTACCAAGACGACGCATATCACATTGTTTTATCTATACGATAAAGTGTTTGAGAAACAACTTTGAAGCACTTTCGGTTCGACATTTTAACTTAAGTAACTTACCTACGTCACTTAGTGTAACTCGCTGGTCAAGTTACTCGTTGTAAATGCTGCCGATAGCTTGTGAGAACAATTATTTAACGTGTTCATTTAATCAGGAACCCTATCTTAAAATGTTCAGTACAATTTTGGTAAAATTTAAAACAAAACCAGTTGCTCAAGTCAAATGTTTTATTTGTACTTACACAATAATCTGACAGTAGAAAAGTATAGTTAACCACGATTACACCAACCACAAGGCACAATTTAATTAACTTAATGATAAGTATATAATAAATTGGGTAATCATTCACGGGGCAATGTATACGCTTCTACAACAAACTACCAGAAGAAATCTTAAATATGAATTACAGAAAATTTAAGACCTACATTAAACAACAACTTTGTAAGAAAGCTTATTATAGGACAGTCGATTATCTAAATGACAAAGATGCCTGGTGTTAATGTTACTTCAGCCTCGCACAACCTTTACAAAATAATGTTATGTACAAACTCGATTTTAAAAGATGTGTTGCGGAAGTTTGTTGCGCCGCTTCTTCTTCCCAGCTCTATATAACACCTTGGAGGCGGTGGTAGATAAAAAATTGACGTTGTATAAATGTACCCAGTGTACTTACATGCAATAACATAGTTTTGACTTTGACTTTGAGGTATACATATACTGGCGATAAGTTATTTGAGCTTGCTGGACTAGTTCCATAGTTAAATCTTAAATCACATGGGAATGAAATCAAACGTATAGATTCTCTTGGCGTATTTAAACCACGCAATTATACTAGCTTATTATCACTTAGCGTATTCTGTGCTGTTGCAGTGCTGGCCGGATTGGCTGACCGTGCTGTCGCCTCTCCTCAGAGCTGAATTAGTAACTAAAGTAACAATCTTGGATTGCAAGTAGAGCGCTCTCTGTGCGGGCAGGTTCCTCAGCAGCGAGGCTATGTACTTGCCGAACGTGTCGAACGTGTCCTCCCTGGGCGTGGCTAGCTCCTCCAGCCGGGAGGAAATGCTCTTCAACATCTGCGCTGAGGTCCCATCGCAGCAGTGGCCACCAGTTCTTATTCGTTTGGCCGCCACGCGAGTGGTTCCAGCGCGTTTTACCCCCACCAATGGGTCACCCTCGTCGCTGCTGGATTCCGACGCTGAGCTCGCTGTAATTTTCCCACTGTTGGGCTTGTCTATCCACTCGTCAGTGTCGTCAGGCGCCTCCGAGCCGGCGGGCTCCGGTTTCGGTGCGAAGTACTCTTCGTTGCCCTTGGAGTCTTTAGACAGCTCATCGTTATCACCGATCTGCGAAAAAATAATAGAAACGAAATCATTGTTATGCCAACTGGCGAGCGATATTTATTTTTATTAACGATGCTAATGTATGTAAGCGACATGATGTGAATCACTGCTTACGGAGTCAAGGTTTATAGGTGCACGGCGGCCGAGCAAAAAATATATTAAAAAGTCACCTACTACGAAAGGACTCGTGCGCGACTTTTTCAGGTGTGGGCGCAGAAACGAGTCCATCTTGTCGAACCAAAACACCGTCGGCGTGTACACCTCCCCGCCCGCCTCCGCACTCTTCTCGACCTTCTTGAGCTGCTGGCAGTACGAGTTGCGCAGGTTCTTGAACTTGATAGAGACGTGGGACGCGTCGAAGTGCTCGAGGGCGAGTCGCCGCGCTATCCTCTCGGCGGCCATCGCCCGCTGCTCCTTGTCGTTGTAGTCCTCCGAGCCGGTGTTCCACAGACACTCCTCGCCCCGGTACAGCTCGAGGAGTTGGAGGGTCTTCTCGTCGCTGATGCGCAGGATGTCGGAGCGCGTCAGCTCGGCCATGGCGCTGCAGTCGGCGTGGGTCGCCTCACTGCGCGCGCTCGCCGTGGGCCGTGGGGCGTGGCGTCGCGCGACGCGCGGTGCGTGCCCCTGCCTCCCCCCTCCGTGCTCACACCCCACACTCACGCGATGGCCCTGTGCCTTTTGTATTTACTGACAAAGACACTATTAACACGCTAATAACCAACTAATAACTGATTATTATTTTTTATATAGTTTTACGGCCAAATGGAAACAAGTCCCTAGGCCAAACCCCAAATCGTACTTTAAAATCAGATTTTTTTAAATTTAGTTTTACGGCCAATTGGAAACAAGATTAACGATTTACATGTGGGTATTTAATCTGAGACGCTTGAAGATGAAGCTTGTATGAAAGGACAGGATGCGGGCGGCGCGCCTGGCCTAGTCCTAACGGTCGTAGCGACATGTTAAATACCCTTTGACCTTCCTCAAAAATCGGGCTATCAACCAACCAACAAACAAACAAACTATTCAGCTTTAATAGATTAATATTTTTCCAAACAATAGTGGAATATATAGAGATAAGGATATATATGGGGTCCTTGGGGGAGGCCTTTGTCCAGCAGTGGACGTCCACAGGCTGATATGATGATGATGATGATAGTGGAAATAAAAAATGTAGGATGTACTTATCCCGTTAATGTAAGTTTACCGAGGAAAATACTAGAATACAAACACACGTTGCTGACTTTTCTTT
Source organism: Metalampra italica (assembly GCA_949699065.1). Taxonomy (NCBI): domain Eukaryota; kingdom Metazoa; phylum Arthropoda; class Insecta; order Lepidoptera; family Oecophoridae; genus Metalampra; species Metalampra italica. Next base: position 10,687,540 of record OX452982.1, read on the forward strand.
GCAAGGATAGGCCAAAACATTATCTGTGACGGTGACAGAAAAATCAAATGAAACCTCTAACATGAATTTCTGATATTTTATGAAAATCACTGCTTTATTATTTAACAGATGTAGGTATTTAAGTTTTTTTCTTGGCTATTGCATCCGCGATCGTTTTCTTCTTGGTCTGCTGCTCCGTTATCAACTCCATGATCCTGGGCTGCAGCGCCAGCGCCTCGTAGGGTGCCCAGCGCTCGCAGCGACGAGGCCACGTACTTCGCGAAGTTATCAAACATGTCCCCCTCTTTACTCGCTTGAGATTTCAACATACGCTGCATCTTCTTCTGGCTTTTAACTATTGACTGTAACATTTTATCTGTTTTCGACGTGATCTTTCCTTCATCGTCGTTTGGTTTCTACCAGTTGACCTTTGGGTCATACAGATAATGCGTGGTAGGCGCGAAATACATGTTTAAAAATTTATGGCATTTATTACTAAACAAGATAAAAATACACTACTTAATAAATAATTATTTTAAAATATACTAAATATATATATTATATAAATAAATATAAATCTACATACACAAATATATATATATTATATATATATATATATAAACCAATAAAGCCGTGACATATAGACGATGACTGAGATTCATGTCCCATGGCGACCCAGGTAGTGCTCGCGTACCAATTTTTTGAAGCAGAGCCTGTTAGGAGCTTTCCTTATGTCTTCCGGGAGTTCATTCCACAAGCGTGCCGCGTGTACTGTGAAAGAATATGAGAAGAAATCGGTGCGGTGACTTGGTATATGAAGTCGAAGATTATGAGAGGAACGAAGGACTCTATCTTCGTGAGCGGAGTTGTGAGAAAAGTTGTGCATTTTGCAAATTCAAATTGTAGACAAACTATATCTTAGTTAGTATAGTTATTACACAAAATATGGTGAGCGTACGAAGCTTTAATTCGTATTATTAGCGGTTTATTTTTCTTAACTTAATTAACATTGGATGTTTTTCTCGGGAAAATTTCAAGGAACTGTGAACCCATGCCAAATTACAGCTTTTTAGTGCCAATAGTCTCTGTGACGGGGTTATTCCCAATGTATCATATGATCCGTTCGGGGTTGCATCTAATCACACAAAAAGTTCCAATCGGATGACGGACAGACAGACAGACATACGGACATAGCGAAACTAGGGTTCCTTGTTTTTACTACGGAACCCTAAAAAATGGAATGAACAAAGTCTCCGCGCGTAGCTCGCACAGATAGAAGCCATAAAGCGAGCCAAAGAAACCTGCACCAAAACACAGGTAGGTATCCAGTTTGGTGCGGATCCATCCGTTCGGATCGGAACAGCTGTAGGTACGGTAGGCGGCGTAATTACAAATCGTCACTGCCAAATGCTACCAAATTGAAACCTCATAACTAGTAGTTCCGTGAGAACAGTAGACCTCGCCAGCCCTTATAAACCAAACCTAAAAGAAACCAACAAAAGTCAACTTTGGAAACAGAAAAAGTACCTACTAAAGTGACAAAAATTAGCACTTTAAAGCTTAATATTTCGCAAACGGATCCCTGAATCGAAAAATGTTTATCACACACCCGCGATATTTTTGAAAGACCCATCCAACGATACCCCACACCATGGATATCACGCGGAAAAAAATAATTTTCCATTTTACGTATGCAGTTCTATGAACATAATTTATTTTTTCAACTTTCTTAAGTCGATCCACTATTACTCAAAAACTAATAGAACCTACTTAGCCGTAATAGTTTTCCTTGTAACTACGTTATATATGCTACTGCCATGAATTTTTTCACATTTCCAGAAGCAACCGTTTAGCTGGCAGGGGGGGGGGGACACGTGACTCTAACAAAAATTACCGCTTTAAAGCTTAATATTTCGCCAACGGATCCCTAAATCGAAAAAATGGTATTCACACACCAGCAATATTTTTGAAAGACCTATCCAACGATATCTCACACTATGGGATTCACAAGAAAAAAAAAGTTCACTCCCACTTTGCGAGTATGGTAGGTATTCTAAAAAAAATGTTATTCAAAATTTTATTCTACTCATTTTGTAGGTTTAATTAATTTATACATATGCCAAATTTTCGTCAAAATCGGTTGAAAAATGCGACCTGTAGAGAATTACAGACAGACAGACAGACAGACAGACAGACAGACAGACAGCCGGACAAGAGCATTTTTGGCCAGTCTCGAAACGTAGACGCTTCGCTCGCTTCGCTCGCTCGGTCAATTACATACGTGGACGGATAATTAGAAACAGGGCAAGAATTTCATGCAATCGATGTCACTTTGAAGCCATGGTTCTCCGTGAACGATTGATGGGGGCATGATCTGATGACGGTCATTGAGAGAGCAGATGGAGGACTCTTAGATCGCTATAGATATCCAGCTGAGATGAACCGTCTGGAAGCAGCATCGTCATGCAATGAATCGGAACCGGATTATATTCATTCTATTACGCCTATAGGTAAGTTTCTTTCTTTCCTTAATTTTCTGGGTCCTGCCGGTAAGGATAAATACCTAAATATCTGTATCACTAGTTGGGTTTGTTGCGTTTATTGCGTCCGTACAGGGCGGCATTGCAGAGCAGTGTCAGTCTGTGCTGCATAAGCTTTTGTATTGACGCGGCCGGCCTGGATTCTTATCACCCTTTATCAGACAAACGGAATCGGACGACTCCGGATAGGACGAACGATAGCTTAGCGAGAAATGTGCAACGAATTATTGGAACACGTTAGCTATTAACTATACCTAGTAGATAAGATAGGTACCTACATTCATTACTCACTCATTTGGTTAAATGATGCAATGTTACGCTTCTATTGGGCTCCCTAAACGATCATGCGGCATGTCATGCATTATGTGCTGTCACTCACGCATGATCGTCTAGCTGTAGTGATTGACGCGCATGACATGCAAACTACGTGCTGGCCGTTGCTTCACTGTATTGATTGATAGCAAGCACGATGGTCGATCATGCGTGAATGTCATGCATTCACGTAAACGTTGCATGTCATGCAAGCATGACCGCTTAGGGACACTTTATGTACCTACTTAAACCATTATAAATGACTACTTATTTCCCAATATTCTCTCAAATCAACAGCCCATTGCCCCTACTGCTAGGGTACAGGTTTTCCCTGTCAACGAGGGCGTGCGGGCTATAGTCCACCATGATAGCCCGGTGCAGGTTGGTGGACTTCACATGCGTGTAAGAGTTCCTCCTGCGGCGTGTGCAGGTTTCCTCACGATATTAACCTTCTCCAACTTTGTCTCGCTGTATTAACTTTCGTAAATTTTCACGAGACAATTTTACACGTACAGTCGATCGCACGTCAGTGTAAACAATTGGGCTAGCCTTTATTAGGGAGTTTCAATACTTGAGAGCGTCAGTGGCGTCGGGGATAAAACGCGGCCTATCATAACGAAAGGTCCGAAGTTCAATCCCCGGCTGGGCCATGTACCTATGGGTTTTTCTCGAAACTTAAGTACATTTACTGACTGCTCTCAAACGGTGAAGGAAAACATCGTGAGGAAACCTGCAGAGTAAGAAATTCTTAGGCGCATTCGAAGTGCATCAACCCGCACTGGGCTAGCGTGGTGGACTATAGCTCGAACGCCCTCGTTGAGAGGGTGGGCCTGCGCCCCAGCAGTGGGGACATGTTAAAAGGCTGTTGATTTGATGGGAAGCTCGTATCTTATACACGTATTCTCCGGGCTATGGCCGCAGGTACACTACGTCATAAATTAGTCATTTTAAAAGAATTATTGCACAATAAACACACTTATTACCCATAAGGCATTAATAATGCATTAATCACGGACAGACAGGCTCCGACATGTCTAGAAAAAAAAACACGTGTTCATACTCCATGCTATCTTTTGTACACGTTGGGTTTATTCTTTAATTTATTATATTTTAATATTATTATAGGGTTACTCAAGCGTTACTCTCTTACAAAGGTACAGTTGACCGCACGTCAGTGAAAATACATTTACCTTGAGCTGGTTAGCTTATTAGACAATTTAATAGGTACCTACTATAAGTATAGGCCAGTTTATACTGGTTGTGATTCCACTGACCGTATAGGAACTACAAAATTAACATCACAGGCGTGTCGTAGAGTCATGCAAGCTTCAGTCGATTCCATCAGTCATGACTGATGGAATCGACTGAAGCTTGCAGTTGGGATCAAAGTATGTAGATTTTCATCAGTCACCGCCTTAGACGATCATTCATCCGTCAGTCACCGCCCTGACGGTGGTAAAACTGACAGCAAAACCTAGCGTCTACGGCGTGCCTTCATCAAGGTTTAGTGAAATACAATATTTTTCAAATCCGGCCGGTGGTACCAGAAATCGGTCCCTTCAAACAAACTTCAGCATTATTATATTAGTGGTAAGATAGCTGCTCCGTAAACCGACTTCCGCCACCAGGATCTGGGCATATTAATTCCTAAACCTCATCCATGGATACCTTTAAGTATCCTCTACAACGTTATCTTCAACTTAATAATAGTTTAACTACTCCTACAGGGGCAATATAATCCGGCTTAATTAAAACACCTCACCAGGACGAGGAGCTTCCCACCCCCCGGGCCAGGAGCCTGGGCGGAGCCCCGAGGGGGAGGCGGCTGAAGGGCCATGGTCACGGAGGCTGATGGAGGAACGGGCATACATCACGTAGTACATGCCTACAGGGTGTTCCCGCAATAGATCCGCGTTCGCAATAAAACCGCTGCCACCTGCGCCAGAGTACAGGGGGGGGGGGGAGGGGGGGGGGGGGGGGAGGGAAGCCGTAAATTCCCGAATCATTTGTGTGATTGCAAGTGTTTGAAGAGAATTTTATGTTGGAGTAGACGAGCGTTTTTGCACAGTTTGAAGTCAACGTTGGACATGAAACGTGTGTTCAGCTTGAAGAACTTTTATTTAAGTGGGTAAGGTAGTGGAGAAGCACGACGAAAGAGACATTCACTAGAAACTTTTTACTGTACACATGGCGGCACTGGGTATTAGAATATAAATGAACTATACGGAGAAGGTAAAATACACAAGCGACAGCAAACACGTTTCACGTATATCGCTGCGGCTGTACCGAGTACGGCCTACCGAATTTTTATACGGTTGGCTGGCCTCACAGCATATTGCATTGATATCTGAAAACAAAATTATTACGCAATTGTCTTTGCGCGAAAAAAAAACTACCATACGAAGTACTTTGTACTTTATTCAATTTTTTTTGGAACAATTCTATGTATGTGTATTTTCTAAGGGCTGTACCGGCCTGAAATAAATACAATTTAATTTAATATTTAGATAGAATGTGAGACTATAATTTGAGACAAATTAAAAATAATATACCTACAAATGTCGTAAAACTAAAACTAAACTTAAATATAAATTATAAATAAAAAAAACCCTCGAGGCTCCCCACCGCTGGGAGCGTGCCCAGAAGGCTGGCGGCATTACCCCGCTGGATGGTGAGGCTGATCCTCTGAGCGAGGTAATGCCCAGCCCTCTGGTCGTTGGCAGCCTCGACCAGACGCTGAATGTGAGACAGTTTATTAAGAGTTAGGTAGTACTCGAGTTCGTTGGTGTTCGACCGGTCACAATAACCGCCGCGTCTCCACCGCTCGTCTGCCGTGATAGCCCCTTACGCCCGCGCCACCTCTATCGAGGTTCCTCATCGCATTGAAACGTCGGCATGCATGATGATGCAATGACGTATGCCACAGGCATACGTGATGACGGTTGCTTTGCTAGCTGATGACAGCATGGCAAACGAAGAGTTCCAAAAGATATTAGCTACGATTTGATTTTATTGCATGATAGAAAACATGCATAATGTCGATTTTTGCCGGATGATAGCGAAATACATTCTTACATTCCAATTATCCGGCTTTTAGCAAAAATCCAAAGATTCTCGCAAAGACTCGAATTTTCCGATTATCATACGACACATACAAATGACCAAGAAAAACCGCCCGTGCATCGCGACTTCAGCGTGGCTCTATGGTCCATGGCATTAGGTATCAGTCCTTTCCAGCGCCAAGCAAACTAACACTCTATGTCCAGATTGGTATTACGGCGTCAATTCACGGATGTCGATGACAAAAACCTAGTTTCACTAATACCTGAAGTAATGCGGACTTAGATTAGATAGATCTGAGAGTATCAGATAAGTGCTGACAGCAACTAGGACGCTTTAATACGGCGTTCCTGACACACTTCAATACTCTGACATAGGTGGACGGATAATTAGATACAGGGCAAGATTTTCATACATTTGGATGCCATTTTGGGGGGTTTTTTTCTTCATAACGATTAGGGGTCGCAATACCGGTACCATTTTTCAATACCGGTATTTTCGGTATTTTCGATATTTGGTCAAATAATTTTTATTTTTTGAGTTTGAGAGCGAGTCAAAAGTTATTGATGAAGTTGAAGAGTTACAGTACAGGCAGTAAAACAATAAAACAGGATTTTGGAAAAAAATCACTGCTTAGTATGCTGAAAACGAAAGTCAAGACAAATTAAACGAGCTCAAACTCGATTGGTTTGCATGGTTTTATTACAGAGTTCCTGTGGCCACCTTCCGGCTCCATCATCAGACCCTGGACACCGTCTACGATCAGAGTACTTGTCAAGACAAATCAAACGAGCCCAAACTCGATGGGTTTGCATGGTTTTATTACAGAGTTCCTGTGGCCACCTTCCAGCTCCATCATCAGACCCTGGACACCGTCTACGATCAAAGTACTTGTCAAGACAAATCAAACGAGACCAAACTCGATGGGTTATTACAGAGTTCCTGTAGCTACCTTCCAGCTCCATCATCAGATCAGCTCAATGACACCATATATTGCATTGTCATCCGACTTACATACGGATGTAAAATTTCAGCTCAATTTAACATGGGAAAGTAGGTCAAAAATTACTTGCAAGATTTGACCCATACTAACTAACAAGGCAAGTTAAATAAACTGAGAGAGTATCAATCAAGTGTCTTATCACTTAATTTCAACCGCAAATGATTACAAAAAGACTCCGATGCAGAGAACGCTCTCTCTGCCTCTACACTTGTTTGAGGAATGCTTTTCACAGTCGTATGTAACGAATACCGAAAATATCGAAAATCCCGGTATTCGATAATTCAATACCGGGATTAAAATGGCTTCTTTTCCGTCCGGTATCCCGGTATTTTCGGTATCCGGGATCCCGGTTTGCGACCCCTAATAACGATGCTGCTTCTAAACGGCTCATCTGATCAGTTGTATATCTGTAGCGATCTAAAAGTCCTCGGTCTACTCGCTCGATGACTGTCATCGGATCATGCCCCGATCAATCCTTCGCGGAGAACCATGGCTTCGAAGTGACCTCGATTGTATGAAAATCTTGCCCTGTTACTAATTATCTGTCCACCTATGTACATTACCCAGGAATCATACGAGTCATCATCATCATTAGCCTGCATTTGTCCACTGCTGGACAGCACACAGACCTCCCCCAAGGCGCCATTGAACCCGGTCATCAGGATCTGTGTTTAGTGACTTCCAGCCGCCTTACGTTCACTACGCTTGCCTCGTGGTCTCTACACTAGAACTATGGTGGTCCGCCGTCTCCATGAATACGGTTGGGAGACTGGCCGGGTCTTGTGGGACCCACTCTACACATAAGTAAGTATCGTGTTATTTCCACACGAGAGTAACGTCAACTGAATACTCAATGAAACTCCCAACAGCCTATCAACATGTCCCTACTGCTGGGGCTCAGGCTAACCCTCTCAACGAGGGCGTTCGGGCTATAGTCCACCACGCTAACCCCCCATTCATACACAATAGGCGTGATTTCGCAGAAGGCTCCTGAAATAATTGAAGCAACCAGTGGGAAATGATTTTTTTAAACGCGGGGCAACAGATATTTACCAAAGTATATTATGTATTACGTGTAGGTGGTACGTTTTGTAACCATTATACCAACTCATTAAATATAATAATGTTGTAAGTACATAGGTACACAAATTGCTGTCTATCGAGAGTTACTCGCACCGTAATGATTTCCTATATTATAGGCCACTCACTGTTAATTCAGTGCTGTAATGTGCAACTCGGCCAATTTTAGAAGTCGCTTTGGTGCTGCCCTCGATTCATCAGCTGAGAATTACCTAGATCTTTGCATGTCCACAGACAAGAAGAGACAAGAAGAGGCAGAAAACATCATGAGCGGGTGGGCCAACCAGGAAATTGCTTGAAATTGCTTGCTTTGAAATTGAAAGATTTCATTTACAAAGTTAATGTCAAAGAATTCATAATTCACTTTCAGGACCTTAGTAAGTATATTACATGTTGGTAGTCCTTAATCAGACAGTGATAGACTATACAAGTAATTAATCAATTCAAGTACATAATCAATTGTTGTTCCTGTCATAATTTGGGCACATTCAAGACAAAAGGTCACTTGCACAAACGGTTTGAATGTTCTCCTTGAATTGGTAGCATTATTCCACCACCGTGGTTTATAATAACGAACTGATTATACTGGGTCTACGCAATACAGAGCCGTAGTCAGGCATTGAGTTACAGACCATTTTATAATCTGTAAGAAAAGGTTCATTATTTTCATTAACGTACAATTATTATTGTGGTATATTAGTAGAACTGACGACCGTTGGGGCAGAAGCCAAGGGTTCTCGAGTGGCGACCACATATCGGAAGACGCAGTGTAGGCAGGCCTCCCACAAGGTGGACCGACGATCTGGTGAAGGTCGCGGGACCCGGCTGGATGAGGTTAGCGCAGGACCGGGCGTCGGGGAGGCCTTTGTCCAGCAGTGGACGTCTACAAGCTGATATGATGATGATGATTATTGTGGTTTTAAAACGTTTTAGGTAAGGTAAGTAATCCAAACCATTACAAAAACGTTAAGCTGCATCCACACGTTTGGCAAACCTTTACAAACGCAAGCCAAACCCCTGCTCCACACGTTTGCATTAGCCGAGGTTTGCCAAACGTATGAATGCAGCATAACGCTTTTGGTTAAGGTTTGGATTTGGTAATATAATATCGCTCAGAATTCCCGCGACTGGCCCCCTGGATGCGTGCCTGTCGCAGTGACCCATGTGTAATACCCAGCTAGAGAAAGTGCAGTCAATGTCCTGTCGGACTTGTTTTTTGAACTGCAATTTGAGTTGCGTTTGCAATCGGAGAAATGGAAAGTAAGTCGCGATAGCAAGCCGCCCGACGCCCGAGACGGCGCGGGCGCCAGCGACCAACACGTCTAGAATAGAAACACTTTAATGGCTTTGATTTCAGTTTGAAACGGTCGTTTAGTTAATTATTCACTGGTTTGTGGCTGCTTTCTTTAATATTTCAAATAGGTAGTTATTTTTCAAATTGTTTTTAGGTAAAGGTGTCCCGAAGCAAGCGGTTGCCTAGCAACATCATAATTTCCGAGGAATCCCATCGCATTGTTCACCAGCGGTTTGAGGCCAGGACGCTCTTCGCGGAATACTGACTGTTGAATACTGTCTCAGTTTCATTTTAATGAAATGTCACACCAAGGTCCATTATTATAACAAGGTCCAGAGCGCTAATGACCAACTGTGGGCTACCGCAAAAAAAGGGTATGTTACACGCAAACCGAAACCACAAATAGGCTACACCTGTAAACGAAGTGGGTAATATTTTTCCAACTCCCGTTTTCCAACAAAGTTTCCCAAAAAAACGCAATTAGTCAATATTGGGATCAAACAAAACAAAGCGACCAATCTAACTATAGGGATACTCGATGTAGCGATTTACGATACTAATGCAAAGAAAAGGCTACAAAAAGTGTCTTCGGCCAGAGCAATCTAATAAAACCAAAAACCGACGGATAGCTGATGGTAGGACTCGCAGGTGTGGCATTAGACAAGATACCGATTAGATAGGTAAAATGTGTTAATACGAAAGTGATGTTTCTGCATCGTAATTTCCTGTCCAAACCCTATGGACGGAGCTGACACATTTCACAACGAAGTGTCACAATGACGTGTCGATTTTGTGACAACTACGATTTGGTCTATAAGGACTAGTTTCCAATTGGCCGTAAAACAAAAAAACACATAACTTTTTTAATATGTTTAGAACTAGGGAGTGAACTAGAGATGCATGAGCCTGCTATGCCAGATAAAAAGTTAATGAAAATCTAAGTGACCCCGATAAACGGAATATACGTTTTATACAAAACCACATCCTGACTTAAAACTAAATAATTAATGTGCAAACAGTGAATCACGATGAAACCAATGAAACTGAATTACTCAAACGTAGACTCGATTATGAAACAAGGAGCGAAAGAAAATCCGTTATTGCGTGAGTGAGGTGCGCGCGCGCAGATCGCTCGCTACCGACACGTGTGTGCGTGACTCACTGTTTTATATGACTCGGAAACGGGACAGGCAAAATCTTCATCAAGTTTGTTTGTTAAGATTGTGTGAGGCAGAATTAACATTAATACCAGGCATCATATGATTGTCTTTCAAATAATCGTCTATTTCTTTTAATTATTAACCATTTGACAAACTATTCAAGATATCCTCTGGTAATTTGTTGTAGAAGCGTATACATTGCCACATGAACGATTTACCTATTGGCCTTACTAAGTTTTAACTTGGTGGTACAAGTTTGTTTTATTTCTTGTATCATCTAGTAAGTATTTGTTACAACACAGTCCATCAAAAAGAGAGATATTTTTGCGGACATACAAAAAATCTTCAAAAATGTATATTCACTGACCCAATGACTACAGTTCATCAATCATCATCATCAGCCTATTAACATGTCTCTACTGCTGGGGCTCAGGCCTATCCTCTCAACGAGGGTGTTCGGGCTATAGTCCACCACGCTAGCCCAGTGCGGGTTGGTGGACTTCACATGCGCCTATGAATTTCTTCTTCAGCGTATGCAGGTTTCCTCACGATGTTTCCCTTCACCGTTTGACTACAATGACTACGGTTAAATTATGTTTATTAGTTTAAACTCTTACGATTTTATTACTGGGGGCCATCTATTGTTCCTCAAAGACTGGTAGACGTTTCAAAGGTGGCCCAGTGACCCCACTGCGTGGCATCGTGGCCCTGCGACTGTACCCTATTTGCTGGCGGTAGTGTGTGTGAGTCATGTGACCTTACTGCACCGATGTAGGTCGTGTAACACCTCACCCTTTGTGCCGACTGGTGACGTTTCCACTGCAAAGTTGTTGCAATCACTTTTGTTATAGTTTACGTCACTTCTAGACTATTGTCTATTATGCGCTTCTATCGTTTGACGTGGCTCACTTTACTAACGTTATTGACTACTAGCTGTTGTCCGCGACTTTGTTCGCTGGGATAAAATACTTTATTCGATACCGAGTGCAGCCTTGTAGTATTTTATAATAAGACATCTATAATAGGCACTTAAAGGTAGAATGGGTCCTTTCCATGCATTAAGCGTATCCCAGACACACGCGGCCTGCCGTGGCGGTGGCGGTGGCGGCCTGTTGTACTCCCTGTGCAATGTGTGTGAGACTTCTCTCTGATACTGAATAATAACAATACTCTAAAAATCCACATTTAATACCTACCTGGTGGCTGGTATCCTAACAATCAATTGTTGGCGCAACGACTCAAATTGGATCTTCTTTTTTAAAACGAACCTGCGACCCCCGACGCTGCAGCCCGATACTGAACCGTCTGGCAAACTGGGCAGTAGTAATTGCAAGCAATTTAATAATGACTTAGCTCGTTATGGTATCCGTAGTTTCGTATTGGCCAAGAGATAATCGCGCTGCATACGTGACCGGCCTCACAGCCTTTTGTGTATAAAATTCAGTGTATACAGGAATAGGCGTTTCCTTATGCGCCTTCCTGGGTCCTCATCCTGGTCACCACCATGTGTCAGGCTGCGCGCTCCACACTGCTCACACAACTTTAGCAATGCGTAATGACTCTACTTTTTCTACTACCTTGATTAAAATGTTCCATTTCATACTTACTCGAAATTAGTTTCGAAAATTCGTGCGAAATGATTCTCAGGCCAGTACGAAATATTGTATGAAATTTCATTTCTTACTCGCATGGGTTCTTTTTGAGGTAAGTTTGTCCAGACATTTGAAAGGCAAAATGATACCATACCATAGGATGTGAACCTGAAAGTTAGCGAGAGTAATGCCTACCTAATATCCTTTTACCACGTATCGGAAGACGCAGCGTCGGCAGGCATTCCACAAGGTGGACCGACGATCTGGTGAAGGTCGCGGGACCCTGCTGGATGAGGTTAGCGCAGGACCGGTCGTCGTGGAGATCCTTGGGGGAGGCCTTTGTCCAGTAGTGAACGTCTACAGGCTGATATGATGATGATGATGAATATCCTATTTGGACCTGGGAGCGATTTCGAAACTGCAATACCAAAAACAAATGAATTGACCGCTGAATGGCGGCCGTTGCCACAGAGAGGAACCTAGCTGTTCACACAATGGCCAAAAATAATGCGTTGAAATGTCACTTCCTTTTGCAAAACTTGAACTCAACGACACCGCGCTGTTTGAAGAAACAGCAACAATCAAACAAAGAGGCGGTTCGTGACGCTACAATGGATGTGGCAGTTGCTAGGTGCGCCAGTCACGTGTTACCCATAAATTAATGCTCTTAAGTTCCAAATTTGGTCCCAATCGGACTAAAGGTTTAGCCTCCAGAGCCAAGCGTGACGGACCGACGGCTTGAGTTAGGTGGTTTTTCTGTATGTTTAATATTATCGAATAAAGAACACATTTTCGAACACAATTGGAAAAAACTTTTTTTTTTTTTGTTTTTTTTTTTCGCGATTACAATACTTCCTCTACCCTACCCTGCGATCACCAATATAGTATTGGTGATCGCAGACCCTACCCTTCTTACCGGTAGTGGGATCGAGAAAGTAAAAATGTTCATCAAAATCAAATTAAAATAATCTGATTAGGTAATCAGATTATTTAAATTTGATTTTGACATAAATAGGTATTTACAAAAAATAAAACCGTCTTTGTAAAAAAAAGTTTCATGTACTTACGTACATCGATGACTGTTGATCCGACGGAGCAGGTTGATCCCAAATTTTTTAAAATATTCTACGGGGACTATACCTTCTTACAAATAGAGCGCGCCAATTAAGTGGTTTTGTACACAATGCGTTTCATCATCATCGTCATCAGCCTGTAGACCTCCACTGCTGGACAAAGGCCTCCCCCAAGGATCTCCACGACGACCGGTCCTGCGCTAACCTCATCCAGCCGGTTCCCGCGACCTTCACCAGGTCGTCGCTTATACAATGCGTTTACTTTGCTTTTTTGCTAATTTATTTGGTTACTTCCTCTGGTTACATCCCCCCCCCCCCTGGTGATATGCCTGAGTATACATAAGCTAGCTATATGTATACTCTAAGTGAGGGCTCGGTGCATCCCCCCCCCCTGGTGATATGCCTGCTGGCGTACTCGCACGTGCGTACGTGCCGCCGTGCGCCCGCGCAGGCTGACGCATCCGCTGTGATCCATATCGTGTTGCCATGCCAGATAGCAATCGTTGGGAAATAGCACTGTGACATCACCTTTACATGTTACACGCTTGTGGTAGGTATGCCCTCGATGGGCCCATAATGTTTTTTTTTGCTTTTTTTTTTTGTTTTTTTTTTTGGACATTTTAATTTGACATTTTGCTAATCTGGCATAAAACGTACAAACCATCTATTTCCACACGGCTGTTTAGTCCCAAACTAAGCCGAAGCCTGTAAATGGGTACTCAACAACTGATAAACATACGTAAATACTTTTAAGTAAATACACAAACACCCAGAATCCGAAACCAACTGTTATGCTCATCACACAAATGTTGGTCCCGGTTGGGAATCGAACCCACGACCTTTGGCGCAGTAGGCAGGGTCACTACCACTATGCCAACAGGCCAATCATAAAGATTTTTAATTATGATATTGTTTAGTATCACGCTCTATATTCAAAATCATCTACACAATTTTGGCAGTTACAAATACAGGGTGTACATATCGATCGAATTTGATTTTAAAAAATTCCAGCCGTTTAATCAAGTGTTTCATAAAAATGTAAAAATAGTAATGAGCATTGAATAAATAATAGGTAATTGAAAAGTAATGCAAACAGAGGTGACGTAATTAATGCAACCATTAAGAAAATGATGATGGGTACCGTAGTTTTAGTGTTTCGAAATGGTACTACAAAAATCGCGTCGTTGTCGAGATCCCTGGCCTTTGTCCAGCAGTGGACATGATGACTACAAAATTAATCCAAAACAACTCTGAATCACGTTTTAACAGTGAACAGGAGCTCCATTTTTGAATCGCTCGCCGCGCTTCGAGCGGTCAATTCTACTAATTTTTGTATCGGATGTCGAAGGAAAATTAGTAGAATCAACCGCTCGAAGCGCGGCGAGCGATTCAAAAATGAGGCTCCAGACCTGTGATTGGGACATTTTTGGACTTATTACCGTCTCATATAACTGTAATTAGGTAGTTTACATAGAAAAAATAAATATGTACAGTCACGAACCGCGATTGTTGAGCCACTAGCTTATCACCTTTACATGGTTGTGTTACACCAATAGCGCCGTTTTTCGTTATTGAAAGTGACCATAGCCACCCTTTTGTAACCCAATTTGCATTACACGGCCAAAATACGAACAGTGGCAAGCGGCTCAGTAATCCCGGTTCGTGACTGTACTTTGTTACATAACAAGTAATTTTGTTTTCGGTGGGTAATGAGCAGTTAATGTATACGATGCTATAAACTGGCCGCGCGGCGATATCCGCACGTACTCTCGCTTGTGGCTAGAGCGGTCCCGCCAGTCCCCGCCGAGCGACAGCTGCGGCACCCTAATCTTCCGCTATGTTTCTCATAGTCTTCTTAGGTAAGTCATATAAATACATATTTATTTTGACAGTATAACAGTGCAATTCGCCGTGTGTCGAGGATATATCCAATAAGATATCTCCACATCTATACATGCACTATATTATAGTACGGTGGACCGCACGTCAGTGGAAACAAAACCAGTACAAACTGGTGTCTATAGTGTTGAAACTACCTAATAGGCTAGGCCAGCTCAAGGTCAAGGTGTTGTCACAAGGTGCTGACACACGTGCGGTCGACTGTACAATGCACTAATTATTCTCAGATTTTTTGTGGTTTGTTCTATCACTGTCTCTGTCAGATTTTTTTCTAAGCTGGTGAATCACACCCACTGGGACTATATTCTCTTCGTCGCAAGTCCGGAGTGGTGGCTAGTCGCTGCGCTCAATAATAATCCCTTGAGGTGGTCAGGCGAGAGGAGTTATTCCAGAAATCCACCCCAAAAAATCTACCCCATGGGTGGATTTCTGGAATGAAGTACCTACCTTAGCCGATAATAGAGTTGTTTAAATGTAAATAATATTTATTTCAGGCTGCGTGCAGTGGGCGGGCTGCGCTGACCCGTTCTTGTTCACCGGACTGGCTAACATCACATTTGACAAGTTGGAGCAGCGCATCAACTGCGAGCTGGCGGCGCGTAGGCTGGCGCGCAACGAGCCGCTCGCCGCGCGCAGGCTCGCGCGCAACAAGCCGCTCGCCGCGCGCAGGCTCGCGCGCGACGAGCCGCTCGCCGCCGCCGCGCCCTGGCCGGCCCGGCCGTCCGCGCCGCACCCACCCATGCAGCGCAACGGCTCTACGCACCTACGATACGAGACAGTCCATCTCCCTTGGGTGTACTACGACCCTAATTATGACCAGATGTTGGAAAAAATGAAAGGCATCATGCAGCAAAACATCTACGCGGCGCGCGAGCGAATGCAGGTCAAACTCTATTTTTTTCGCTCAGAACTGACAAATGGATAAACCCATAGCCTGTTGGTATCACCTGAAACTCAAAGGTCACTAGTGTGGCCACAATGAGGACTATGCTGTCACTAGAGCGAAAAACATCAAATCCTACTTACTGTGTTGAGACCCAGGCCTACCCTCTCAACGAAAGCGTACTGGCTATAGTCCACCACGCTTGCCCAGAGCTGGTTGGTGGTCTTCACATGCACCCAAGAACACCCTACCCTCTTCGGCGTATGCAGGTTTTCTCGCGATGTTCTCCTTCACCGTTTGAGCTAGCAGTCAGTAAACTTGACCAGCACTACTGGGCAAGTGTGGGGGACTATAGATCTAATAACGCCCCCATTAAGAGGATAGGCCTGAGCCCAAACAGTGGGGACATGTTAGTAGGCTGTTGCATTGAATTGAAATGTGACTGGGGCTGGAATTGGGAGTGTTTGTTGGGTGCGCAGGCGGTGAGCGACGTGCTGGACCGCAACAAGGAGTCGATGCGCTTCCGCATGGGGTTCGTGTTCCGCAAGCTGGAGGACCTGCTGGCTGGGCTGCGCGTCATGTGGATGCGCGTGATGCGCGCGCCGGACGACAATTACTTCGCCGTGCTCAAGACCTTCGTGTACTACCAGTACGCGCAGAGGAAGTACGTCGACTTCGTGTACATCTACGAGCGCGTCATCAACGTCTACGAGAAGTATATGGAGCTCAAGAAAATGGTGTTTAAAGATCAAATTGAGAAGAAATTTACGAATCCACCTTAGGCGACAAGTTGACTCTACCATTTCCTGATCAGCCCTTTCCATTGGACGTACGCCTTCCTCATTGAACGGACACCACCTCCATCCTCCACATCCAGCTGCTTCCTTCAGGTCTCCGGTCCACCTCCTTGCTTCTCACCACCACAAATTAAGTGATTTATTAAATTATATCAGAAAACAACATTTAAGGTTCAAGGCACAAGTTACTATGAAGATATTGGTCAACCACATGTTAGGTAACTAAGTATATTACTTAGTACATGTTATTTAGTGGAAAACAGCGTCAGTGACGTATCTTGCTTATCGCAAGATAGCTTGTTGCTGGGCGCCCGCGCCGCAACGTTAGTCATACCTACATACATCACTATGACTAATGCGTATCTCTACAGCTTTCAGCTTTTACTCGTGTACGTGATACTTTACCATATTCATAAAACACTATGTTTATGCGTATTATTATTAGGTACGATCGACCGCACGTCAGTAGAATCCCTAATCCCTAATAGACCAGGCTATCTCAAGGTCAAAGTGTTTCCCTTTTCCCAGCAAAGTCTTCCCTTCCCCCAATTTCTCCCCGTAATTCCTTTTCAAGTTTGCTACTCCACGATACTCCTTCTCCATTTCCATATCATTTAACCATGTTTTCATTGGTCTTTGTTGTGTCCTTTTGTGTGACAAAAACCACAACGAAATAAAGTTTACTCGCTCACGCTCAACTTAGTTATACTTAACTGTCAGTTAAGTTGACTTTGGCCATGAACAGGCTATGCCTAGTGATAACTTGAAACCTAGCCCGGGAGCCTTGGCAGCGGTGTCGGGTGTCGCGTGCGTGACGCGCCCGCGCCCGCGGCCGCCGCCCGCGCCGCCGCCCGGTCTGCACCGGCCGGCGGCGTGACTAGCGGCCGCGCCCCTATTGTCAAGTACAGCTGCTAGGGCGCCTCCACACTCGTGGTGCCGACTTCCACCACGCTTCCCGGACTGGTAGTGCCTACATTACTACTAAACGCTTTCACACTGCGTCGTTGTAGTCAACGGTATCGGCACGGTGACCTGTCGTGACCGTGAATCAAAAAATTGAGCCACTCCCATATGGATGAGTAATAAAAGCATCCTATGGGTGTCAAAATCGTGTCAAATGGACTACAATATTGTAACTCATTCACACATTCTCATTTTCAAACTCCATATAAATTTGTATTAGCAACCTCCTCCCGCTACTCCGCTTCCTTTGTCCGCACCCCCCCGGTAAATGGCATCATAGGTTCCGATACTAAATATGCGAGATGCGATCTCCACAGGGAGCGCGCGCGCGACCAAAGAGATTTCAAACTTCTTGGTCGTGACGGTCTTATTTCTGAGTACAACTGCACTGTACACAATCAATGGTGGATTTCCGGAACAAAAATATCAGTTAAGATTCCGGAAATCCACCCTTGGGGTGGATTTTTTGGTGTGGATTTCGGGAATAATTCATATCGGCTGACTCAAAATTTAAAATTATTCCACAATCATATACAATATAAGATGGTGCCAATAATATTATATTCACATATAATCGTTTCTTAGAACATTGACACATACCACAGATCTAGATACGTAAAATATAAAACAAAAATTATGTATTTTCATAATTACTTTTTTTGAGGTTATTTGATGATAAATGTCAGCCAGCCATATTTGTTTACCTCATTGTAAATTTTTAATGAAAGCGACTTTACAAAATCTTAATAGAATGCAATACCTACGATTTTTAGCCTACCTATAGATAAAATAATTTCGTTTGGTTACTAAATGACAAGTGAGTTGGTGTGGATTTAGCCTTAAGCTGCGCGCATAGCAACAGGCGTTCCACTGTCGGTCCGTTCGAAACGTTTGAAAGGACTTCAATGTCACGTTTTATCAGCAGCGGCTTGACTCACGTCGCCGTTTTAAATGCCGACCCAGTTTATACCTACTAATACTAAGGTGGAAAAATACTGCATCTCTACCAAATAGCTGTAACTTATAATTTCCTGGAGTTCAAGGTATAAAACCTTGTTTCAGACTACTATTATGTGAACAAAGTAAATGCCCCTTGGTGGAAAGCACCCCTAATATTGAAGATATCAAATTTTACTGAAAGGAAACATCTGTTTATTTTCAAGATTTTTATGACGTTCATATGCATCCTACTAGAAACGCAAATTACCTTATATAAATAGGTGGACGGATAATTATAAACAGGGCAAGATTTTCATACAATCGAGGTCACTTTGAAGCCATGGTTCTCCGTGAAGGATTGATCGGGGCGTGATCTGATGACGGTCATCGAGAGAGTAGATGGAGGACTTTTAGATCCCTTTTATATCCAACTGATCAGATGAGCCGTTTGGTGGCAGCATCGTCATGATCCGCTACACGGAGAACCATGGCTTCAAAGTGACCTCGATTGTATGAAAATCTTGTCCTGTTTCTAATTATCCTTCCACCTATGTATATGCGGATGACCAGAATTTCATACATAAATTACCTGATACGCATAATTCAAATTCAAAATTGTAATACAATATTCTCTTTTCGACGTCAATTCTGTCTAAAACTAAAACTTTTCCGTTTCCATCTTCGTTTTCTCTGTACGTCGCCTGCATATGGCCTGAATTCCATTTAATTATAAATGTTGTTCAGTTTATAGTTAGTGAAATGTTAAATTTCATGGTCTTCCTTTAATTTAAGATACTATGTCACTCAGAAAGAATTGATCCTGATGATTGACCCTTTCGATCGGTGTCGTCAAAATACAGGCTTTTTTACAAATTAGTCCAGTTCGATTCCCGGTCCAGGCAGGTGATTTTCGATAATTCTAAATGTCCACACCCCACATTTCTAAATTTCTTGTAAGTAAAATTTGTTATCTTCAATATTAAGCATACTTTTGCTCCAGGGGGCAGATGTTTGGTTCATACTCGTATATTTACGAAACTGTGGACGAAAGCTGTGTGTGAAGACGTGGACCAAAGCCCTGAAGCTGGTCCAATAAAGCCGGTTCCCACAGGCAGCGTGTGAGTAACGGGCTGCGGACAGTTGACGGTAACATTCTAAAACAACATACAAACATACCCGTCTACAGCCACGGGGCCAGGAGACCTATTTTTAAATCGCTCGGTTCGCTTCGAGCGGTCGATTCTACAAATTTTCCTTCGACATCCGATACAAAAATCTGTAGAATCGACCGCTCGAAGCGAGGAGAGCGATTCAAAAATGAAGCTCCAGATCTTGAGTCGTCGATGGGGCATTTTATTATATCTCCCGTAACAACAAAACTTCCAGGTGTAGCAGTTTTCGAGTTATCCACCGGACAAACAGACGGATAAACGGACATACTTAATATCTTCGTTAAAAGGCTGTCCGTTGAAAAGTGATAGGAATGATCCTTATCCTGTGCTTGAGCTTTGAAAAACTGTGTACAGCTTTAAATTGACTTTCAAGTCGAGATTGATAAAACTCAAGTTTAATCTTAGATCTTACTGTAGACTATTGATAATAAACAATAGGACTCATATAAAAGGCTCAACGAATGATAATCTAAATATACAACCGTCTTGGTTGACGTCTGAATTCGGAATCCCATAAAATCAATAGAATGACAAAGCAAACAAAATTTTGATTTTAAAAAGATTGCCACATGGAAATAAAGAAACAAAACGGTCGAACGCTTGGTCGTCCTTGGCGAGGACCTTATATATATATTATAAGTTGGTGTCTCTCCATCAAACTTACCCACTGTACAAAAGCGAGTCAACTCGAGTCGTTCGCCGCTGACTTGCGCCCGCGCCGACTTGCGAGTGCTTCTGTTTGACTTGTGCTGCAGTAAGTTGCCCCACACACACACGCACACGTGGGCACGTGGGCACACCCGCCGCACGTGGATGTGTGCACGAGATAGGTAATTAGGCGTGGGCGCACATTCAATACGCCATTGTTCCACTCGCCACTTCTTCATTATAACGCTATTATTAAAGCAATTTACATTAGTGTACGTAGCAGTGATGGATATTACACCTGTACGCGACTTTGTTAATATTTAAGCAGATAATTTGTGCATCTTACCCTCTTAGGGGGCCAGGAATACCCGGGGACACTTCGGCCCTATGGGATCTGTTTTTAGTGGACTTCACATACGCCTTAGAATAGAAATTCTAATCTTTGACGTATACAGGTTTACTCACCGTGTTTTCCTTCACCGAAAAACCTGTGGTATCATTTTTTTTTGGCTTAAATATTCTTAGTTATTAACCGACTGTGCCTACCCGGCTAGATGGAGCACGATCTGCGCGAGGTGGCTGGCAGTGACCGGATGCGGAGAGCCGAGGATCGGGTTCAGTGGCGCCTTGGGGGAGGCCTGTGTCCAGCAGTGGACAAGTGCGGGATGATGATGACTTTCCCAAAAGTAATACACGAAGCATGTGGCAGTATGCGCCCGGATTCAAGCTGTCCCCCGCGTCGTGCCCCCAGCAACAAACTGTCATTACCAGATTACACTTCGGATGGAGGCCTGTCAGCGCCACAGCACAGGTATTATTCAAACTCACACAATATCCAGTGAGTTTCATAATTCCCAAGGCGGGGGCGGGGGCGGCCCCCGCTTGAGTCGTGCCACCCCTCCCCTACACGCGCCGAGCTTCGCTGGAAATTTTGGGCGACCTTGATTACGCAAGGTATCGCGTAGCAACGGGTTTATTAAAAGGTATATTAGGTACATCATATAGATAGAATGTATACATCTTAGTTACTGTATACCTAGCTATAATATTCAACCCACTTGTCTGTAAGTTGGAGATTTTTAAATAAATAATAATAGGTATGGTCAGCTTTAAAGACATATCGGATGACAAAGTGGTCCATGATAATTTTACAAACAAAATTTCAGTTTTATATTTGCATTTAAAGTTGTCAATTTATCGTTTCGGAAGATCTACAAGCGTGTGGTGGAGGCTTCCAACGATCAGGAGCGATACTTTTGAATCGCTCTCCTCGCTCGATTCTAGTTTTGAATCGCTCTCCTCGCTTCGAGCGGTCGATTCTACTAATTTTCCTTCGACATCCGATACAAAAATCTGCAGATTCGACCGCTCGAAGCGAGGAGAGCGATTCAAAACTAGAATCGAGCGAGGAGAGCGATTCAAAACTAGAGCTCCAGAGGGTTAGGCATTACCTGGCTCGGAGGATCAGCCTCACCATTCACCAAGATGACGCACGATCTCCTAAGAATTGTCTTAAAACAGTTAAATGTGCCATTGGCCTATATTCCAATAAAATAATGTAATCCATTATTCATTGTGGACCTGCCCAGTGATTCACTCATCGACCCGGCGTACGGTGGACCGCACGTCAGTGGAAGCAAAACCGGTATAAACTGGTTTTTCATAGCATTGAAACATCCTAATAGGGTAGGCCAGCTCAAAGTGTTTCCACTGACGTGGGGTCGACTGTACGATCGCCTCCTGACTGCGGCCCCACCGCGCCCCCAACACACGGGTCGCATAAATCATTTGAAATGGCCCCAAATATCAGTAATTTACTCCAAATCCACCCTTCTCATACCTACAAAATATAATTATATTAATAAGAAACATTGATTTAACACACCTAGGTACCTACTTATAGTATAATACAAGGTATTCACTTAGCTAGCTGTTTTCCGCGGCCTCGTCTGCGTTTTATACCTAAGTTAATTCTTTCTTTACTCTGTTTACTCGGCTCCTAAGGGTCGTAGCGTGATGTTAAATAGCCTATAACCTATATCAAGATTTGGGCTATCAAATGCAAAAAGAATTTTCCAAATCCGATTAATAGTTCCAGAGCACAGAATGCCCATGCGCGGGCAACGCCGCGGCGGTCAGCGACATAAAGCAACCTCTTTGTTCCAGATTAAATAAATAAATAATGTTTTTTTGGACAAATTTACACACGGCTGTTTAGTCTCAACTAAGCCGAAGCTTGTAAATGGGTACTCAACAACTGATAAACATACTTATATATTTTTAAATAAATACTTAAATACATACAAACACCCAGAATCCGAAAACCAACAGTTATGCTCATCACACAAATGTTGGTCCCGGGTGGGAATCGAACCCACGACCTTTGGCGCAGTAGGCAGGGTTACTACCACTACGCCAACAGGCCAGTCAAAGATTGTAGCGCGTTCAAACAAAAAACAAACTCTATTATTAGTAAGTTGACTGAGACTTGATTTATGTAAGAAAATTTTGTAAAACTCTATTTATTATACTACTGTTGATACATCAACGTTGGTACGTGAGAGGAACAACTTTATTTATGTACAGTAAGGTTCATAAGTGCAGTAGCACTCTAAGGGCTTCTTTCACCACTTCCTGATATTGTTACAGATAGTAATCTTAGTGATAAACTAATCTATCAGATATATCTGTGTGATTGACTATATAAAATATATAAGATTTAAGCAATCAGATACCTGTGAAACCAAAAAAACAGGCTATCTGTCAGATAATCTGCAGATAGGGTATCTGGGACTTTGTCAGCAAGCGGTGTAAGAGGCCCTAAGAGTCATTTTTCTGTACTACGGTGCGCACGGCAACACGAAAACAATTAGATTTAACTGACCACCCAAGTCAATAGAGTGTTTTAATCCTTATTTTCATAGTAAGTAATAAGTCATCAATTGATCGTAATATCCAGAAATATATTTGTGGATATGTGCGTGTGTGAGTACAGATATAAAAGAAGGTTGTAATTGAAACTGTCTTTTAATCTATTGAGTTGCAAAAATTATGAACCTTGACTGTACATGTAGGTATGTACAGCCAAGTAACTTGCATAACCGTATATAATAAAGTACAATACTGAGGGCTTCTTTCACCACTTCCTGATATTGTTACAGATAGTAATCTTAGTGATAAACTAATCTATCAGATAAATCTGTGTAATAGACTATATAAAATATATAAACATTGGCAATCAGATACCTGTGAAACCAAAAAAACAGGCTATCTGTCAGATAACCTGCAGATAGGGTATCTGCGACTTTATCAGCAAGCGGTGTAAGAGGCCCTTAGTAAGTATATTTTGTGCTAAGCGTAACACAAACTGACAGATAAATTACGTATTCATCTCGCCTACAGACGGCATGGCCAGTGTATGTACAGTCAACCGCACGTCAGTGGAAACACTTTGATCTTGAGCTGGCCTAGCCTATTAGGGATTTTCAATGGTACGAGAGACCAGCTTATACTTGTTTTGTTTCCACTGACGTGCGGTCGACCGTACTCTGCCAATAACAAAGAGCCGCGGGCGCTCGCTGCATTCCAATTAAATCATGAATTGTGTGTGTAAGCGCAATGTATTCAACCTAATAATAATATTAACTAGGTACCTACCTTAGTATGAAATATAAGCTAGGTAGTACCAATTTTGTTCTAAGGTTTATACTTTTATTTATTCCTTATTTACAGCCAACTTCAAAATGGAGGACGTTCGCAATTCGACTTGATGTTTTTTTGTGTATCTTCGTCGATGGTGAACCAATTTGGATGAACCTTTTTTTTACTATTTTTCGAGGTCCCGCTTCAATTGAAAAAAATATTTCACCTTTATAGTGAAAATTTTAAAAAATATACATTTCACTCTAATTTAAAAATTACAATTACGTTGGTGTACAAAAATCATAAATATTTGCAAAGTCGGTTTTATTTTTGGTAAAAATTTAAACAGTTATATTATAAATACTTTAAAACTATAACTAATACTTAACCTTCTCCAAATGGGTTGAAAATGTTCTTATACTTACTGCAGCTTCGGGCATCAGCCATCAGTTAGCGCGTGCTTCTTTTAAATTATGTACTGTTGTGTTACGAATACTCATTAGGTATTCAGTGTTAAGAGAAATGTTCGAAATGGCTATTCTACACGACTGCTAAGGGGCTCGCTTGTACCAAACAGATTCACGTACAAAACAATAGAACGTAGCTACAAAGCGTAGCCGATTCAATTGTTTCGTGAGCCAACCTTATTTGAATAAAACATGAATATATTATGCGTTTCTGTTATTCTGTAGCATTGTTTTGTGTTGCTCCAATGAAATTTTTGAATTGTTTCTAACTTTGGATCTGAATAGATAAATTCTTTATTATATTGTTTACTTACATTCGATTTCCAATTCAAATTTTTAAAAAGATATGCCTATGTTGATGATCTAATTGAACTTTCATCGGATTGTACAGAATAATCTATAACCTAAAGAGATACTAAAATGCGCGGACTGCCAGGAAGGTTAGTAAGGTAATCATTGCACCTTATGTGCGGGTGTGGCCCCTGATGCGAAAAAGAAACACCTATCTGGGCAACTACTCACTTCAAACCTGATGAAGTAAAAGAAAGCAGTACCAACCAACAGCATTATAACGTTCTAACGTCAGCAAAGCTGAGCACTGACCTATAGTAAGGCAGCGATTATAAATAGATCAGCAATGGAAGCAGTGATACAAGGCTGGGTAGCATTGAAAGAGCAGCCCCATCACAATAATAATAATATAACTCATTAAAGAAAACAGACCTATGCTATCTAATACAATTAAATGTATGAGGAGGCAGGTCTGAAAGGAGTAATAATTTACTTTATCTAAATTGCCAACAGCCACGTCACATTACATCCAACATAATGACCTGAGATAAGCGAGCTTGCATATAAATAGTAAATGTATTAAACTTATGATAACCTACATTAGACACAACTCAGCTCTATTTGAGTTTCATGGCTTCTTTTGAAATAAAAACACAATGAATATTTTAAATGAATTTATTTTATGTTCCTCATTTTCTTAACTACAGATAAAACTTACATTGATTTACATAATAGTCTATACATGCGATACTAAATCTAAATAAAATGAGCATACAAGTAGAGTTACAACTTACAATACTTTGTTAATCAAATCACATACAAAACAGCACTATACTGTTTATAACAGCTCAAGGCCTTCCTTCGTTAAGTTAAAGTACATACGTATATAAAGATATCACTATGTACATACATATATAGATGTATAACGTAACACAATAGACAAACGACGTGTATCTTGTGAGTAAGAAACTCCAAGTGCACAAAGCCAGTTTAAAATTGCTAATGAGTTGCTTGCCTAAACTCGGCATCCATTATACGAGGCTCGAATACTGATTACTACAAATATTGGTCATACAAATAAGCTCAAACTCCACAAACACACGACACTGTACTTTTTATTCACCAAAATGTGTTTTACAATGATAAAAGCACCCGCTATTGGCTCAAACGTTCATAGAATAGCTGAACTTGGATATAAATAGTAAATTAACAGGTAAATAACAAAGTGAAGCAATCTAATGTATTATGGAGTAGTTAATTAGAATTTTAATAGCATAAACATACATCGTATTCGTAAAAACTAGTTTTCTTGCCCATTTAAATTTCTACTTTTCCATATTTTTAACAAAAACTTGTTTTCTGCTTCTTGTGCTTTAAGTAATCGTGGATGAGTCAACATTAACTGACATATTCGTAAAAAAGTCGACAACAAAATTGTCCATTTCAATAATCGTTTCAAAGGTGTTCGGAGACAAGTCGCCGCAGGTTGGGACATGTCTGGATCCTCCAGGGATGACCGAGCTTGTCTCTTGCTGTCGAAGTTAATTTTTTGTGGTTTCAGAATAATGAACATTTGTTAAGTTTAAGACAACATAGATATATGGGTCGGGTTGGAATTTCAATTACCTACCTACTTAATAATTAGTCAAGTCAAAGTCAAAACTATTTTATTGCATGTAAGTACACTGGGTACATTTATACAACGTCAATTTTTTATCTACCACCGCTTCCAAGGTGTTATATAGAGCTGGGAAGAAGAATTATCTGTTACACGTGCAAAATTGTAAAAATACCGACCTATTTAATTTATAATTTATTTATTGTCATTTACTTACATTATTTATTAACAAACTAGCCGACATTTTAATGCATAGGCACTTGATTTCAGATGGTTTTTTTTTTACTAGAATATTGCATATTTCTGGGTGTACGATTATCGTTTCATGAAAAATATATTTAATGTATATAATATTACCAATTTGCATTTGAAAATTTTGAAAACAGTTTGTTTAGCAAGAATTTTATTCTTGTTCGGTATAGATAGATAATACGTATTTTTTATATTCTTAAATACATCTAACATAAATTTTAATAATAACACAATTTTAAAATACTTAAACAAATTAAAAAAACTTAATTTTATTATTAGAATATATCTTATGACGATGTGCCTACAACAAACAGTACCTACATATTCTTATCATTCCAACAATACAATGATCTTCAGTTTTTATACAATATTCGTCAGACGATCAATGTTTACACAATTATGGCATAAAAGAAAACAGTTGACTTGCCACTTGGCACCAACTACCTCTACCATATTATTTATCAAATGGAGCAATGTAGTAATTATGTTAATATATTTTAAATTGTGATGTATATTTTTTATCGTTCTATTTACTTTGCTTGCTTGTTTTTAATTTACTTTAGCGATTAAAGCGGAAACGTAGATAAGTGAATTTTAATTATATCTAGTTACATCAATCGAAAATTTTATTTTTTTGGCATTATGGTGAATGTTTTTTAAGACATTGTGTCTACTGCATTACTGAGATAATGCTTAGTTGAATTGATTTCAACCTTTTCTTGTACCGAGTAATCTTGAAAATAGAAATACATACCTCCATAACATTTTATTTTATATGAAAATATTGAAAGTGAGAACTATAAAATGGCTTTCATCATGGAACCGGAAACAAAAACGCGGCGAACAAACAAATCCAACTCCGAAATTAAAATCAATATCCCTACTGATGTGGGAGAAGTGATAGAAGAAGAAAAGTTTAGAAATGTATGGAGTGCACTCGGAAAAGAGCCTCTGGCTAGTAAACCGGTGCACTCTCGTGCGGTTTGGCCCCTAGGGTTATGGAACCGCAAGGTTGGAAAGGCGAGAAGGAGAGGATAATTATCCTATTAATGTTATAAATACGAAAGTGTCGACATTTCTTTGTTGCCCAACGGCTGAGCGGATTTTGATGAAACTTGTTACAGTTATAGCTTTATTGTACATATTAAAAAAATAACTGGTATCGAGGTAATAAGCGATGATTCTGATCATCACGATGCCGATGCCGGCGTGGCGTTGGCTTCGTGGTTTCGATTCGCCGCGCTCGCAGCGCGCCCCAAGGCCGCCGCGCCGGCCGGCTCGCAGCGGCATAGCAACCAACCGCTTTTTTTCATTTCTCTTTTTTTGTACGATTGTTTTTGTGGGTTTGTGGTCGCTGGTTGCTTAGAATTAGTTACTGTTTCGATGATTGGATCTGTTGCTACGCTGCCGGTTAAGTTACAAAAAATATTGAGATTGAAATTGTTATTGCCTTTAAATTCAAAGGTAGATTGATGATGTTATAATGGTTAATAATTATTTTTATCTGATTTATTGACTCATGCTATCTGTTCGCAACGAAATTGATTGTTATTATGTATAGCTCTGGTACCTATTTAATCGATAAAAATATATTCTTTTAAAATAAGTAAATAGTTTAAAGTTAAATTTTATGTTCAGTAGTTAGGTACATACCTTTGTTTAAAATAGTTCTCTCTCTTATTGTTCGAAGAATGATTATAAATAATAATATGGTTTTGGTAGTTAGAGGGTTCATTTTATAATAAATCGTCTGCAACCTTAGATTTTTCTTTGTGATAAATGGGAGAATAATGGATTAAATCAAATGGAAAGTTCTAGGTAGGTAGCTGACGCAACATCGGAAGCCGGTCGGTTAGCTCGCTCGGATACGAGAATCGGATTTTATCGGATTAACGTTTTATGCTTTAGCTTTATTGAACATTTCAACAAACTGCATGTTTCAGTTATAATTTGGACTCTCACATTTACATTTGATGAATACTTAGGTATTTACTTGGTAGGTAACAATGTTAGGTGTTTGTTGTTTAAACATAAACGATTTCCATTTTTGTATATTTTACAATACTTTGATGTAAAAAATATAACATTTTAGTATGATTTTAATATATTTAGGTACATATTTCAAATAAGTATAG
Organism: Metalampra italica; assembly: GCA_949699065.1. Lineage (NCBI taxonomy): Eukaryota > Metazoa > Arthropoda > Insecta > Lepidoptera > Oecophoridae > Metalampra > Metalampra italica. Next base: position 10,716,339 of record OX452982.1, read on the forward strand.
GTAAGCACATAAATATACCTACAGGAATAAATTAGAATTCGTCTCGCTTCAAAATATTGAAATATCGTTCAGATTAACTGACATTAAGTATTTAAACGATACTAATAGATATAAACATGGAAAATAATTTATTGATCACTTGTTAAGGACGAACTTACCTGAAATACCTACCTACGTTACCTAATTCAAATAAATGTACTTACAACAATATTATACCTACACAAAACCTTTTCCACAGAAGCTAGCTAATAAAACAATAAAACATAAGGTATAGTTAGGTACCTATCGCTTTCTATACCTATGTTATTGTGAAAGAGAACGATGCGAACGCGATGCCACCGATAGATAATAGTACATAATTCTACTGCTGATATAGTTTATTACATGCAAAAATAAATTATTGGTAGAGATACGTACAATACGTTTTTAAATGAAAATAATGTACATTTAACAATGACAAAGACAATGCGCAAACAAAATAAAATGAGAATGTAAAACAGCGAAAGATAAATTAACGTATTAACTCGTAAAAGGAACACTCAGTGACAGGTTTGTTTGATTTTGAGAAATTTTTGATTTTCACCGGTGGCTTGAGAACAAAGAAGCCGGCCGGCTCGCGGCGGGCGGCGGCGGCGGCGGCCCGGCGGCGGAGCGCGGCGCGGCGGCGCGCAGGCGGGCGGCCGGCGGCGCGCGCGGCGCGGACTGGCCGGCGCGGGGCGCGGCGGCCGCGCGGAGCCGCCCCGCGCGCCCCGCGCACGCCCTCTATATATAAGGCGGCCGCTTCCCGGTCTCGCCAGTCCGTCACGCAGAGCGACAGGGTCGGGTGGGTCCAACGGTGAGCCGAGGGCGAGTGACGAAGCCCCGAGGTTACGAGATCAGATCTGATGCGGTCGTGTTAGTCGGACGTCGTGAAGCTCCCGTCGATCTCTTCTATCGAGATATACTAGTCGCCGGTCCGGTGCGAATTCGCAGTACAAAAGAGACTTGTGATATTTTTCTAGCGTATTAAGTTCCGCAACGGAACGCTTTAATTTTTCGTAATAAAAGTGTACAATATAAGTAAAAATTTGGAAAACATGGAGATCCTGCCGGTCACGAACCAGTTTAACGTCGGATTCAACACTGATAAAGGTGAGTCGACTTTCTATTCCGTGCGGCGGTGGTGGAGGCGGCTTTCTAACCGGCCGGCTGTTGCTATGCGGCGCGCGCACGGCCCGCTCGCGGCCGGCCCGCTCGCTCGCCGAGCGGCGGCGGCGCGGCGCTCGCGAGCCGGGCCGGGCCACACGTCACGTCCAGCCAGCTGACGCACCAGCTGTTCGGCCGCGCTCGCGCGCTGCGCCCCTCACGCCACCGCGCCGAAATCACTCCATTTGATTCAATTTTTCTCCCTTCAACAGAATAGAATAAGTTAGTTCATTTTTCCAAAAAATCTAGTAAGAATCCTGTAAGTGCAGATGGGCGAATAAATTGAGATCGATTATTACTTTATCAAAAACTTAGGGCGTTACGAAATGAATGATTCGGAAAATGAGATGTAACTGTTTGTTGTTCCAGCATGGAATGGGCCGACATGGCGGGAGGCGGCGATGCCTGTGCCGACGGAGGCGGCGCTGGCGCAGCGGCTGGAGCGGGAGCTGCGCGCGGCGAAGGGCGCGAGCGAGCTCGCCGCCGCCGAGGTGCTGGTGCCAGCCGAGCTGCTGGCGCGGGCCGCGCGGCAGGCGCTCGCACTGGCCGAGGGCGAGCCGTGCGGCGCGCGCGGCGCTGCGCTCATCGTCGACGTCGCCGGGGGCAGGCTGGCCGCCTTCAAGATAGACCCCAACACTTTGACCACGCACGAGATCCACTTGCATCTAGAGCACGACTCTACCAACTGGACTAGCCTGCTGCCGCAATTCTTGAAGTGAGTACCGCTCGTGAACACTTGCCTTCGCTTTACTACACGTTTCGTGTCCGAAATAATTGTTGATATTATGATATCGCGATGACTAACGATAGGTTTCCTTTTGTTACAGAAATTTGACGCGAGGCGGCACCATCATAATCAGCCCCCAGTTCACGATAGAGAAGAAGAAGCTGTTCCGTACTCAGGCCGAGTGAGCCGCCTGTGATATGCTTACAGCGCGTGGTGAGCGAACCGCCTGTGATACATGGCGCGTGGTTCGAGCAACCTGCCTGTGACACAGCGCGTGGTTCGAGCGACCTGCCTGTGACACGAGCCCCTGGTTCGAGCGACCTGCCTGTCACACAGCGCGTAGTTCGAGCGAGCCGCCTGTGATACATAGCGCGTGGTGCGAGCGAGCCGACTGACTGCCCTCCTCGATATCTACGTATCGTTATTTTAACAAATATCAATATTATTATATGTATATTAATTATTATATATTTTAATAAGAGAAAAAAAAGCACAGCGTGATATGTAATGTATAGTTGTAGATATAGCGCACGTAGGGCCGCGCGCGTCCGCGTGCGCCCGCGTGTGCTCGGGCGCGCAGGCGTGCGCCAGCGTGCGCCCGCGTGCCGGCGCGCGGCGGCGGCGGCGCGATCTCCCCACGTCTGCCCACCGCAGCGCCCGCCTCCCGCGCCGCCTGTACTTATGTTAATCATTGTATGATCATTGTTTGTATTTTATTCTTGGATATTTTAATGATTGATTGATTGATCGATCGATTGATTGCTGGCTGGTTGGCCGCGCGAGCGGCTGGCGGCGTCCGGCGCGCGCCATGATCTCACTGCCGCCGCGCGGGTGATACCCTGAACGATTTAGTCTTAGGTGATATTTTTTGTTTCGAGTTCAATTCTATTCTGAAGTTGCGTAGAGTTCGTATTTTCATGTATCGTAATGTATTTATTAGAGGCGACCTCCCAGGAGTCCAGGAGGTCAGATAATATGTGTACGTTTTTCGTAATTGTACTAGTTCGTACATTTGTTTGTGATACTACTTTTGTAATGTATAAAATTTTAATGAGAAAAATATACTTTATGAGGTGGGAGAAGGAGAGCAAGCATGCAGATTGTAGAGACGAGAGAGCGAGACGGGTGACCGGAGGCAATAAGGGGGGCGATCTATTATACTGCAAAGATCTCAGGTTATATTATTATAGTTATAAAAAGTATTAAGTTATTTAAGTTAATATAAAGATTGTAATGTTTTGTAAGATTGTTTTCTATGGGCGCGCGACGCCTAGCTGCTGTAGTCCAGTGGCGTGCGTGAGAGACGCACTCGAGTAGTTGACCACGTGTATATTGCAAATGAATGCATTTTCTTCATCCAGTGTAATTACTACATTAAATGTAAATCAATAGACTAACAGTTTTAAACGAAATCTAAATGTTTGTAGGGTCCAGTGTTTTAAAACGCACAAATATCATAGTACTAGAGTTCACTTTCATCAAAAACATTTTAAAAATGCTACAAAAACATTTTACTTCTAAACTTGAAAAGTCGACATATACAAAACTAACAATAATAATAAATGTATCAATTGTTTATAATTGATATTTATTTGATAGACAGTAAAAAAGAAATGTAGAAATTATTGAAGAAAAATACATAGTTTCAATAATGGAAATGTTTTGTTTTAATACTTCACTCCTAATTCCTGCTAGGTAGGTATAACTCCAATCCAAACTCCAGAAAGATGATCTTAAGAGAATGAGTTCCTAACATGATCATCAATGTACAAAAAAGATCGTAGGGGCACAAAGAAAACCAGCTTATTCATATAATTATCATAGAAATAGCTACAGTAGGTACATGCTGGAAGTAAACTAGTTGAGAGAGACAGCAATATGTTTATGGCCGGTCCTGAATCGACTAAAACCGGTTGGCCACTTCACAACCGGTTGGCCACATCGCAACCGGTTCGTAAACCAGAGATTGGTGCAACCCCATCCCTATTAGTTTTGTAGAACAGGAGCTCTATTTTTTAATCGCTCGCCTCGCTTCGAGCGGTCGATTCTACAGATTTTTGTATTGGATGTCGAAGGAAATTTAGTAAAATCGACCGCTCGAAACGCGGCGAACGATTCTTAAATATGACTGCAGATTCTATGAACGTGGCAATCCTCTAGAAAAATGTTTCGTATACTTCTCTTTGTATCTCAAAAACAGAAATTTAACTCCTATGAAGTAAGTCAGTTCAACTATCATAAACAAAACTAATATAATATGAAGTCAATCGATTAACAAAATAGGACATATTATAATATATTTTAATGTATATAATAATATCGCCTGTGTTGTATTCTGAGGCCAAAAAAATATACAATTCCTATAAATAAACTTCAGGTGCCCTTGAATTGGAAACTAGCTCAAATTAAAATCATTTGGATACTTCCAAAAGTAATAAAACTTCTACATCAATAAACCGCAAATTCGTTCAAGGTAAATAATTCTAATTTACGACAGCAGCCAATTCTGTCGATTCTATTCGAGAATTGAACGAGCTCGCTCGCTACATACAACCTGCGCCAAACTCCATTCGTTCTCCAATATCTATCATACGCATCATGTTATTTGCATTTATGGGAAAAGTATACTAAATTGAGCACTAAATCGATGTGCGCGTGCGGTTTTCCATACATTCGTGACGATTCGGAGATGCACACGAATCTATTGTGCTCTTTTTTATCTGTAAAAATAAGTAAGAGCTGGCATGAATTTTATAAATCTCAAATTAGTTTAGTCCTGGTCCTGTCAGACACAAGAAAATGTGCCAGGTTTCTATTGTATTGCATCGCCTATTACATGGCGATTAAAAATTCCCTGTCTGACAGTGATGATGTGAGTTACATAAATGATGATATACTTTGACTAAACATACTGAAATGTCATGAATCGAGCAACCTTTCTAAGTGTAGGTACGGTCGACCGCACGTCATCAGTGGAAACAAAACCAGTTTAAACTGGTCTCTCGTAGTATTGAAACTATCTAATAGGCTAGGCCGGCTCAATGTCAAAGAGTTTCCACTTCACTTTTGTTTTCCTCTTTCAGTGGTAACGCTTTGACAATGAGCCGACCTAGCCTATTAGAGGTTCGATACTATGAGAGACCGGTTCATACTGGTTTTGTTTCCACTGACGTGCGGTCGACTGTACCTAGGTGTTATCCGGATCTCTCCATCCCAATGATTCATTTCCATTGTTTTTTTGCTGTTTTTGTTAACGTTTTCTATAACTGGTTATGGCTATGCTAATCTAAGATAATAATATGTAATCTAATATGTTAATGTATACGCAAGATATGGACCGTGATTTACATGTTAAGTGTTCTTGCAGTGACGTCACTGTTAACTACTTTTTGGACGCGTCCACAAAAAATGGCCGTTGCCTCGCCACATATAAATATGTAATAATTTTATATTTTACGATTTATTTCAAAGCGTATAAATAGAATGAACTAGATTTTTAATTCTATTCATAATTAACATTCACTTTTTGTGGTTCCGTTGTACAATTTAATTTATGTTGTACTTACCATTATAAAATCGTCCATGTTCCATTATAGCAATACATTTTGAATTCAAAAAATTCAAAATTCGTTTATTCAAAATTGTAATACAATATTCTCTTTTTGACGTCAATTCTGTCTAAAACTAAAACTACTCTGTTTCCACAATGAATATTCCTTCGACGTAGCAACTCCTATTCCTGCCACCGCAAATTCGGTATTTAGTTATGAGGTACATACATACATATCTTCACGCTATGTCCCTGGCGGGGTGGGCACAAAGAACGAAGCGCCAAGTATCGCGATCCTGACACACCTCTGTCGCTTCGCTCAGTCTCATCATTCTCTTCATACACGCTCGCCGCGGGACGCGAGTGCTCTTTACATGGCCTTCTATGAGCAGTTATGAGGTACAAACTACAAATAACTATACGGAACCGTACAGTGTGGTCCGACTCGCACTTGGCCGTATTTTTCAACCGACTTCAAAAAGGAGGACGTTCTCGATTTGTACGATTCATTTTTTTTCATCATCATCATCATTAATTATCAGCCGAAAGACGTCCACTGCTGGACAAAGGCATCCCCTATAGGGATCTCTGGCGACGAACCCGGAGGCAGTGTTTGCGGTCGGCTTCCCCAGTTTCAGCCAGCTGCAAGCGGCCGGTGGTCGGTGCCCCCGCGGTTATCAGCTTAGCAGCTGATAACTGATAACAGTGATAAGCCATGGGTGGCGGCGGGGGCGGGATAGGGGGCGGGGGCCACGGTGTAGAGCGGCCAGGTGAGGACAGTTCGACGGTTTGTTGCAAGTTCATTTTTTTTTTTTTTCACTTAAAGTGCCTTTTAGGTTTATAATACAGCTTATTACGCGTGCTTTAGTTTTTTTTAACTCAGAAATGTCATTTGCTGTGAATAAATACAGTGTGTTAATTAAAATATGATGAAAAACATTTAATTTCATTAAGTTATTTATTTTGTCAACTGAAATAACATTTGTGTTAAACTGGCGATGTGTGTTGAAAAACGTCGTATGAACTCTCGGCTCTATTAGGCCCTCACCTTCGCCTCGGGCTGTACAATCCAGCCTCGAGTCTGATGACCCAATTAGTTCACTTGTATCATAATACTACTATAATTTATCTGGGGTATCCATCGCCTTTAGTTTATCTTCATTCTTCTATTTGGAGAATCGGTGATGGCATAGGGTCAAAACGTCTCTACATCGGAATATGCAAGTAAATTTTTGCGTAGCTGTATTTTTATACCTTACTAGCTTATGCCCCGCGACTTCATTCGCATTTAAAAGTACCGTAAATGATACTTACTAACTGTTGCCCGCGGCATGTAAATTTAATCTGTAAATTTTTGTTCCCATACATACCTTAATATCCCTTTTCACCCCTTTAGGGTTGGAATTTAAAAAATCCAAGTACACCAAATTTTAGGTCAGAGCACCTGCTTTCAAACAAAAAACACCCGGTTCAAATCGGACCAGTAGTTTTAGAGTGATGCGGGTACAAACAGACATGATTTTTTTAGAAGTGATTTTGGGTCATTTAAGCCTAAATAACGTATTCCAATAGTTTTTTTTTATCCCTTTAATGTACAGAAATACTCCCGTTACAATTTTATAATAGTATAGATAGAGCGTCAGTGGCGTCGGGGATAAGACGCGGCCTGTCATATCGAAAGGTCCGGAGTTCGATCCCCGGCTGGGCCATGTACCGATGGGTTTTTTCTCGAAACTTAAGTACATTTACTGACTGCTCTCAAACGGTGAAGGAAAACATCGTGGGGAAACCTGCATACTCCGAAGAAAAAATTCTTAGGCGCATGTCCCGCAGTGGGCTAGCGTGGTGGACTATAGCCCGAACACCCTCGTCGAGAGGGTGGCCCAGCAGTGGGGACATGTTAATAGGCTGTTGATGATGACCTACGGCGCAGAAACGTGGACACTGACGGTGGGCCTGATCCATAAGTTTAAGGTCGCTCAGCGAGCTATGGAGAGGGCTATGCTTGGAGTTTCTTTGAAGGACATGATCCGTAATGAGGAGATCCGACGGAGAACCAAGGTTACCGACATAGCCGAAAGGATTAGCAAACTGAAGTGGCAATGGGCAGGTCACATCTGTCGCAGAACCGACGGCCGTTGGGGCAGCCGCGTTCTGGAGTGGAGACCGCGGACCGGGACGCCCCTCCGCCAGGTGGACTGACGACCTAAAGAAGGTGGCCGGAAGCGGCTGGATGCGGAGAGCGGAGGACCGGGTGTGGTGGCGTTCGTTAGGGAAGGCCTATGTCCAGCAGTGGACGCTAAAAGGCTGAGATGATGATGATAGATAGAGCTGTACTGTTCCCACTTGACACTGTGACTGATGCACCGATGCACGTGTGCGGCAACTTTTATGATATTTGTGCCGTGAAGGTATTAGGGGGCACTAATTCTCCGGTTTTGTCACCTCTGTGGTCGTAAGGAGTCGGCTTTACGCGGCTTACATGATTTGTGGCCGACCTGGAGATAAGAAACTTGCATGGATTCCGTATGGAATTTGAAATGTTGAAATCGCCGTGAGATTCGATGGGTCTAATGATGTTATGTCATGCTGTATTGGCCTCATGGCCATGGATGACACTCGCGATTAAAGGACTTACTTTACGTCGCGTTCAAAAGTGCAGTCCTACCTTAGATTACGCATTGGCTTGCAAGAAATAAGCTCTGTGTGTATTTTGTCTGTAATACGACGATACAAAGCGTCACAAACGATTTCTATCGCTAACTAGGACTGCACTTTTGAACGCGACTGTACTTTATCATAACGAACGAAGTCGCGGGGAACAACTAGTCTATATTTATACTATGTATTAAATTAAGAAGTAACTCTGTTTGTCTGTCACCTTGACACGCCCTATATTTACCGCTGAACGAATTTTGAAGAAATTTGAAGTGAAGACATACAATTCGGAAGCATTGGCAACTTTTTACTGAGATAAAATTGTTCCAATCATTTTTTTTTATTCCACGCCGGCGAATCCGCGTGCGACAGTTAGTATATAATATGAAGAAAAAAAATTACGTCAAATTTCATACCAATCGGTCGAGTAGATTTTGAGTAATCCGATGGACAGACAGACGGACCAAAAAGCTTCGCTTCAAGTCTGAAAGAGTTTTTTTATAGTAACAGAAACTCATGATTATAAATTGGCTAATCCAACTTTGATCGTTTCGAATAAAATTTAAACTTTTCTAATTAACCGAAGTTTCAAACAAGAATACTGAGGGGTTAGTGATTGCTCATTATCGCTTTGATGGTAGGTATAGCTTAGTTTTACCGCAGTTTAAGAACTTAACTACATATTTTACTGTATTGAAGTTACTTCTTACGTGTAATTGGACTAGGTCGTGGGTCCAATCATATTGGGGATTGGTACCTAAAGACAATGCCAAACGTGTGGATGCAGCATTACGTTTGGATTTGGTAATATTATAAGGAAACTAAACTAAACTAAACTAACCTAAAACTAAACTAAGCTTTCCATACGTTTGACAAACCTTTATAAACGCAAACGTTTGGCGCAGGGGTTTGGCTTGCGTTTGTAAAAGTTTGCCAAACGTGTGGATGCAGAATAAAAAAAACGCGAATATAAAATAGAATTAGCGAACTACAAGAAACGTTATAATCGTTTTATAGATGTACCTACAAGATGCTATAAATAGCTTCCTCTTTCAATAGCGAAGTTATTTTTTTATGGGCTCTTTGGAGCACTCTACGGCAGGTAGTAAATTTAACACATGTATATCGCGAATATGATAGAGGTCATAAAACTGAATCCTGTATATTTAGACTGAAATCTATAGGTAACTTGAAAATAAAAATGACTGCCAAAACCTTTAAATCTGCAATTTGTTGATCGAAGTAAAAAACCTAAAACTAAAACATGAACAATCAATGTAAATATAATATGCGCAGCTCTATTTAGTAACAAACCAGAGAAAATAGAAAATAATATGTCTACATTTTTTTTATAATAATATATTAATTAATTACATTTAGTTTAAATTTGACATAAACTAATTGTAGGTAATATAAAAATGTCCCAGAAGAATCTTTAAGATATAACTGCAACTAACGTATTTTTTATTCCACAAAACTTGGACATAAACCAACTGAAACGCGAGTTATTCACGAATTTTTTAACAGATTCGCGTCTGACATACATTTTCAAAAATTTGCTGTAGAGTACTGAAATGTAATTGATAGGTACGTATTTTTGTGTAGCTGCCCATATTCAATCCACCTAGTAGTAAATACTGAGTCACAGTAAATACTGTTTTTTTTAGTAAATACTGAATATTCAGTAAATTAGGTGAGTATTATATAAAAAACTTGGTATCAAAAGTTACTAAGGATAGATACAATATATATATACTATGCTAACCTACTTACCTACCTAAAATAAATTAATAATAAAAACCCGTCATATCACGAACACGTCGTCCAGCTCATGTGTGCACGGCATGAGTATTTACTAAATTTATATAAAGGTTCTTAAAAATTCTTAAAAACTGATTAAACCCTCTAACTTGTTCTGAGAGACTTGTTGAAGCAAGTTGTTAATTATTTAATTTTCTTGCCTTTAATTTAAAGGCAAGAAAAAAAGGCATGATGTTTGCAAGCATGAAATTCAGAGCGACTCATATTTACGTGAAGAAATTAGTCTTTGAAATTTTGAATTTTCCGTCATGTTTTAAAGGTACTACTTGACAATCAGACTGTTTATCTCCCTTCTAAGTGTAGATTTTAAGTCTTGAATTTGAGGTTATGATTTATGGCGGCTGTAAACCCGACGTTGCTTAGTAACAATCTTAATCGTGGCTTGCACTTATTGGATTTTAATGTGAGTTTAACCGCATGCGCATGTTTACGACGATACAAACGATTTTCATGACCTTAATGAGTGCACTAATACCGTCCACAATTAGGCGCGGCATAATTAGGAGCACTCGAGCCATAATCAGAGCGTTCCTCTTAACTGTGACACGATTTTGCGCGGTATTGATCCAAATTTGAATCGGAAAAATGAGGTTGAGGATACTGTCGCGGTATGAAAAGGTTTTAAAGTCTAAAAAAGGGCATGCAGACGACCGGGTGAGGAAGACATAATGTGCAGATGTGCATGTTGGCAAGCTGATGATGATTTTAAAGAAATATCTAGCACTATATTCTAGTGCGGTACAGCCCTACAAGCTATTTGCTACAGAAAGTATTTTCTAGTGGTGGACTTACTTCTGTAATTTAAAAGGAAAACAAAGCTTTTTAAACTAAGCTATTGTGATTTGGAATGGAAGCATTTACTTTGAATACATTAGCGTCGTCAAACTCAATATTCGAGAGAGAGGGGCTGAAGTGGAACTCCAAATACGATCCAATCTCCATTACAGTCGCCGAATTAGAATTAAATCCCCTTCACATAGATTCGGAACTGGAAATAACAGAGTAAACACTGTAAAATTTAATGGTAACAGACCCGGTCTTGTGCCTCTACCACGATACTCTCCTCTGATATTGGTTTTTAAAATATCGCATATCATTGCTTACATCAACGCTTTCTTTCAAATAGAACTGGCGGAACACAAAAGAGACACGGCAATGGAAGTTATTTAAACAAAGTCGTGGTGTTGTAAATGGTAAAGATATGGACTACAGTACAGGCTCAGAATAAATCCAGACTGCCTGCCAGTAGCCGGTGGTAAACAACATTATTAAGGCTGAGCTTCAATTGACGATATAACCGTTTCCAGCGGGTCGCACGGTGAAACACTGTGCTAGATTGTACAAGGTACAGCTACAACCTTTGATGACCTGAATATAGGGCGATGGGATTAGAGATAATGTATCTAATGTAGCATGACGCATGTTAAATCTAGGAGAATCCCTTAAAACAATTTCAACAAAACTTTAAAAACGAACTTAACTAAAAACTCCACTGTTTTTGAGTTTAAATTTGTTCTGAAAAAAGCAGCGGTGTGGAATTTCAATACCTACGGTTTACATAAAAGGCTCTTGACCTAAAAGTAAACAAAATACCAATTACCTACATTCGATAAAATATTTCAATTCATTCTGATACCAAATTATTATTTTAGGCCTTTTTAAATGGTCCGTTATAACAGTAAATTCAGTAAAACATTTTCCGCTAATATTTCGTGAAAAATCATAGAATAGCCATTTTGGTAGCACTGTGGTAGTTTGCTAGCAGCACTGCTATCACATTCCTAATTGGAACTGAACTGGTATATTTTTCATGGAAAATTTTCCACTCGGGGTTGGGGGAGGTCAAGCAAGGGGTAGGTGGCAGTCAAACTCGGACATCTGAGTCGCTAGAGTGTCATATTAGGCAAAAAATTTGCTTTACAATTATAGCAAACGTTTGCTATAGTTACTGAGCACGAAAGACACGGTGTGTACGGGCGTCCAGTCGCAGAGCGAGCCGTTTCAGTTTGCTGAGCGGAGGCCGGAGTATATTTAGATACTGTTGCTACGCCGCCGCCGCTACCAGATAAAAAACACGCCCGTCGCGAGTTAGAAAGTAGTTTTAAACCAACTTTTAAATGGAAATACAAGGTAATGTGCAGCTTTTGGAAGATCCACTAGTTTTATAAGGAGAGATTCGTGTTTCTTTAGTATAGGAGAAAATCCTTGTTTGGATTTATACTAAGTGTAATATGTATAGGTAAGACGCATCACACACAGGGTGGTGTAGGAATAGGACCTTAAATATGGAAGACAGCAAGGTCAGGGCACAAACATATGTTTCTTGGAACACTTTATTTTCTATTCTGTGTTATTTTGTATACTAGTGAAGTCTCCTTTAATAAACCAGTTCGAATCATCATCAGTTCCATAGATTATTATGGCCCCATCTCCGATAAAGCTTCCAAGGTCCTCACTCTCTACTGTGATGTGACATAGTTATACTCATGTTATACTTTTGAAGTATTTACGAAATTTTATTTTTAGTGTTTCTTGGTTTAGAGATAAGCCGAATTGCATCCGGTTTGACCGGATCCGGCATAATCTAATCTAATCTGGCTTTAAGTGGTGCCTAGGCCCGTATTAGGCTGACTTTATTATTACTTCAGCTTAAATGTTCATCTCCCTCCACACAAAAGTTATGAAATGAAAGTCATAACTGTATATACATCACGTTATAAGTGTCATGACAACAAGATGAACGGACAAACAAATAAATTAACCAGTTCTATGTTCATACCAATTTATTAATACACTTCCCACAGCTCTAGTAAATGGATTTCGATCTTCAGTCTTTGTAATAAGAGCTTCGTTGAAACGTTTCGGCTGTATAGTTGCAGTGGTACTGTCAAGTGGTAGAGTGCCCTTCGTCTTGCCAGTTATATATAGTAACAGTCGTTTGTCCATCCGTGCGTAAGTCCAGCGGGGTCATCGAATACAATTAGAGGCATAATGTATTTCGTACTATTTATTACTTTAGTTTAGTCGGCTAGTTTCGCTGATCTAGAACGAGCACCGCAGTCTGTTCCGTCTATCCCGACTGGCGACTATCAGTTAGTAACAAAGTACCTTTGTCTTTTTGGTTTCATCCGAGAAAGCCCAATAGCAGGAATCGAACTGGCGACCCGACCAGTCTCGATGCTAACAACGGATTGCGCAATCACGTGGACACATGTGAAACCAAGGGCAAAAACGAAAGAGACTCTTAAACGAACAACAATGACGCAATAACCAAAATGTTAAATAAAAATATCACATACAATGGCAACGATAAAAGCTTGCGTAAAAAATAACGTCATATGACAATGTAATACAAACTGTAATACAATTTAGCGCGCTTCCTTCAAAACAGTGTAATAACATAAATAAATGCGCCTACGCACGTAGTAGTACAATTTGAGGCAGCGCGGTTTCCGCGTCCAAAAATAATATGTACAATTAGCCAATGTACGGCGCGAGTTGGGCCCGAGGCAATTGAGAGCATATTACAAGAGTGAACGCGGAGTCACTTTTTTTTCACTTTTTTAATGTGTAGTAAAGAAGTCAATATCAAGAAACTTTCGTTGTTGATTGTTTCAGTTGGTCAGTTAGTTCAGTGACTTGTATAATATCTTGAAGAAAGAAAAAAGGCGGCCGGTAGCGGCTAGATGCGGAGGGCGATGGACCGAGTGTGGTGGTGTTCACTGTGAAAGGCCTATGTCCAGCAATGGACGCTTAAGGCCTGAAAAGATAATGATTATGACAGTTAAGTTTTCACATAAACATCGCCCTTTTTCTTCCAATTTAACTTTTGTCAAAGGGCTCGGCGCACACTTCTTATCTTTTGCTGTTTTGATTTAATTCCATCTTGTAGATCTTCAGCAATTTGTCACATTTAAGAAAACACCTGCGTTTTTAGATCAGGCTCAACAGATAGACTTACCTTGTTCATTTTATTTCGTTTTGGTGATTCTAAAGAAACTTTTATTTCTATCCAGTTGGATCGTTAGTATGTAAGAAAACATCTGCGTTTTGGGGTCAGTCTTAACGGAGTACGAATGCCAGAAAGTTGTTATTGAAAAAGGTCTGTGCCCTGTGATGAGTACGAGCAATAAAAAAGATCCGCAGCTATAAATAATCTGCTCAATTAATCAATCTAGCTATCTGCGAGGCAATTGAAACAAATTTAACTAAATGAGCGAGCCACTTGTTAACTGCCTGATGCCGTGCGGCACTCGCCGGCCACAATAACAATGGAAGGTTTTCATAAGCTGGTCACATCCGTAGAGTTGGAGACCACGATTAAGCAGAGCGGGATGCCCCCGGCGAGCGAAATGTGCTAGTTGGTAGACGACTCCCACTCCGATAGATGGAGCTAAAGTTCAATCCCCGGCTGGGCCATGTACTTACCAATGGATAACTGACTGCTCTTAAACCATTCTTAAACGGTGAAGGAAAACATCGTGAGGAAACCTGCATACGCCGAAGAAGAAATTCTTAGGCGCATATGAAGTCCACAGACCCGCACTGGGCTAGCGTGGTGGACTATAACCCTAAGGCAAGAATTTTGTCACCTAAAACAATTTAATCCATCCCAATGCGAAAGGATGTTTTTGAGATTGGATGTTTGTTGCTCAATCACGCTGTAACGGCTGAACGGATTTAGATGAAACTTGATACAGTGATAGCCTGTATCCTGGAGTAGCGTATGGGATGATTTTTGACGCAGGCGAGTCGAATAGTTATGAATAAGAGCGCGCGCGCTGGACCGGCGCGGGCGCAGCGCAAATAGAGTTGGCAGCGCGGCCGCTGCGCTGCACACACGTGCATTACAATTTACACGTGTCGTGGAGTGGAACGTGTCAGTGGTCATTCTGACAATGGGAGAGCTGATGATTATGACCTCCTCATGATCCATGATGACGCCACCACTCCCTCTAACTTCGATGCGTTGTTCCAATAATGGTGATGGCTGAAAGCAGCGCTTCGCAGAGATATCGACCATTTCATCTCACCAATAAATAATTTTTCTGTAATTATGTATGTAAGTTGTGTGTGTGATCAATGATTTTTTTATATATTTATTTTATCCTGTTTAGAGGTCCATCAAAACTAAAGCGAAGAGAAGCTAAAACTTTTGATAGAGCCGAAACTTGGAACGTAATGCAAAATTTATTTGACTCTTATATTACGTTCTGTTAGATTCGTCTCTCTCAATGCCAGTTACATTTGCCAGTTACATTCGCATATTTTTTTTACAGACTCAAGATAGGCCGATATGGTAAATAGGTGATAGAACTTGGTGCACCAAGTCCTTAGAAGACGGTTCACTCAGTCAGCAATGCAGGAGGGTGCAGTCAGAGGCGTGGGTGTCATTTTCTGCCTTTTACTGCCTCCACAAAAGGCATACAGTGATAAATATAATTCACACCTCATATGCCATAAACATAAGTATTACCTAACAGCTCGTGGGTACACGGCACGCACACGCCGGCGCGGCGCACGCACACGCCGGCGCGGGTTCGTTCACACGGGACCTTGGCACCAATACGCTCAATGAAATTTAGTGAGCGCTGCGCGCGCGCACTGCGCCGCCTTTGCAGGCGTGGGTCAAAGAAATCCTATAGGAGGACCGAACAAAACAGTGCATCAACATTTTGCGGGAAAAAATACCTTCAATGAACGACTTTTTCCCGGGAATTCCTGATCCCAGGAGAAAACCTTTCTACAGACTTCAACGCCTGAGATTTTCCTGATTATTTTAACGCTTTTACTTGTATCATGATAACCTAGCCAAAGCTTAATGTAATCATCATCATCATATCAGCCGGTAGACGTTCACTGCTGGGATCTCCACGACGACCGGTCCCGCGCTACCCTCATCCAGCCGGGTCCCGCGACCTTCACCAGATCGTCGGTCCACCTTGTGGGAGGCCTGCCTACGCTGCGTCTTCCGATACGTGGTCGCCACTTAAAATAATATTTAAAACATTTTATATAAATACAGTTAAAGTTCCATAATACTTTTGCGCTAAGCTTCCTCCGTTAAGAGGCATTAGGTCCGTGGTAGATACATAACGCGACACGTGGCGCGATGCGCACGATTGCTTATGCAAATCTTTTGACATAACGCGGGATATTGTCGGAGCACCAGATTATATTGGAGATGAGATGATCCACCTTCGGATCGGACGCAGACAGTTGCGTCGGATCACAGTCAGTCACAGACATCTTCATGTAAGGACCCGATTCCAAGAGGTTGGCGTTTTGTTTTAGTTCTGTTCATTTAATCTTAAAAATCCAGTTACATATATTGTTACTACTAGTTGTCAACCGCGGCTTCGCTCGCGTGGGGAACGTTTGTCGCGGTAAAAGTAACCTATGTCTTGCTCCAGGGTTCGATGTATCCAACACCACATCAAATTCTGTTCAGCGGTTTAGGGGTGAAAAGGTAACAAACAGAGTTACTTTATAAATTAGTATGGATGTTATATTTATGTTATTATTATTGTGGGGGCGTCCCACACTATTGTGGGACGCCCCCCGGCTAGATGAAGCGACGATCTGCGTGAGGCGGCTGGCAGTGACTGGATGTGGAGAACTGAGGATTGTGGTGCGCCTTGGGGGAGGCCTGTGCCCAGCAGTGGGCTAGTGCAGGCTGATTTATATTATTTAAACATATGTAGGTTATAACCTATTTCAAAGTGAAGTCCACCGTAATCATAGTAAAAGTTACAAATGATTATCGCTTTTGTATTTCGTTCTACATTTACTAAGTCATTAATTTTAGACTAGACTACTAAGTAGGTACATCTAGATGGAAAACAACCGACCAGAGAATGACGTCATAGTTTGGCCAAGCGGCCAGCCAACGCGGCTCCGACGAAGCTTTTGCCAAACTCTATCGTTTGTCAGTGCTGTGTGACACCTGCTCAGAAAACATAATTAGTCGAGGCACCGTCACTTCTATTTTGTTTCAGCTTTTGCCTCGCAGAGACTGCTTTCCCTTGTTAAATAATTAAAAAATAAATAAACACGACTGAATTATTGACAAAAGTGAACTAAAATCTCTAAAACTAGTAGTTCTGTGAGAACAGTAGACCTCGCCAGCCCTTATAAACCAAACCTAAAAGAAACCAACAAAAGTCAACTTTGGAAACAGAAAAAGTACCTACTAAAGTGACAAAAATTAGCACTTTAAAGCTTAATATTTCGCAAACGGATCCCTGAATCGAAAAATGTTTATCACACACCCGCGATATTTTTGAAAGACCCATCCAACGATACCCCACACCATGGATATCACGCGGAAAAAAATAATTTTCCATTTTACGTATGCAGTTCTATGAACATAATTTATTTTTTCAACTTTCTTAAGTCGATCCACTATTACTCAAAAACTAATAGAACCTACTTAGCCGTAATAGTTTTCCTTGTAACTACGTTATATATGCTACAGCCATGAATTTTTTCACATTTCCAGAAGCAACCGTTTAGCTGGCAGGGGGGGGGGACACGTGACTCTAACAAAAATTACCGATTTAAAGCTTAATATTTCGCCAACGGATCCCTAAATCGAAAAAATGGTATTCACACACCAGCAATATTTTTGAAAGACCTATCCAACGATATCCCACACTATGGGATTCACAAGAAAAAAAAAGTTCACTCCCACTTTGCGAGTATGGTAGGTACTCTAAAAAAAATGTTTTTCAAAATTTTATTCTACTCATTTTGTAGGTTTAATTAATTTATACATATGCCAAATTTTCGTCAAAATCGGTTGAAAAATGCGACCTGTAGAGAATTACAGACAGACAGACAGACAGACAGACAGCCGGACAAGAGCATTTTTGGCCAGTCTCGAAACGTAGACGCGTCGCTCGCTCGGTCAATAAGTTTTAAATACTAATGTAAGACATACATACAAAACATTTGCAAAATAGATACTAATTAAGATACTGTCTTAACTTACCTAAGTACTTGTGGAAAGCATTAACATCAAAAATTGTCACCGTGAATGTTTAATCTGTATTTTTACAGAACTGAATTTTAATTAATTATCCGAGTAATTATAAGAGCGTCAGTGGCCTCGGGGATAAGACGCGGCCTATCAAATCGTAAGGTCCGAAGTTCGATCTCCGGCTGGACCATGTACCAATGGGTTTTTTCTCGAAACTTAAGTACATATACTGACTGCTCTCAAACGGTGAAGGAAAACATCGTGAGGAATCCTGCATACGCCGAAGAAGAAATTCTTAAGCGCATGTGAAGTCCTCCAACCCGCACTGGGCTAGCGTGGTGGACTATAGCTCGAATGCCCTCGTTTATAGGGTAGGCCTGAGCCCCAGCAGTGGGGAGATTAATAGGCTATTAATGATGTTTATAATCCTCCTAATATTTGGAGATTTGGTGTTGCCACATTGTGGAGACTTCAACATAAGCTTTATCTGTAGTTCAATGCAACCTATTCAAATGCAAATGGCCGCTGGCGTCCTCTAGATCCATAAATTGATTAACGTCTAGGTCGTGTGTCAATTCTTCTAAAACCTTGGCGAAGACTCGGCGTATTGTCAGAGTACTTTGTCGATAAAGTATCCTTTACATCCTTGTTTAAGCCGTGGGCTGATCGTGGTATGCCTGGGCATTTCGTGATTTGGCCGGCCAATGGAAAGTCGAGCTGGTCGACGAAAGCAACCAATTCTCGATATTCCCAGCTGATCACTGGACATATCGTAAAGTAGATGCATTTCACGCCTCTACATGCGTGCAAAACGAATTATTGCTCATTTATAGGTTAGGTTAGGTTATTTTGATTTGATTTGATATTCTTTGAACACCCTTCTGTTGAAAGATGTGCGTTGAAAGATAAGGCGGATGTTAGATGGCCAAATTATCAAATGGTGGCGTATCACGATCTGGCCAATTCTGCGATCTGCCTACGACATAATAACATTTGTATTAGGGCTGCTCGCAGTAGAGTCCTTATGCATACGTACGAGTGTAGGTATGAGGAATTAAGGATACCTTTCAACACAGAGGACTATCATAGCTGCGTCATAACTTTACACTTTTGTGCCAACCACTATCTGTATATCCAAAAGTCAGCTGGTAGAGAATGCCATTGCCATTAAATTCGCCATTTGTACAATTGCGTATAATTAATTTTAAATAATAATGTATATACTCTCAAACGGTGAAGGAAAACATCGTGAGGAAACCTGCATACGCCGAAGAAGAAATTCTTAGGCGCATGTGAAGTCCACCAACCCGCACTGGGCTAGCGTGGTGGACTATAGCCCGCACGCCCTCGTTGAGAGGGTAGGCCTGAGCCCCAGCAGTGGGGAGATTAATAGGCTGTTGATGAATAATGTATAATAATGTTTGGACAAATTTACACACGGCTGTTTATTCCCAACTAAGACGAAGCTTGTAAATGGGTACTCAACAATTGATAAACATACTTAAATACTTTTAAATAAATACTTAAATACATACAAACACCCAGAATCCGATAACCAACAGTATGCTCATCACACAAATGTTAGTCCCGGGTGGAAATCGAACCCACGACGTCTGGCGCAGTAGGTAGTGTGACTACCACTACGCCAACAGGCCAGTTGAAAATAAACTTATATATAACAGATAGGTACTGGACGACAGGCCAAGTTATTTCTGACCGAACGACCGATGTTTGGACTAAACCGACCAGGAAACGTGATCTGTGACTCCTCGTAATGTGTATGCAGCATTGTGCTCGTATCAGCGCCCCTATCAGCGAACCGACCGCGGTGGCACAACAGTCGCGAACGTTATTTATAAACGCAATCGTGTTTATACTCTGTGGCAGAGGTTAGGTTCCGTACAAGAAAATAGAGTAGCAAAAGATTGTAGTGTAGTCTCGACTCGTGTCAAACATGAGTTTATACCCTAACATTAGAGCGACAAGGTATACGTAACTACATATATGAATAATATTCATACAGTCGACCGCACGTCAGTGGAAACCAAAACAGTATAAATTAGTCTCTCATAGTATTGAAACTCTTTAATAGGCTAGGCCAGCTCAAGGTCAAAGTGTTTCCACTGACGTGCGGTCGACTGTACATACACATCTTCACACTATGCCCCGGATGGCACAGGCAGAAAGAAGAGCGGTGCGATCCTGACAGATCGGAATCTCTACTTTTGAATCGCTCTCCTCGCTTCGAGCGGTCGACTCTACTGATTTTTGTATCGGATGTCGAAGGAAAATTAGTAGAGTCGACCGCTCGAAGCGAGGAGAGCGATTCAAGGGGCTGCTGTATCGCTTCGCTCAGTCCATCACCATTCTCTTCACACACGCTCGCCGCGGGACGCGAGTGCTCTATCAGCTCCTCGTATGTCAGGCGAGCTCGTCTCCGGCTCCTGCTGCCACTCACATTCGCTCGATACATTGCGTCGTCATTCGTTCATCACTCATTCGCTGAACATGTCCGAACCAACAGAGCATGTTGGGAGAATACCTTTTTACCCAACGACGGAACGAAGAAGCTATGCATTTAGGGTGAGAGGTTGTTTGTTTGTTTGTTTGTTTGTTTATTTGTGCACAGCAAACTACTGTTGCCACATATCTCCAAAAACGGTTTGACCGGTTTAGATACTGTTTTCTGTAAATCGTTAGTGATTCATCGGTGATGATTCGTGGACAGGGTGTTACTAAGTCTGTTATTTCATCTTGATGATGACACTTTCTTAATTCATAGGTAAAGAGGTATAAGAGGTTGATATGAAGTGATAATTGTTTATGAAACTCAAAAATACTATTTGAAATCATCCTATAGGTGATTTGAAGTTACCCGCACTTTTTGTCCGATCCCTGGTTATTAATATTATTTATTACGTTGACCGTACATTTGCGCCGAAGTCCTGGATGAACCAGTAACACCTACATCCAGGTATCCGAAAGCACTTATGTCAACTACCTACACACGGAACTCTGAAAGTATCTGAAACTGTTGATAGCGACATATCTCAAGGATGAATTAAAAAACAGTTCGAGATATGTAGGTACCTACATAACAGCTTGTAAACAAGTTTACACGTATGCACATCATTCGATTATAGGGATTATGTAACCAACCTACCTACCCTCCCAGCAACGTCGTTAGCTCCTACGGAATAAGGTTGGTTTTGCTGTAATCTGACTGCAGAGAGAATTTGTCGAGACTTAAAAAATGAAGGTCGTTGTAAAGTGAGTTACGTAGGCGCGGTGTTACCACCCGCCACGGCTTTGTGGGACAAACAAATTTAATTGATTACTCGCTGACGAAATACTTGTGGGGACACAAGATATTACTATCTCTTTCTAACGTTAAGCGCTCCTCTCAACCGTCGCCGGTTGCGAACCTAATATTATAAATATTATTATTAACAATTGTCCTTAATAATATTTACAATATTAGGTTCGCAACCGGCGACGGTTGAGAGGAGCGCTTAACGTTAGAAAGAGATAGTAATATCTTGTGTCCCCACATACTGAACAGTTTGAGAATTTGACTTTTAATTGACCATTAGTATTCCATGACAGCACTTGTTCCTACATAACCTGTTCGATATGGCGCCATAATGCTGTAAACATAATTTCGTTTTCGATTCAATATTTCTTATTCAACCTTATACCTCGCTTGCAATTTTTGCACATTGGTGGCAATCTATGAAGTGACATCCTTAAAGTACCTACATGTTAGGAGTAGGTACCTACTGGCTGTTAATTGTTAGGGTTCTGTAGTCCGATAAAGAACTCTTATTTATAAGATCGTCCACTTCGCCCGAACGTGACAGTCTGTTACTTTTACAGTTATGAACCGAAACGCATGAAATTTAAGATGCTTTCGACGTTGATCTCATTTGTGTCGAAAGATATTTATCAAACCTCAGTATGTCATTGTTAAGTGAAACCAAATTCAAAGCAGCATTAAGATAAATTTTTTAACGTTGTCTGCGTTTGATATAATTATTTATTTTTTTAATTTAAAGCAACATTTTGCTCTTAACTCGGATATCCTTATGATATATAATATGTATCCTTAACGAATTATGGAGGGAAAAGTGTAAAATACGGAATCCTGTACAATGCGTGCGAAACGCCGTTTTTATTTCTTATCATCATAAACTTTGTTAACGTTAATTTTGTTAGGAACGAACGCTGGCTAATACCTGGTGATGATGATGATGGGACTGTCCCAGCGTTCACTAAGTGTGGTCACCACTAACCTATGCACGTATTTTCGTTCTAAATTGTACGCGGCTTTGGCAAGATTTCCTGGAGTGTTGTAGGCCGACGGCCGAAACGGTTTTTTTAACATACAAAACCAAAATGGCTATGATAGTGCTGCGAAAGACTTGAGTCCTAGACTCGTAATTTGAAAAACTACTCGATTATGCAGGACTCGGAGAGCTCGAAATTTCAAAGAGAATTTTTGTCTTAAAAAAAATTAAAACCTTATATTTTCCGGATTCTTAATATCATTTTCAGAATCCTCCCATCATAGCCAGGAAATTTTCCTCGTTGAAAATTTCAGCGTAATCACTCCAGTAGTTTAACTCCATAAAGGATAACTCCTGTGACAGTTGAACCAATAAGCTTTTGTATCTGTTTTGACTGTATAATTTTTGATTGCATAGTATTAAGAGGTAAGAAAAATAGTCGGGCGCCGGTCCGCCCGCCGCGGACGCTTCGTGGCACAAAGGTCGTTGGTCTGACGCGAGCTGAAGCTGTAACAAACAACATAAGTTATTATTATAAATTACACACATTACACATATGTTTCAGTTAAACATTCCACCGCTCTCGGCGTAGATTTAAACACAATTTACAAATTCAATTTCACGTAAAATAAAAGACTCGCTTCATTCTCGACTCGCAGACAAATTGATAGGACTTACTTACTTAACTAGTATGTACAAATTGTACAATATCCTTTTCTTATGAAATAGTAATTTTTTTATCAATATTCATTGGAAATTGTATATCTACTGCCCGAAATAGACTTTTCTCAAAGAATTAGTACTTACTTCAATAATGATGTTACTAAATCAGTCAGAGTTACTAAATCGCAATATGCCTACGTTGCACATTGACTGCATCGCATTTTGACTGCATCTCTGATTACATCGCATGACTGCATCGCATTTTGACTGCATCTCTGATTACATCGCATGACTGCATCGCATTTTGACTGCATCTCTGATTACATCGCATGACTGCATCGCATTTTGACTGCATCTCTGATTACATCGCATGACTGCATCGCATTTTGACTGCATCTCTGATTACATCGCATGACTGCATCGCATTTTGACTGCATCTCTGATTACATCGCATGACTGCATCGCATATTGACTATGTTGTGAGAAGCAAAGCGATGAGCTGTTAGGTTTACAAATTGTATCAAATTGCGATTTAGTTATTAACTAATCATGTGTTGCGGCCCAATGTTGGACATTTAGACACAATTTTGACAAGCCGTCTGTCAAATATAGTCTAGTTCAGGGAAGGTGACACGGATTCTACGGAATGAGTGTCGCAACAGATAATGTTGACTCGCAACTGTGATTGACAACAGATAAAAGGTTAAGCGATGCAGTTGTTTTGCGATGCAGTCATTTTGCGATGCAGTCATTTTGCGGTGCAGTCATTTTGCGATATAGTCATTCTGACCAACCCAGCTTATTTAGCAGTTGTTTTACCCCCTCATTTGCTTCAAACAATATCATAAAGAACTGAAGACTCAACAAAAAGAAACCATTAGTAAATGAACACGTGAGCTGACGCCAGTGGTAATGTCACGACAGTGCGAGAGTGACAGTGACAGATATTGTCACGGCTAATTGTGTTGTGGAGGTAGAAAGTTGTCGGCGAGCGAACACGCGAACAAACAGACGAACGCGAGCCGCGACCAAAACAAACTACCCAAATATAGATACGCGCTTGCGGGGTGACCATGCTTCTTAAAGTTATCAAAATAGCCTTTTAGCCATTTTTTTGAATTTTTGAAACAAATCCCAATCATTTGTTTTTTGTTTTTCTTGTTAATTCTAATGTTGACCAATGCTAAAAATTAAACAAAACAATGTTCAATTTAATTTTTATTTACCTATTGATTTTTTAAGAAAACTTGTAAATAATTCCAGAAGATAAACAATATGCGCTTATTTTGTTTTGAGCAGTAAAAATTAAATACAGTTTTTGATAAAATATCTTAACGGAATCTCACAGCACAAAAAATTTCCCTATCGTTGATTTTGTATAGTTTCAGATATTCATAAGTATAGTATGCACCTACCTAATTATCAACCAACTTTAAAAAGGAGGAGGTTCTGAATTGAACTGTATTTTCATTTGGTGTATGTTACGTTATGCGATAATCCTAGTCGATTGTGAAATTTGTGAACCGACTTGAATGATTATTTTTTTATTGAATAGGCAATATTTCGAGCTGCTCCTATTTCAATTGAAAAAAAATATTTCACCTCTAAGGGTGGAAAATTATAAAAACATTAAAGAAATATTTATTATTTCTTTTTTATTATTTTAAACATTAAAGTCATCGGTGAAAATCATATTTTTTTACAAGGAAGTTGGTCTTATTTTTTGTAAAAAATTTGAATATTGTTTGTCATTTCTACATGGCCACCCCACAGCATAGTCTCGTTATGAATTTAAGTATATCTGCCTCGCTCACACCACACGTTCACTCGCTCACTCACAAGCCAAATAGAAACTTGTGGTTCAGACAACTTAGTCCCAGCTTACGTAATGAGCCTACAGCTTTAACTATAGTAATTACCTAACGACCAAAAATAAGTATGTAGTCACTTACATTTAACTGACGATAGCTCCTAACTAGAAAGGGGCCGTCCATTAATCACGTGAGGCTTTGAAGGGGGGGGGGGGGGGGGGGGTTTTGGGCAAAAAAAACACGAAATGTCACAAGGGATGTGTAGTAAGATATCACGTGTATTTATTTTTTCATTATTTTTTCAAACGCGCGATTTTTTAATCGAAAACCGGCGTGTAGTGTGACCTTGATTCGCCGTTGCTAAGTACAATATATGTTTTTCGCATGATTACACCATTCGTTTATTATTATTTTTATGCCAATCAAAAAGAACCTGCAACCTTTCTGTCTAGACTTTTTTATCATGGTCCTTAATTTCAGAATAAAATAAGATTATACTTTAACCTGTATTTAAGATAATATTCCAAAATATTCTAAAAAAATTAAGATTTTTTGTAGATATTAAAAATACACGTGATGTTGGGTGGGGGGTGGGGGGTAGTCTTAAACCTCACCATGTATCACCAGGGGGGGGGGGGGGGGGTTAAAAAATGCTTAAAAAAAGATCACGTGATTAATGGACGGCCCCAAATAAAGAGTAACATTGAAGTAGTATTTATTCACTTTACGCTTAATAATAAAAACAGCAGAATCCTGTCACTAATGAATTTAAAAATGTGTTAAAAAGAAAAGGGAAGGGAGAAATTTCATAGAAGAATTTTAATGAACCCCAGAGCAAAGAACTAATACAGTAATAAGGGGATTAGATAATAATCTCCGTTATCATTTCCATGAACACTCAAAAAAGGTTTAATTAGTGGATGGACAAGTTGTAGTAAAAAACCGGATTGCAGTGGCAGGAGTTCCATTTTTGAATCGCTCTGCTCGCTTCGATCGGTCGATTGTACTAATTTTCCTTCGACATCCGATACAGAAGATCTACCGCTCGAAGCGAGGAGAGCGATTCAAAAATAGAGCTTCAGGAATACGATGATGTTAGTGTTTGATTAAACCAAGAACTTTCGGATCTCTTTGGTGCCGCGCGCGCTCCCTGTGGAGTTCGCATCTTGCATATTTAGTATCGGAAGCTATGGTGCCATTTACCGGGGGGGTGCGGACAAAGGAAGCGGAGTAGCGGGAGGAGGTTGCTAATACAAATTTACATGGAGTTTGAAAATGAGAATGTGTCAGTGAGTATTAGTACCTATTGACATACATTGTGACACGATTTTGACACCCATAGAATGCTTTTATTACTGATCCATATGGGAGTGGCATTTTTTTTTTAAAGTAATTTTCCTTCGACATCCGATACAGAATTTAGTAGAATCGACCGCTCGAAGCGAGGAGAGCAATTCAAAAATTCAGCTCCAGGAATACGATGTTGCTAGCGTTTGATGAAACGACTAAACTATGGAGAAGTTATTACATCTTCGGTTACAAATTGCTTTTTCATCAACATCAACAGCCTATTAATCTCCCCACTGCTGGGGCTCAGGCCTACCCTCTCAACGAGGGTGATCGGGCTATAGTCCACCACGCTAGCCCAGTGCGGGTTGGTAGACTTCACATGCGTCTAAGAATTTCTTCTTCGGCGTATGCAGGTTTCCTCACGATGTTTTCCTTCACCGTTTGAGAGCAGTCAGTAAATGTACTTAAGTTTCGAGAAAAACCCATTGGTACATGACCCAACCGGGGATCGAACTCCGGACCTTTCGATATGATAGGCCGCGTCTTATCCCCAGGGCCACTGACGCTCTCAATTGCTTTTTGATTACATTGATTTATTTCGGTTTTCTTTTCCCATGTATTATTATTTTCTTAGCGGCATATTTTCTTTCAATTACTGGGCCTTCCGCATTTCAGCTATCTGTCATTCCTCTCTCTGAAGATTTCTCCAGACCACTAATACGAACATGTGTTAAAATCCTTATAAATGCTTATACATAATTGTATGCACACACACACATACATGGACCACACAAAGTACATACGTGGAGCAAATAGAGGCACACTTGAGATAACACGACCGCGGCCTCCATTCCGCCTTGTTTTATCAGTCTAAATAATATTATTTGAATAAATCAATCCGTAGAAACATACGAGCTTAAACACCCACAACAACTAACACAGGAATTCAAACTCCCAGTGAACAGCATAGAGTGGTATTTCGGATGTAAATGGCCGTTGATATCCGAAACGATTTGCAAAAGAAAGATAATAAAGTGGGTTGATTGAATCGGATTGAACTGGTATGGTTCAAATGGGGTGCTATTACGTATTGAAGATGAAGAGACTGCAGAGGTGATTGTTGTGATGATTGTGTGAACTGAACATCCTGTTACGGCCTGTTTCGTCATCATTTTCATCATCTTCAATACAATGTTATGTGTATTCAAGCTTAAGTACTTTTCATTGTTTTGTGCGCTCTTTGGCATGTCGCAGTTTTAGTTTCAGTCATTTATTTATAACTAGCTTTTTCCTGCGGCTTCGCCCGCGTAGAAAAGTTTTTCCCGTGTACATTGTGAAACAGCGCCCTCTATGTAGACGTTTTGTTACTTAGGTGGTATTAGCGGACGCCCCGCGACTTTGTCTTTTAAAAAGTAGCCTATAGGTTATTCCAGGATATAAGCTATCACTGTACCAAGTTTCATCAAAATCTGTTTGGTAGTTTTTGCGTGAAAGAGTAACAAACATCTTCACATCCTCACATCCTTACAAACTTTCGCCTTTATAATATTAGTATGGTAGTATGATTTAACATTATTCGCTTTAGATAAATTATACTTTCTGTACATTATTATTATCAATTGGTATGTTTTGTTCCAGGTTACTCATTACATTTTCATTGTGAATCAACACAATAGTTAACAATTGTAGTTTGCCTATAAATATGTACCCACTGTCGGGGCCTCTCAATGAGGCGTACGGGTTATAGTCCACCACGCTAGCCCAGTGCGGATTGGCGGACTTCACATGCGTCTAAAGCATTCCTTCTTCGGCGTATGCAGGTTTCCTCAAGTTGTTTTCCTTCACTGTTTGAGAGCAGTCAGTAAATGTGATGAAGTTATTATTAACAGAAAAATAATTGTCAAGAATCTACTGAGATGACATTGATTTATTGATCTTGAGAGACAAACTGTCGATACAAAAACCAATGCTTCTGTTGTACACTTGCCCATTGTTTTACGAAGTGCTGATAGCAATAATTTCCTCGTTGCTATCATTACACGTAATAAAGTTCAATAAATGGGTCATGCTGATTAACAGCGATATGGAAATAGATCTCAAATTGTCGTGTTGCTATGGACGACATTGTAAGGTGACTCTAGATGAGCGCCCAGCGACCTTCGGAGTCTGTATTTGTTACCTTTTACAACTTTACAATTTATTGTAACTTATCGGAATCACTTGCATCTAACGGTATAATGTCTAGTTCTAACTTCTTGTTGCAAACTTTTTATTGGGCTATCAAATATAATATAAAATAAATATAATATAATTCATACAATCGAGGTCACTTCGAAGCCATGGTTCTCCGTGAAGACTTGATCGGGGCATGATCTGATGACGGTCATCGAGAGAGTAGATGGAGGACATTTAGATCGTTATAGATATCCAACTGATCAGATGAGCTGTTTGGAAGCAGCATCGTCATGAAGAAAAAAACACGCAAAGTGACATAAAAATATATAAAAGATTTTAAGTCAAGGAATCATGACGATGCTGCTTCCAAACGGCTCATCTGATCAGTTGGATATCTATAACGATCTAAAAGTCCTCCATCTACTCTCTCGATGACCGTCATCAGATCATGCCCCGATCAAGTTTTCACGGAGAACCATGGCTTCGAAGTGACCTCGATTGTATGAAAATCTTGCCCTGATTCTAATTATCCGTCCACCTATGTATATCGCCGGCTAGGCCCATGTATGGGTTCCAATGGGTTAATTTCGAAAATTAAGTACATCAATACATTTACGGACTGCCCACGAACGGCGAAGGAAAACATCGTGAGGAAACCAGCATGATACGCTGAAAAAGTAATTCTTAGACGCGTGTGAAATTCACCATAGCGGCCTCGTTGAGAGGGTAGGCCTGAGCCCCAGCAGTGTGGACATGTTAATAGACTGTTGATTGTAGGTAGAAGGCAACCAGCGGCTCCATCAATATGCTCAGTTCCCATAGTATTTTGTAACGTAGACCATAAAGCTTATCTGTACGGCCCACACTACACGAATTTGCCAGATAATTGGATTTTTTGAGCAACGTCTAAAGACAAACGCTATGTATATCTGCAAGGTTAGTCGATTAGATTTACAATTAAGATAGCGCATTGTTTCAGCAAAATAGTGGGTGGATTATAATTAAATTAAAATAAATATGTATACCTATTACTTGGGTATTGTGTTTAAATACTCTTCCTCAGTTTATTTCAGGCTTTTAGCGTCCACTGCTAGACATAGGCCTTCCCCAACGAACGCCACTACACCCGGTCCTCCGCATCCAGCCGCTTCCGGCCACCTTCTTCAGGTCGTCGGTCCACCT
The DNA here is from genome assembly GCA_949699065.1 of Metalampra italica. Classification (NCBI taxonomy): domain Eukaryota; kingdom Metazoa; phylum Arthropoda; class Insecta; order Lepidoptera; family Oecophoridae; genus Metalampra; species Metalampra italica. The sequence continues at coordinate 10,745,668 of OX452982.1, forward strand.
GGCCGGGGGGCGTCCCACGCTGCGCGGGCTCCACTCCAGTATTCGCATGCCCCAACGGCCATTATAAATCGAATTCTTTTCCAGTGCCATGCACTACATAACAAAACCAACTGTACTCTCTCAGACAATAATTTTGGAGTGTTTTATTTGTTTCAGTGGTTTTCTGGGTTCCGTACCTCAAAGGAAAAAGGAACTCTTATAGGATCATTTCAGTGTCCGTCTGTTTAACATTTGTTACTATAAATAAGGATCCTCAAAATTACTGAAATAATAATAATAAATTTAATTCACAAAAAGCCTAATATACATTAGGAGAACTAATTTTTGTAATGAAATGAAATAAATGACTGAAATGAACGGAATCCACATTCCGTGCACGAAGCACCCTTTACTAGCTACTAATAATTATGTTGATACACAAATAGACAAACATCCATCGAGGTTACTGTTTGTATTCAAATCGTTGTATTAGCTTCACCTGTTTTAGAAGTGGCACCTTGAACATAATGTATTATAAGAATACAGAACATTCGCTCGAAAAATAATTAGAAAATCAAATCAAATCAACAGGCAATACCCCCACTTAGTCCACCACGCTAGCCCAGTGCGGGTTGGTGGACTTCACTTGCGCATACGCTGGTATGCAGGTTTCCTCACGATGTTTTCCTTCACCGTTTGAGAGCAGTCAGTAATGTTCAGATGTATAGATTTATTTTTGCCTTTTTCCATCATCAAGTATGACCTATTTTTAGCACATTTTTCGTCTGAAACGTATGAATAAATTAAAACATTTTTACACCCTTGAAAACATTTGGACGCCTGTAAAGTGGGTATAATACCAACTTTTTGATTTAAATGAATATTAAAATCATGACCTCCTAAAGTGCAGTTATATTAAATAAAGCGCCCAAAATGTAAATGATTTTTAAATATATTCGCCATTACTTCATGATTCACCTACAAGGTCGTTTACCGATTTCACAAAAGAAAATTTAACATAAAGAACATTCAATGATATACATAAGTATATATTAAACAGTTATTTATACATGTTTGTATCGTTTAGTCATACATTCGAGCCACTTGTATGGACCCACATGTATTTCTGGTCTCATTGTGTGTAATATCGCCTAAAGTGAAGTCATTGTTTGAACATAATTTATAATTATTCATTCATTATTATTTTTTGCGATTTGTTAGATTATGCGAAGCCGCGGGAAACTACTAGTATTTAAATAATCCCATAAGAACCCTAATTATTTAAGATTTTGTAAACTTTGGAGATAATGGAGGAAGGGTGGGGGTTAGAGTCTCCTTAAAAAATGTTAATTCCTTAAAATTAAATGCATGTTGTGTTTGCCTTTTCTTAGTTGTACAATTTAGACATTGATTTTAGGCATTTTGCGTTTTAGGCAAATTGATTTTTAGACGTTTTACAACTTAGGCAATTTGAGTTTTAGGCATATTAATACTTACGCATCCTACAATTTTGACATTGATTTTAGGCATTTTGCGTTTTAGGCAAATTGATTTTTAGACGTTTTACAACTTAGGCAATTTGAGTTTTAGGCATATTAATACTTACGCATCCTACAATTTTGACATTGATTTTAGGCATTTTGAATTGCTTTTTAGACGATATGATCATAAACGGTTCATTTAACTGTAACTTCAATTAGTTTTATGGTTTGTGTGCATGTTTTATTTAATGCACCTGACCATTGTTAGCTGACCTAGTTCAACAAGACAGCTTTTGTGCTTTGTCTTTACTTAGTTGGCATAAACAGAGACAAACCCGCAGAGTTGACTAATAGTAATAGCCCTTATTTCTTTTATTAACGTTGTCGGCCCATTAATTAATTGCAGAAGCTATAAATACCATGTTTGTTGCGCCGCTTCTGCTTCCCAGTTCTAACACCTTGGAAAAACATTATTTTAAACATAACATTAGAAATGCAAAGTGAGTTTGTTTGTTTGTTGTGGCACATATTCTAGGTAGGTAGGTTCTTAATTATTGTCTGTTATAGGCACCTGATATGCTCGATTCCCCATGTTCCCGCGGCAAACACGCGGAGAAAGCCGCGCGTAACAGCTAGTCTCAGAGACTACCTAAAATATGTTCCACAACAAACAAACAAATTCACTTTGCATTTCTAATATTAGGTCTAAAATAATGACTTTCTTAACTGTTACTGGTTAAAAATAAGACATGTTATTCCTGCCAGGTATATGTATGTATACCTACCTACTATTATTTCATGTTTTAAACATCCAGCTGGATAAATATTTTTCGCTGCTGGGTTTTCACAACTGCAGAACATTTATTGACAGTTTTCTTATAAATTATTTTCCTTTACTTAAATGGTATCTCTGGGGGGGGCAATCGCACTAACTCTGAGCGATATTATCAAATCCAAACACGTTACGCGGCATCCACGCGTTTGGCAAACCTTCACAAACGTAAACGTGTGGAGCAGGGGTTTGGCAAACCTTCACAAACGCAAACGTGTGGAGCAGGGGTTTGGCAAACCTTCACAAACGCAAACGTGTGGAGCAGGGGTTTGGCAAACCTTCACAAACGCAAACGTGTGGAGCAGGGGTTTGGCAAACCTTCACAAACGCAAACGTGTGGAGCAGGGGTTTGGCAAACCTTCACAAACGCAAACGTGTGGAGCAATGGTTTGGTTTGCGTTTGTAAAGGTTTGCCAAACGTGTGGAAGCAACATAACGACTAATTTACAACTAATACCTAAGCTACTAACAATGTAAATGTGTAATGTAAAGTACTAACATCTATGGACATTTGTCTGATAATAAAGAAATTTGATTTGATTTGATAACGTTTTGGGTTTTTGTTTTGGATTTGGTAATATCCAGAGGTCGGCGGGGGTGTGCTGTTTTTCATTAATGTCATGTAGTTGTGTCTTGTAGATATTAATATGGATAAGATCCTTAAAGAAATATTAAAAGAAGTCATAACAGAATTTTTTTTATTGTAAATTTTCTGTGCTATTGTAATAATTAACCATATATTTTTCTATATTTTCAATTTTTAATGAGTTTCGCCTTGAGTTTAATATCATTAATCACATTCCGTAGGTTCTAATAAAATTCATTTGTTTCGATGGCGACGTAAAGCTCGTAGCAGAAAGGCAGACTAAATAAAATCGTTTCTTTAGTTTATTATAATTGCACATGGGGCATTTACTTCGATCAGTATATGGTGATCGAAGGGCATTTATCATTGAATGATAAGGTATGTCCATGTTATGCAAAAACTGAAAACAGCACACCCCCGCCGACCTCTGGTAATATCGTTCAGAATTTATCGTATAGAAAATTCGACATAGCTCAAAAAGTTAGTACCTACGTTGAGGCAATGGGACTGATAAAAGAGAACCGATAACCGCTGTGGTTGCCGAGTTCTCGAGTGGAGACCACGCCCACGCGTGGGCAATCGTAGTGCAAGGTGGCTGGTAGTGACTGGATGCGGAGAACCGAAGATTGGGTTCAGTGGCGTGGCTTGGGGGAGGTCTGTGTCCATCAGTGGCCTGGTCCAGGCTGATGAATGAAAATATATTTCGTTACCAAATTTTTGATGAACTGAATCAACGAAATATTTACATAATGAGTTTTGTGTAAAAGCTTCGCACAATACTACATTTGATTAAACATACATCTTCACGCTATGTCCCTGATGGGGTAGACAGAAAGAAGCTTCCGACATTATGGAGTAGGGATCCCAAAGTAGCAGGCCCCGGGGAGAGTACGATGCGCCCGTCATCGGGGCATTCATTTAGTCTCAAAAATCAGATTTCCAGTATCATAAACTCTATTGAAATGCATCGTAGGTATTCGCTATCGACACGACATCACGTGGTACACGTGACTCGTGTATCGATGTTTATGCCGATCGAATGCCTGTTACCTAAAAGCAGTGAATATTTGTCGATGGAATCTCAGACTATAAAAAATAAAATAAAACCTTCATATAGTACAGAATAATCAATACCTGACGTGCGTGTATAGTTCCCTTACAGTTTTTTGGCGGCAGAATGAACATAGTCACAGATTGTTTGCAAATCGCTGACAGTGTTAAATAGTCTATGAGATGGTGTGATACATAGAGATGTCCAAAAACTTGAAAGTTTGATTCGGTTACTCGAATCAATGAACTATTTCTTAAAATTGAATGGGCGTCTCTAGTGAACCCCCGCACAGCTCCCCTTTGACACCTAATATTAGTCATTGCGCAGAAATCAGCCCATGAACTTCACACAGCCGCCAAAAACTCTACGGGGACTATATGTGATAATTTGGTGGTGACAAGGTGGTGACTATGGTGTGGTGGAGATGGTACCACGTGTTGTTGGAACGCGTCCGGACGGGGACGCTGAGACCCAGCAGAAGAGCCATGAGATAGAAAATCTGCATAAGGTACTTTATTTTTTCATCATTCAACCATAAGTCATGACTGATGGAATTGAATGACGTTTGCATGACCGTCTAGGGTACGGCTTACCTCCGCGTAGAAGTAGCTAGTAGGTACAGTCGACCGCACGTCAGTGGAAATACATTGACCTCAATCTGGCCTAGCCTACCAAGAAGTTTCAATGCTACGAGAGACCAGTTAAAACTGGCATTGTTTCCACCGACGTGCGGGCAAGGGTCTATCGCCAACAATATTAGTTGCAAGATTAAACAGTATGACTATCTGCGCGCACGCATCCATCGCAATATAAATCATTGCGATATGCGCGCGGGCGTTCACACGGGACGACGCCGTGACGACGGCGATGCGATGCCGATGACTCTACGATAATCATTTTGACTTGTCTAACAGACAACACAAAGTACCTATATCATTTGTTATTTTATCGTTTACCTCCTGAAAATTTGCCGGTGTCATGAAAATGGTTTTAACTTTTTATCATGATGAGAAAACACAAACTTTTTCCTTGCGAGGAAGCCCCCTTGATGCGCCTTCTACGCCCAGCAGCTCCAGGCCACATTGAAATGCAGATAACAGAGACAGCATGCTACGTAGTTCAAGCAACATAGATAAAAAAATCGGGCACTGAATTAAAGAAATAATTCGAAAATCGTTAATAAAATTAGTTATATCACAATGAGATGGTATTTTCGGATTTTATCCTTTATTTGTGCTACAAGACATAGCTTCTCGCCAAATTTCATGAGTCTAGGTACCCCATAGGTTTTGATTACCAAGCAAAACCGGCCATATGTTTTGACAGCTTTGATTTAGATGTCTGATTTTTTTACAGCTTGTAGCCGGGACTGCAGACCCAGGAGCCCTATTTTCGAACCGCTCTTCTCGCTTCGATCGGTCTATTCTACAAATTTTCCTTCGTCATCCGATACAAAAATCAGTACAATCGACCGCTCGAAGCGAGGCGAACGAATCAAAAATAGAGTTGCTGAGTATTTTAATAACCCACGCGTTCCTGAGAAAAATTGTCTTGACCGACGGACCACGAAGTGGTCCTATAGGAGTTCTTTTTTCCTTTAGATGTAAGGAACCCTAAAAATGACGTTGTATATGTACCCAGCGTACTTCGTTTTAGCAATATCATATTTAGACGGGGAGAAGCGTAATAGTATGACCACGGATACCTATTATTGTATGTGTCCGTCGTTAGATTAACTAAGTCTGACCTAGGACACCAAACACTTACCGGCCCTGCTTGACTGTCTTCACGTCGGCGTCGTGTCGTCTGCTGTGAACGCGCCCGCGCGCGCGATAGCTTCGGGCCAGGTCATAGACCCGCGCCTGCAGCCACCGCTATCAGCTTGTAATACTATACTTGCCTATTGCTCAACTTGTTTGTTGGCCCGCTGTCCTCAACATTTCCCCTCCTCTGCGGCGGTTCATTCAACCATACAAAGCCCATTCAACGACCACTCACACATACACGACGTGTGAAGTAAAAAGTTTGTCAGAGGACTGTCTCAGGAGGTCCGACAAAGCCGTACCTAGTTAAAAGTCGCTTGAAAATCCCTCATGAAGATAGAAGCAGTTGAGTAATGAGCTTATATAGGAACAGAGTCAAGTCGTCCAGTCTCATTTTATCAAACCAAATCCAAACCATAACCAAAAACTTTATGCTATATACATCCACACGTTTGGAAAACTTTTACAAACGCAAACGTGTGGAGCAGGGGTTTGGCTTGCGTTTGTAAAGGTTTGCCAAACGTGTGGATGCAGCGTTTTTGGTTATTTTATGGATTTGGTAATAACGTACAGAATTGGCGCGATTGGCCATGTGTCCACGTTTCATTTTGTCCAGATTTTTTTTTGGTATGATCCGCAATGAGGAGATCTAAGATTACCGACATAGCCGAAAAGATTAGTAAGCTGAAGTGGCAGTAGGCAGACACATCTGTCGCAGATTCGACGGCCGTAGGTAGGGGCAGAGCCTTTGAAATATAAGTTATTATCTAAAAGTTAACTCAAGTATTATTAATAACAATAACACAGCACTAAACTAGTAATTGGTCTCAATTTCGAAGCAATTACTGTGGAAAACTACGTAATAAATAATAATAATAAAATTAATCACAGCGGGTGATTTACGGCTCGCGATCGATTCTCGAGTGGTAACTAGCAACAACAATGTGGTTACTGTCTGTGGCAGGCATGAATTTAAAAAAAAAAGCTAGACCAAAGAGGTTTGAATCTTCTTGGTGGCAGGAGTAGACAGGGCCTTCCGCCTTATGTAACATAGCAACAAGTCGCGTTTAGGTGTCTATATGGTGTTAACAAAACTTGTTGCTTGAGTGAGCAGTAAAGCTACATTGACGAGGAAACAAAATCCATACTTAAACGTAAAGAGAGAATCACTAGAGAGCGCATTAAAATAACAATAATAATCAGAGAGGGACACACTTATTACAAAAGTGGTAAGAGTAAGCTAGACAGGTATAAAATCTTCTATCTCTAGTATGTGAATTTTTTGTTGGGAGGCCGTTGGTATGTACCAACCGTAATATTGACTATTGCTATTTCATGCTATACGCTGACTACTGATATATGGTTACTCAATCTATGTACTTAAAAGACGATATCAAATCTTTTTTTTTGCTACGGGGGCAACAAGCACGAGTCTCCTGATGTGAAGAGGCCACCGCCGCCCATAGACACGTGCAACACCCGGGGGTGCTGGTGCGGCGCCGGCTGCGGTTGAAGAGCTCTGTTGTCTTCTTGAAGGACCCCATATCGTAGCGCTGTGGAAAAGCGTCAGAGGGAAGGTCATTCCACATTTTGCACGTGCGCAGCAAAAAATCTACATTAAAAATACTATAGTTTTAGATAGGCCCCTACATACAATGTTTTAATATCGATCGAATTCACTACTATACAGGGTGGAAACGATACGTCAGAACTCTCATCTGAACCTGATTCACATTCGAATATTCCTTATCTATGAAAAAAATTGTAAAACTTTTAACCAGAGAGTTGTTAGTATACATAGAGCGCGCGTTAGCAAGTTTGAACTGTAAGCACGGGTCTGAACAGTCTCGAAATGTTCGGGGCGACGCTACTAGTCACAACACGTCAGTAGCGCTGATTGTTGCTCTCGCCGGTATTTATTTAGATTTGGAGTAATCATGGTGAAATGTGCAGTGCCAAGCTGTAAACACGATTCACGGAAACAAACGATCTAGAAAAAATCTATATAGAAGCGTCCATAGAACACGTGCTTATACTTGGCACAATGGGCAATGAGCGATGCGCGCGCTCTATAGCTAGTATACTAACTCTATGCTTTTAACTGATATATCAAAACTACGGTACCTACCTACGAGCTTTATAAAAGTATCCCATTACTAATTCCAGGATATAAGTCATCACTGTACCAACCAACTTTGAGAAGATGAGCAAGATTGAGCAACGAACACTCAAAACTTCGCATTCCACCTCTTAGCGATGGGATAACGTAAAAAAAATTAAAGACCGGATATTTGCTCGTTTCACGTCAAGAAGTCAACTGGAGATGCGGTAAACTTGCCAAATGTCAACGGCCGGCTTAATGAGCTGGGTGGGAGCCAACGGCGTGCGTTGCGTCGCATTGTCCCACTGCACTGTTCACATGGCATGCGCTTGCGCCGCTGTCACTGCCCTACCTAATTGAAACTGTGACCAATGGTACTAACGCATCAGACCCAATGCTAAATGGGGATACTCGATTTTTCCTCCCTTTTCCTTCCTTTCCGCGTTTATTTACATACCTTTATGTACATACTTTATGTCATCAGCCCGCACCAGTCCACTGCCGGCCACAGGCCTCCCCCAAGGCGCGCCACTGAACCCGATCCTCGGTTCTCCGCATCCAGTCACTGCCAGCCGCCTCACGCAGATCGTCGCTCCGTCGGCTCTAGCCGGGGGGCCTCCAAAGCTAAAAGGCTCCCGCAGCTCAGAAGTACTGGGGTTCTGAATACTGGAAGGGTTTCCATATACGCGGGGGCGTCCCACACTACGCTTCCCACAAACGTTCCACTGTCGAAGGCTTTGGTTCTCTGGCGGATCACCTAGTTACGGACGCTGTCTCGCAGAGAAACTCCCATGGCCCGTTGAGCGACTCAGTTTTCTGACTAGTCCCACTACCTTGACTCAATTTATTTGTATAAACGATCAAGATCCTCGTACGGTCAGGTCATGCTATAAATGGCAAGCCCGTACAAGGTGTGAAGAAACCCTGACATTTGCCAGTAATGCCTTAGCATTTCGGATCTAATTAAATTATTAGTTTGTAATTTAACGCTGGCGGTTAATTATGGGATTAATTGCGGTATCGCGTGGTCAATAGCCGGGGACGGTGGCCGACCGGCGTCATGAATGACCAATGATGATTAGTCTGTCTGTACACATAATAAGTTAGTGTTGCGTCAGGCACGGCGATGATTCCTTTATAGTCGCATAATGTCTGCTGTATCAAAATGTACACCATATCAAAGTATGTCTACCCGTATTCAAAATGTCCACTTTGAAATGTCCACCGCATTATATTGTACGTCATTTCCGAGACGGTGTGTATTTGTAACTCTAATACCTTGGTCCGGGGAGTAGTTGACATTTTCTGTATGCACAGATGGTGGGTTGGTCCACTTTTGAATTCCATTCACCAACAGGACATGAGGCACCACGCGTGTCCGGTTGGTGAAACTTGAAATAAGTACAATTAGTTATTTCGTGAACTGGACACACCAACATTTTTGCGCGTGTCCAAATTTGACAGAAAATAACAAAAAAAAACTCGCCATTTTTTTCGGGCGATCGGAATACTAATTGAACGACTAAACTAATTGACTTCTGTTGGCTGAAATAAAGCTATTATTAATATTATTAAACCGCCGAATGATAGCTTACTTAGTATGTTATCGCTTAGGTAGGCTAAGTTGATGACAATGAATTAATAGTCATCTTTACCGTGTCACAGAGCCCAGTGCATACTGCATTGCAAGTGTACTGAACCCGGTCACTGACCTATCCCAAGGATACAGCCGAACATGCAAGACTTTGAACCCTATTGACATAGCATTAAAGTCTTCATTACACAGAGTACTTCACTTTGCATTACCTAAGTGTGGCGTGGCTGCAGCAAATTAAACTATAAATATTGTTATTCAGTGAGACGCAGCAGTGCTTGTTTGTACTGGAGCCGATTTTCGACCTACTTTATGGGTTAATCTATTAGATACGTACCTATCGATTAGTTAAACAACCGCTTGTTGTTTTGGTCTAGGCTGATCTAGTTAATGTTTATCTTTTGCTGCTCGAAATAGAAATACTGAACTAATAATATAACAACAGCGCGTGTAGTTGTGAGAACGTAAACTCGATAGGAAGGACATTTACTATACCGCTTCCAAAAAAAGCACTTTGTTCAAACGATTACTGCAATAATGTCCAATCTGAAAAATATCCAGCCATTGGAAAGTCCAACCTGAAAAGTTTCAAACTTGAAAAAAGTCCAATGTGAAAAACGACGCATCTGAAAAACATCCAATGTGAAACATTGTGTGATCTATGATTTGTATGAGGATATCCGACGGAGGACGACAAAACCGAAATGATTAACAAGCTGTAATAAAACTAAACAGTTTGCTTGTTTGTTTGATCGCGCTAATCTCAGGAACTACCAGTCCGATTTGAAAAATATATTCAGATTTTGATAGCCCATTTCTTTAGGAAGGCTATAGGCTGCTTACCATCACGCTACGACCCTTAGGAGCCGAGCAATAAACGTCAGAAATAACTTATGAAACATCTAGTTAAAATATAAACGTTTCGTCCGAGTATAATTTTTTGGCGTCTGAATGAATATAGACAGTCTATGTGTACCTAAGCGAGATAGTGTGCTACATAGAGATGTCCAAAAACTATGCACTATTTCTTGAAATTAAGTGAGCGTCTCTAGTGAACAATCAATCAATCATTTATTAATAAAAAAAGATTTTACACGTCAATATTACATTCAATAATTCATTATAATAAATAATTTAATTAATTCAATTTAATTTAATTTAATAGTACTTAATACTATATTCAAATTAATAATTTACTCCTGTTTAAATCACAGCCGCAGCCAGGTGTGTGCATCGCATCAGTTGGTGTCCAGGTACTCGGTCACTGAGTAGTACGCGTTTTCTACAAGATATTTTTTCAGTTTGTTGGTGAATGCGTTTATGCTCGGGGCGTTTTTTATGTTGTTTGGAATTTTGTTGTAGATTTTAGGGCCGACAACTTCTAATAGTCTATCGGATTTAGAAAGACGGTGCGGGGGGGGGGGGGGGGGGCCCGGAGCTCGTGCCGCCGCCTCGTGTTCAGGTTGTGGAAGTCGCCGTGAACCCCGCACAGCTCCCCTTTGACACCTAAAATTAGTTATTTCGCAGAAATCAGCTAACTTCACAAGACCGCCAAAACTCTCTACGGGGTCTAATCAAACGTACTTATATGAACTTTGCCAGTGTCCCCATAATAAAGCACTCCGCATATGTCACGCGTATGTCGCACCTGCGCGATTCCCGCACAGATTAAAACGCTTAAAAATAAAATTAACCATGCAAATAGCACAGTAAATCAGCATGATAAAGGTTTGTTTTCCGGCCGGCGGCCGCGTCGAGTGCGCTCATTGCAAGATATATATCGCGCTTATTAATTTTCGCTCCACGCTGAGCCACTTCCTGTATAAGCTGGGTTGTATATCACTGGTGCAGCCAACATTTGGTCGTGACATGCGGCTGTCATATACCTCTACATAGAAACGGACAACATTAAATTATGTACTTACTAGCTGCTTCCCGCGGCTTCGCCCGCGTTCAAAAGGTTTTCCCGAGGAATCTGTAGCCTATATGATATTCTGATGTATAAACATCCAAACTCACATACCTACATCCTTACAAACTTTCATGTTTATAATATTGGTAGGATAATATTCGGAAAAATCGGACCATTGCACTTTACCGTTTAGGACGATTGCAAACGACAGGATAATTGGAATCTAAGACAGATTTTCGGAATCATCCGAGATTTAATTATCATCCAAGATTTAATTATCATCCGAGATTTAATTATCGTCCAAGATTTAATAAAATGAAGTCTTCAAGTATGATTTCAATCTTCGATACTTCAAGTCTTCGTGTAAGAAAAGAAAAAGGAGTTTATCAGACAGCAATATATTGAAGAGTGAGGAACAAGGGCGTGGTGTGGACCGCTGCAATGCAAATGTAATATTATAGTCCACCGGCACAGTGAGCGATTCACGGATGCGTGAAGCAATAAATTGTGTGCGCAGCGCCGCCTGTCTACGCGTAATGTATGGCGGGCGGGGTAGCCGGGCGGGGTAGCCGGGCGGGGTAGCCGGGCGGGGTAGCCGGGCGGGGTAGCCGGGCGGGGTAGCCGGGCGGGGTAGCCGGGCGGGGTAGCCGGGCGGTGCAGCGGGGTTAATTTATTATTGCGTTATGAAGCCTTCCCATGATGAACGGCGATGGCTTTGTGGTTAAAGGTAATGTACGCACCTACGACCGTGCAAGGGGAAAAGATAAGTGATCTCACTTGGGTTTTTTGCAGTTTAAATGATACAGTATTACTTTTTACTAATATTGAAACCAGCTTAATACATTGACATAAATAACTTCCTGAAAAAGAGACTGGATAGATAGGTATTATGTCCGAATTTAAAAAAAATATGTAATTTTAATAACGACATACATTTTATATCAGATTACTGTTAAATTAATTCCAATGTAGGTACCTAAATATACCTAACATTGCAGATAAATTTTGTAATAATAGGTAAAGACATTTCCCTTCGCATTGCATGCCTAAGTACAATAAAAAATAATCAACATCAATTGCATAACAAACATGATGTAATAAAGTCATACATTATGTTTCTTCGAATCAGCCAGCCTGGATCTCGTTCAAGGTGAATGTGACAGAAACAAACTGCCGAATCATTACCTTTCATTAAAAACATAAATTATCAAGAAAATGGTGTTAAAGTTCACTGGAGGTTGAATTACATCACTTTTAACATAAATTTTAATTTAATTTGACAGTTTTTGACAGCCTTTATGTGCAAACGCAAATAATGCAACTTTTAGACACAGTCAAATCTGGCACTTATTAATAGTAAGTACATTGTGCATTTAGGGTAGTAAGTAGGATATTACTAACGAGAGTCTGTTAGAAGCCCGACGCCGAAGGCGGAGGGATTTAATGACTCGAGTTTGTAATACCCTTACTTCCCGTGATGCACACAATGTTTTTCATCACATTTGCCAGGAAATAAATATCTACGACACAAGGGAACAAATCTATTTTCTTTGACTTTGCTGAAATTATTTAAGTTTATTATAAATTAGTTTAGTTAAATTGAGTTAAATTTAATTACCTTAATATAACACTCAGACAACACTCGGACAACACTTGGACAACACTCGAACAACACTCGGACAACACTCGGACAACACTCGGACACACTCGGACTACACTCGGACAACACTCGGACAACACTCGGACAACACTCGGACAACACTCGGACACACTCGGACAACACTCAGTTTAACTCGTTAACTCCAGTTAATTCAAACTATCTACTCAATTTAACTTAATTAATTTAATAAACCAGTTCAGTACAGCCAGCTACACATTTCAGCCCCTAGGGGTAATAATATTGTACTGATTATCATTATTCTCCCGCGGGTATATATAGGCCATTGTGTTTCTTCAGGCACGCATATATTAAGACCCTTAACGAGCAAGTGTGATGAAAAATGAAAAATGCACATGAAACCCTCATTCTTAGAGGTTCAAATCCAACTGGGTCACGATGCGACGATGGAAAGTTATGGAAAAATACTTGCTTTTGCCAGCATTTTGCGATAGCGGCATTTGTGCCGCTGACTTCTTGTCTACTTCGCTACTGAGGGTAACAGGGTGAAATCTTTTGCGGAGTAATCACAAACGAAACATTCAAGATGGCGCGCTCCGATTCGATCATGAAATCGCAATAAAATCGAACCTACACGCCGCTAAGCGAATTATCCGCGTAGCAGGACCTTTCGCGCTGGCGGGCCGCTCCCTCGGCATTTCCAAAGGTTACGGTGAACTTTCTGTTGCGCAAACGGAGACCCTGGTAAGACATAAATCAGCGATATGGCTCCCGGTCTATTTCCAGTACATTGGGCAAGAGGCCGTGCGAGAGGCGGCCGCGAGTCGCGAGCGTTGCCATGCCGACGGCGCGGGAGCCCACACCCGGATGATTTGTAGTCGTACTTGTGAGCTTTTTAAATGGTAAGGATGCGATAGTTGCGCATGATTAGTGGAACGATTTACTCGTTAGTGGAATAAGGGGGGGGGGGGGAATATTCGACTATGAAGTTTTTCTACTTGGGTTCTGTACCAAAAAGACAAAATTATTCCAACCCCTTAAATTTTTTCAAGAGCATCACTTGCTCGTAAAAGGCACTTTTTCCTTGCGCCTTCTCGGCTTCATTACGCCCTCGCCTTCGTCTCCTATTAATGCAATCCAGCCTCGAATTTAATTATCAACTTTTCTATAACTAGTAGTTCCGTGAGAACAGTAGACCTCGCCAGCCCTTATAAACCAAACCTAAAAGAAACCAACAAAAGTCAACTTTGGAAACAGAAAAAGTACCTACTAAAGTGACAAAAATTAGCACTTTAAAGCTTAATATTTCGCAAACGGATCCCTGAATCGAAAAATGTTTATCACACACCCGCGATATTTTTGAAAGACCCATCCAACGATACCCCACACCATGGATATCACGCGGAAAAAAATAATTTTCCATTTTACGTATGCAGTTCTATGAACATAATTTATTTTTTCAACTTTCTTAAGTCGATCCACTATTACTCAAAAACTAATAGAACCTACTTAGCCGTAATAGTTTTCCTTGTAACTACGTTATATATGCTACTGCCATGAATTTTTTCACATTTCCAGAAGCAACCGTTTAGCTGGCAGGGGGGGGGGACACGTGACTCTAACAAAAATTACCGCTTTAAAGCTTAATATTTCGCCAACGGATCCCTAAATCGAAAAAATGGTATTCACACACCAGCAATATTTTTGAAAGACCTATCCAACGATATCCCACACTATGGGATTCACAAGAAAAAAAAAGTTCACTCCCACTTTGCGAGTATGGTAGGTACTCTAAAAAAAATGTTTTTCAAAATTTTATTCTACTCATTTTGTAGGTTTAATTAATTTATACATATGCCAAATTTTCGTCAAAATCGGTTGAAAAATGCGACCTGTAGAGAATTACAGACAGACAGACAGACAGACAGACAGCCGGACAAGAGCATTTTTGGCCAGTCTCGAAACGTAGACGCTTCGCTCGCTTCGCTCGCTCGGTCAATTACGGTAGTTGCATACCTTTTTAATTTACCAAAGTTTGAGTAAAATAAAATATACGGCTCGCTCGACTTGAGAACCTCCTCCTTTTCTTTTATCGTCGGTCAATAAAAGTGGATCTAAAAATCATCACACAGAGTCGGCTCTCGGTTCCAAACAGTTAGTACGGAGGTCAGAACACGACCCAAAGGTCCAAACACATTAGTATATCAAGCAATGATCAAAACTAATGAGGACCATCTCTCTGTACCTCAGAGAGGCGAGGGAGTAATCCTCACTAACCGGACGCCGAACTATCTACCGGCGACCGACGACACGAGACCTACCCTCCCGCTCCAACCCGCTTCTCATCCCCAGAAGCAGGATACAGGGGTGGAAGCACCGCGTAATGCCAAAGCTCCAGATAAATCGGTGCAGCAGCGCCGGCGTTATCAAGGGTGGGTAATAACCGTTACCGTTTGTATGAATATCTGGTGGATTAGTCCAGGAACAAAGGGCTGGGGCCAGGGGAAGGGATGCGTGATGGGATGTTATCCTGGGATCATGTTATTTACTTTTCTAAGCCGCCTCCGTGAATACGATAATAGTCGAGTGAAAATGAATGAATTTGTTCGGTCTGTTAACTGTAGTACAGTCGACCGCACGTCAGTGGAAATAGTTTGACCTTAAACTGGCCTAGCCTGTTAGGAAGTTTCGAGACTATGAGAGACCAGTTTATACCTAATGGTTTTGTTTCCACTGACGTGCGGTCGACCGTACAGTAGCAAATGTTAGTTTTGTAGTTTTCCAACGTTTTTTCGTGACTTTTTTGTACTCTAGGGAGATAAAAGTTAAAAATTACTTAATACCTATAGGAACAAATTAACTTTATATAATTTGCTATTTTTGCGTGTTTTTTAAAGCCTAGTCTAAGCCGCTAAACCTGGAGGCTTGTTTTCACCAAGGTTCCTCATAATATTAAGAAAAGTTTTTTTGATGGAGTCGTGGGAAACGGCTAGTATTGAAAAAAAATTATAATAAGTATTTAATTTTGTAGTGTTTCCTCGATCTGAATCCTTCTCAGGTCCTGTGGACTCCATTACATTTCACCGCCAGCCTGCACTAGTCCACTGCTGGACATAGGCCTTCCCCAAGGCGCGCCACTGAGTCCGATCTTCGGCTCCCCGCATCCAGTCCTAGGACATTTATTCGTAGGTATATAAGTACCTACCCTAAATCATTAAGTTTATAGCTTCATGCTACGTCACTTGCGGGATATGCAGTACATTATGGTATAGACTATAAATGTAAATAACGAACGCACAATTACAGCGAGCGGGAGTATTGTTTCAAAATGGGGCAGAAAGTCGAAACGCAATAAAACCGTCATATTGATTAAAATCTCTCGACTGTACGAGCTGACGTCACGGTACACTCGTGGCAAGAAGTGTTCAATGAAAAGGTAAAATAAATAATTGGATCTTTGTTTTTAGAGATCCGTCAAAACCCATTTGCCTTTTGTCAGTCTGTCTCTGAGAACTATTGGACCGATTGAGCTGAAACTTGGATAATTCATGTAAATTGTCTGACAATGATTGGAATATTATGGAGCTAAAAGTATATTTTTCGAGATATTTATCAAGAAATCTAAAAAATAAATGAAGGCACATGAAGGAAAATCTGCCTACCCCGCCAGGGACATAGCGTGAAGATATGTGCTTATGTGTGTATGTATGAAGGAAAAAATCGTATCGAAGCGTCAAAAATGGAAATCTGCGCATGTGAACTCCACCAAGCCGCACAGGGTCAGCAACTATTAAAGTCCTTCTAGAGAGAGTAGACCTGGAGCTCTATTTTTGAATCGCTTTACTCGCTTTCAGCGATAGATTCTATTGATTTTCCTTCGACATCCGATACAAAAATCAGTAGAATCGAGCGCTCGAAGCGCGGAGAGCGATTCAAAAATAGAGCTTCTGCACCCCAACAACAACAGGATTACCTGAGATTTACCACAGGGTTCTGGCATTCCAATTTTCATGCATTTTTCGTCGCCTTACTTTCTTACGTCGCACCAAATTAAGGTGTACTTATATTATAAACTTGTTATTTCCGAGGTCTTTTTTCCCCGAGTGTCCATCGGAATCGTGTTTAATTTAGCATTTAATTTATATTAGAGGGTGGCTCTAGTTGTGTTGTAGACGGCTTGTAGCTGGTGACCATCGTGGGAGAGCTCCCGCGAGCCTCGGCCTGGCCGTCCACCAGGCCTCCTCGGGGAGGGGCAGCAGCAGCCGCAGCTCTCGGAGTTCTGGTCGGTTGTTCTCTTGATGACCGTCTATTTGTCCGCCGCCGTTTAGCTTCGTCTCATCTGAATTAGTTTAATTATATGCGGCTGGTGAGGCCCCGTGTGTACTCACTAACCCATCATTACTAGGGATGTAACCATTACAAAGCAGTGCGTGTAAGTTCCGTGGTTTTTTAAATAGTTTTCGATTTTTTTTTCAAACTGAGAGTTCAAATACACTTTTGCTCAAGGCGACATATTATACTAATTTGTAAAAGAATGAAAGAATGTAATCTAAATATACCTAAATTAATTCTATAAAAATATAACATACCTAAGAAAAATATTTAAATTATAATAGTAAATAATAAAATCAATCAAAAAGTCCGCCCGAACCCGGTGCAAAGGTGCCCATCACGCTCGCGGCATACCCGCGTTGGATGGCGATGGACAGCCTTTGCACCAGGAATGACCCAGAGCGGGGATCTCCACCTCATTTGTAAAAGAGATTCCAATCCGTTTCGACAATTTTAGCTGTGTGATTGATGTATTTTACATAGGTAGTAGGAGTAGATGGGTATTCTTATAATTTTAATAAACAGTTAGTTAGTATTTATTTATTACACGTAACCCCATCCAAATGCTCGAAGGCTTCGACTCTATAATTTAGCGTACCCCCTCCCCCCCCCCCCCCCCCCCCTCGTCTCCCCACCTCCCCGCATCCCCGCAGATACGCGTGAAGATAACTCCGAACCTAATAAACAGTTTATCCGCTAATATTTCTCACTTAAGATACCGTTGCGCGTTCAGTTTTATGAGCACCAGGGACGTAGTCAGGTGGCTTCCAAGCAAGACCCCCTCCCCCAGGGGTCACGCTATGTGTAGAAAGGAGAAGGAATTACTTTTGCATACAATCTGACGCCTGTCTCCCTCACACCCCCTTTTGGTGACTCTGACAGTCATATACTTAAAGCAAACTTTAGATTCCCCTGAGATTAGAGACGAAATTATCGTCCTTTGGAGGCATAAACCCCTTACAATTTTTAAATTCAAAATGACAAAATGAATATTTAGATGATTTTATGTGTCTATAAGTA
This sequence comes from Metalampra italica, assembly GCA_949699065.1. Taxonomy (NCBI): domain Eukaryota; kingdom Metazoa; phylum Arthropoda; class Insecta; order Lepidoptera; family Oecophoridae; genus Metalampra; species Metalampra italica. The sequence goes on from OX452982.1 coordinate 10,763,937, forward strand.
AAATTTCATTTTGTCAAAAAAAACGTAGCATCAACTTTTGACAAAGGGTCTGTCATGATTAACCATCTCAGGACAAGGAAATGGGGTACTTATAATGGAAATCAAACTTTACTTGTCAAAAAGAAATCAGCTTTCGCATGTACGAGTCCACTGCCGGACATAGGCGTCCTCCAAAGCGCGCTACAGAACCCGATTGGTTCCTGTGGCTCGTGGTTTCCTGGCTCAAGCATATTTCGAAAACCGAGCAGGAGGCTCGGCTCTTCAAGGCCCACCCCTGGCCACGTCCCTGGCGGCAGGGAATCATTATAACCGCGCCGGAGCAGATAGCCGGGTAATTATCGTAAAAGATAATGTGCACTGAGCACTACACAATTCGCTGGGATTATGGCTGTTGCTAAATTATATTTATATACAGTGTTTACTCGCACTTGAGAGAATAGGGCTGTTTTATACAACAGATGAGTAGGTGCTTACTTGTTGGGGGCCGATTATAAGTAAGTAGCCAAGTTTTTATTGTCTGTCCCCAGATTTGAAATTGACTTGGAAGGCAATGAAGATGATGGAAATGATATTTTACAAAATATTTCAGGAAAACTAAAAAATGATGAATGATTGTAGTTGTATACAATATTGGCCACGGAATTGGTCATTAATTAGAAGATTTTTTTTCCAAACTGTTTTAGCTACAAACCTGTAATCACCCTGGTAGGTGGACCACAGTGGGAACTCTCGACGAACATTATTTTGGGTTTGCTCTTAATAAAGACTTTTCAATTTGTGGACGTAAAACCCCTCCTCGGCAGATTGGAGCGGACTAATTATTTATACTCATTTAATAAACCTTAAGGTTGCCTGGAAGAAATCGCTGAAAGCGATAAGGCCGCCTTTTGATTGTACACAGTTTAGTAAACTATCATAATGTAAACTTTTGATATAATTTGGTGCTCAATAAAGTATATTTGATTTGATTTGATTTTAATAAAACTGAAAAGTTTGTTTGAACGCTTTAGGGCCTCTTACACCGCTTGCTAATAAAATCCCAGATACCCTATCTGCAAGTTATCTGACAGATAGCCTGTTTTTTTTGTTTCACAGGTATCTGATTGCCTATATCTTATATATTTTATATAGTCTATCACACAGATTTATCTGATAGAATAGTTTATCACTAAGATTACTATCTGTAACAATATCAGGAAGTGGTGAAAGAAGCCCTTAATCTCTGAAACTACCAGTCTGATTTGAAAAATTCTTTTGGCATTTGATAGCCCAATTCTTGAGGAAGGTTATAGGCTATTTAACATCCCGCCACGGCCCTTAGGAGCCGAGAAAAATGAAAAACTTCAGAAATAACTTTGCCGCGGACAACTAGTAACTAAAGCACTCGTAGCCCAAACAGACAACGATTAGGAACCCTATTTTTTCAAGCGGTCGATTCTACTAGTTTTCCTTCGAAATCCGGTACAAAAATCCGTAGAATCGACCGCTCGAAGCGAGGCGAGCGATTTAAAAAATAGAGCTTCTGATTCTGACAGCCGATAAAAGCGGATCTCTCCAAACCCACCGGCGGCGCGGGCGGTAACAACATGCAGCTAGAGCAGCTGGTGGCCGATGCGGTGGACGATACATTCAATTTGCCGTCCCAGTTGCGCGCAACAAAGCGCGGTGGAAAGCGGCCAGCCGACTGTGTCTCCGCGGCCGCGGCCAGCGCGCGCGCAGCCGCGCACCCGACCACGGCACGACACCACAGATTAACTAATCACTCTCGACAACTCTAAAGAGAATTAGTTAGGTACATAAAAAAAGATACATAGAAAGAGCGTGCTTTGGTCAGTTTTTTAATTTTTAAATTTTAACTTCTGATTCAACGCAGTAAAAAGACATGGCCGAAAACAGTAAATTTGTAGTTACATCACAAAAAAAGGGATTTTCCACGATTTTCGAAAATAAAAAAAAATTTAAATTGTACGGAACCGTCAGGGCGCGAGTCCTACTCGCACTTGTTCGTTTTTTTTTGGAACGAAGTGCCTTGGCGAATGAGAGCTCGGCCGAACAAAGTGTAAGACTTCCACCGACACGACACTTTGTCCCGAGGATACCCGAGCATTCCCCAAGTTAATACAGGGATCTACTTCATTGTGCCTGTCATCAATACATAACACACAGCGAATGAAACTTCGTATAACAACGTCAAATAAAGCTAATTCCGTTAATGTATTGTCTCGGGCGTCAATGGAGACACGCAGCGACCGACACTGGCTGGCCGAGCGTCCGTCATGTAACAACGCACGCGGCTGGTTCCGATAAGCCCCCCAGAGATAGCGTCGCGCGATAGTGGGGCTGCTTCTTTAGTTTTTGGGTCAATCGGCCGGGTGGTGAAAAGTGGCCGACAGCGGGCGTATCAGATCTGATGCGCCGAGCTGATCAAGCACCATGACTGCTTCCGATCCTGATCTATCATCAACTTACATTACTCGTGTCGATGCGGGTGGTGCACGCTCTGACTAAATTTTTGAGTTTCTTTTGCTATTTTTCAACTTTGAAAATAAGAAAGAGATTGCTCTTAGAATTGTCAAAATAGATTAGTCCTACAAAGACAGAGGGAATATTAATCGCCATGTTTAAATTGCAATAGAATCCCATTTACATATATACAGTATATTTTGTCTGATAAAATGAGATGCCCTATTCAACATATAGATACTTACATATTTTAATTTGTTGAGCGTGCCGATTCGCCATATTGTGTTTGATGCTGTTTACTGTGAAATACATGTGTTTTGTTTTCGTGTAATTTAGTAGGAATCGTGAGATTTACTGGACTTTAATTGCTTTATTGGCGATATGGACCAATAAAGAAACATGTCAAAGTATTCAATAATTAACAGTGTAGTGCCAGGCCAATTTGTCGGCCATTTTATGTTTTCCGAATGTTTAGGTATACACGCTTTTTTGTAGGTATGCCATCTCCGCAGTAAGGAGTTTCTTTTGTCATTGGTCTGATCGGGATAGGACTAAACTATTTTGACAGTTCTAAAACTTATGCCATCTCTTTCTTATTTTCAAAGTTAAAAAAGAGCACAAGAGACTAATTGGACATCCAGACGAACAAAGAGTTCAAATGAAAAAAAATTCCACAAGTTTGTTGCTCGATCACGTTATAACGGCTGAACGAATTTTGATGAAACTCGGTACAGTGATAGCTTATATCATGGAATAACAATTAGTAAACTTTGAAGGTGGACAAAGTCGCGGGGCGTCCGCTAGTCAAATCTCGATATGAAGAAGACGCGGGTTAAATCTAGACTAAATTCTTTTCAATCACTATGTAATTTGGTATGGCTCGAATGTTACATACGGTATATACTTTCATAGATACGTACGCAGGCAATTTAGTTTCCGAAGGAACATCGTATTATTGGTTCAAGAGGGTGCGAGAGGGACATAAATGCCCCATAGTAGCAAGTGCGAGCGAGAGACGCACAGGTTTTGTTTTTAGAGACAATGGTTCGTGGACAGATTTACGAGCTTCAACTTTGGCCTATTGTTTTAGGGTCCAAGGGAACGAGGGGGGGTGGGGGGTAGGGAGGGTTATTTATACCTTTCTATGTTAACCTGTTGTTTTCTCACAGATGCCGCCTTTTCTGAAGCGGTTGGAGTTTTAAACCAAAGACGGTTCCAAGGAAATATCCTTCCGGCCATGTTCGCAACCACGTTTCGTATCCTTTCGGCCATAGTCGCTACCACGTTTCGTATCCTTTCGGCCATAGTCGCTACCACGTTTCGTATCCTTTCGGCCATAGTCGCTACCACGTTTCGTATCCTTTCGGCCATAGTCGCTACCACGTTTCGTATCCTTTCGGCCATAGTCGCTACCACGTTTCGTATCCTTTCGGCCATAGTCGCTACCACGTTTCGTATCCTTTCGGCCATAGTCGCTACCACGTTTCGTATCCTTTCGGCCATAGTCGCTACCACGTTTCGTATCCTTTCGGCCATAGTCGCTACCACGTTTCGTATCCTTTCGGCCATAGTCGCTACCACGTTTCGTATCCTTTCGGCCATAGTCGCTACCACGTTTCGTATCCTTTCGGCCATAGTCGCTACCACGTTTCGTATCCTTTCGGCCATAGTCGCTACCACGTTTCGTATCCTTTCGGCCATAGTCGCTACCACGTTTCGTATCCTTTCGGCCATAGTCGCTACCACGTTTCGTATCCTTTCGGCCATAGTCGCTACCACGTTTCGTATCCTTTCGGCCATAGTCGCTACCACGTTTCGTATCCTTTCGGCCATAGTCGCTACCACGTTTCGTATCCTTTCGGCCATAGTCGCTACCACGTTTCGTATCCTTTCGGCCATAGTCGCTACTACGTTTCGTATCCTTTCGGCCATAGTCGCTACCACGTTTCGTAACCCCAGTTGCCGTAGAAGAAGGACAAGTAAAATGTTATAGAAATATACATCATAACCAATCGTCGCTCCATCTAGCCGGGGGCGTCCCACACTACGCTTGCCTGTCGTGGTCTCGTGTCGTCAGTACATAGATTTACCTGTTACCAAGGAGATTCGAACCTCTTTTGTCGCGCGCGCGCTCCCTGTGGAGATCGCATCTTGCAAATTTAGTATGGGAAACGATGAAAAATTCTGTGTCAAAATCAGGGGGGGTGCGGACAAATGAAGCGGATTAGCGGGAGGAAGTTGCTCATACAAATTTATATGGAGTTTGAAAATGAGAATGTGTGAGTGAGTATCAATTTCGATATACATTTGGCACGATTTTGGCACCCCCTAAAATGATTTTGTTACTCATCCATATGGGAGTAGCTTTTTTTTTAATTTCATGCCTGTTACCTACCAGTTTACTCTCTACGTAAGTAAAGTGTATATAGAACAGGGCTCTCGACGGATGCTGCGTGTGTTTGTGCGTCGCTGATCTGTGACTTATCTCGCCAACTTTCCTCCTCCCGACGAGTTTCCCCGTCGTTATGACTTACTGTTGCTTCGTACACGCCATTAAAGGCGAGATTACACCGGCCCGAGGGACACACCGCACCGCGCCATTGGAGATATGGTATATACGTCTCATTCAGAATTAAAAATTGCGTTTATTTGAAGACGAAACATATTTTTTTTAACGGTACCAAAAGGATTTATTACAAATTCAACCAAAAATGTGGGTTGAACATCACACATAAATAAAATACAACGCGTTACGATTTTTACTCAGACATCTACAAACTGCAATGAAACAAAACACGTGCGCCTCGCGCGACGCTCACAACACGACTGATCACAAAACAATGCTTAGAGTGTATTTAAGCACTGTTTTATTTGAGCATTGAAACCATAGAAATGTAGCGAGCGGGAGCGTAGCGAGCTTTTTCCGTGTTCTGTTGTAACCTACAGGTTCTCTAAATAAAATAAAAATGTAAATAATCATAAAATCTAAATAAAGATACATGTAAGGTCCACAATATTTATTGAAGGTGATATGAAGGTGATATTGACACGGTAAGTAGTATCGTATATCACTAATACTATGATTGAAATCTATAATTAATTTACGACTATCATAGAGAAGAAAAACCTGCAACATGATATACATAAGGAGTAGAAGTGTGTCCTCGTGTTAAGGCTTTGGCCGAGATAGGCAATTTGTTAGACTGTCCGAAAGTTGGGCACCCCTGGGTGGGTCATTGTGTCCCCTATCGCATTATGACGTCATCTCGCAAATGAGTCTTAGGTAAGATTCTTATTATGTTCCACAAATGAGGTCATTTCGAGATCATCCATCAAACTGGTATAGATTTATTGAATGTCGTAAGGGCAAGATAGTGTCCGGGATAATTTATAACCCCTCCAATATCCTGTGTTGTGCTATCGAGGACTATAGTACAGACTTAAGTCAAAGTCCACCACCACTATTACTACCGCCGCCTCCTGGGTGTTAGCGCTGTAAAGAACCGGCGCAACAAACTTGCGCGATCTTTTAACATCATGACATGTTTTTTATCAAATTGCTTGCAAGTAAAGTATGTGCACCCCGCATTGGGCTAGCGTGGTGGACTATAGCCCGAGCCCTCGTTGAGAGGGTAGGACGGAGCCCCAGCAGTGGGGACATGTTGATAGGCTGTTGATAAAAGACTGTGCGAGGCTGAAGTAACATTAATACCAGGCGTCTTTGTCATTCAGATAATCGTCCAACTTTCTAACAAAGTTATTTCTACTTGTGAGTCCTTCTTATGTATTCAAGATATCTTCTGGTAGTTTGTTGTAGAGCGTATTTAGCGTATACATTGCTCCGTAAACGATGTCAAAGTCAAGTCAAAACTATTTTATTGCATGTAAGTACACTGGGTACATTTATACAACGTCAATTTTTTATCTACCACCGCTTCCAAGGTGTTATATAGAGCTGGGAAGAAGAAGCAACAAACTATTTATTACAACAAACTATTAAACGATTTATTCACTTTATGCCTTAAGTACATACGCGGGACCCAGCTGGATGAGGTTAGCGCGGTCGTCGTGGAGATCCCTGGGGGAAGCCTTTGTCCAGCAGTGAACGTCTACAGGCTGATGATGATGATACCTTAAGTATGCTGTCTGTAACTTCGGTACCAATTGCAATATGTCGAGAAAGTTTTGTGATATCAACACCGAGCCGCAAATCTAGGAAGGAAAAGGAGATCCTGGAGGAAGAAAGGTATCTGCTCCGTTTCCTAGCGGGGGGGGAGGGGGGGGGGGCGCATAGCAACGCAACGTGGACGTTTCGACAGCTCGCATGACAACGGGCAGTTAACGGAGCCAACGGCGGCGGCCGGCGGGCAGCGCCGCGGGGCAAGCGAAGGGCACCAGCGAGTATATAATTAAACTATACGAGTTCCAAACAAAATGTTCCTTAGGATAATTATATGTAGGTGAGTACTAAATTGGGCATAAAGTCAATAATATTAGTAACCCATAATCGCTTACACTAAAACAATAATATAGTAACCCATGATCGCTTACACTAAAAACAATAATATAGTAACCCATGATCGCTTACACTAAAAACAATAATGTAGTAACCCATGATCGCTTACACTAAAAATAATAATATATAGTAGCCCATGATCGCTTTCACTAAAAACAATAATATAGTAACCCATGATCGCTTACACTAATAACAATAATATAGTAACCCATGATCGCTTACACTAAAACAATAATATAGTAACGCATGATAGCTTACACTAAAAACAATAATATTATAACCCATGATCGCTTACACTAATAACAATAATATAGTAACCCATGATCGCTTACACTAAAACAATAATATAGTAACGCATGATAGCTTACACTAAAAACAATAATATTATAACCCATGATCGCTTACACTAAAAACAATAATATAGTAACCCATGATCGCTTACACTAAAACAATAATATAATAACCCATGATCGCTTACACTAAAACAATAATATAGTAACCCATGATCGCTTACACTAAAACAATAATATAGTAACCCATGATCTCTTACACTAAATAATGTGTTTGTTTAATTTGCCTATAGTATTTTTATAGTAGCACCACGTTGCGTTGCTATGCGCACGCGCGTGTCAATTTTCAATGAACATTTTGTATTGAAATAGGCTTATGTGAAGTCTAGATAGAGTTCGTTTTTCAAAAACCAAAATCTGACAGCCACATTCTAATGATTATTGTGCTTTAACTTGAAAACGATAAAAAAAAAGATAAAAGATAAAGGTACAAAAGATATACCTAATAATAAAGATATAATAAAAGATATTCATCCTTAGGGTCAAACGAAAGAAATAGAAGAAATGTATCACGGGGCCGCCCTCTCGGCGCTCGTGTCTCGCGCCGCGGCGCCGCCTGTAACCTCTTGATTACAATTTATTACATGTTTACGCGGTCGTCTAACAATCGCGGTAATTTGTGTAATTTCGCGTCGATTAAATGTGCAAATGTGTTGGGAAACCGCCATTACATCGATTGTTTTATTGTGAGCCTTTTAACTCATTCATATATCAATATTCATGAGCCGTCTGTGTGTTTTTCAGTATGTTTGATTGGCACCGCCTCGTTTAGCATTCACTTCGCTCGGGGTTTCAACACTTGTCCTAGTATACTGGAGTCAGCGGAACAAGCCCATTACAAAGCGTATATGTACATACCTACATTATAAGTACGTACACAATTAAATATGTGTACTGTACATTGTAGGTCCAGAAATATGTAGGTAAGTCTCTCAGACCAAACTATTATATAATCCTCTGCACAACAACCTATTAACTTGGCCCCACTGCTGGGGCTCAGGCCTACCCTCTCAACGAGGGCGTTCGGGCTATAGTCCACCACGTTGGTGGACTTCGCATACGCCTAAGAATTTCTTCTTCGGCGTACGAAGTTTCCTCACTATGTTTTCCTTCACCGTTTAAGAGCAGTCGTAAACGCCTACGAGAAAACCTATTGGTATCGCCCAGTCGTCGGTTGGGACAAAATAATCACAATTTCTTAGTGCCAACGAATCATGTGATCCGATGGGAACTTTATGTGTGATCAGATGCAACTCCGAACGGATCATATGATTCGTTGGGAATAACCCCGGTAATCGAACCCTTTCGACATGAAAGTCCGCGTCTTCCCCAACTGACGCCCAAGGAAACGTAGAAAAATATAATTTTACATTTATTTTACTGTATACTCCAAAAATGAGTGTAAATTATTGTAAAAGTATGACCAGTATACCAGCGGGGTGCTGAGCATAGTTTCCCTTTGTGTATCCGAGGCATGCCGGTAGGCCATGTTTACTGCGCCGCCCGGAGTGCACTGCCGACCACTATAATTACACACAAACAATTTCCCAAAAAAAGTAAAAGTAACAAAAGAGTCTGAAAAAAAGTTAGGATTTGCTATAAAAGGCTTTATCACGCATTTCTTTAACACTATTGACTCGAAAATTTACCAGAATATTACCTTGATTAGTTTTACATATGTGAAAGTTTGATTTTTGATTGGATGCAATTTTTTTTTAATTATTTCTATCGTAAATACCTACAATTCAAACTCAAACTTCTACATTAACTATAGTATAGTTGCATTTTTTTAGTTAAAAGTGTAACAGAATTGTGAAATATGGCCAATTGAAGAAATCCTACACCAGGCTCGCTCCCGGGCCATCTTAACCTATTATGTGACGTTATACTGTTACTTGTTCCACTGACCCGTGACCCATTCCGCTTTGGCCCACACAAATTTACATATCTCCCACATTTCCACCCCGAAGACTCAATAATTTATATCAAATAATTACTGAGTATTTGACATAAATTATTACAAAATTATAACCGCACGCGACCCGACCAGCTGGAGATTAGGTTCTAACGGCATCGCCTTCACCCATTAACGGCAGACACGGCCGATTTCTGACTTCCTGTCGGAAATTACCTCGCCCTTATCGCTACGGAGTGCTGAATATTGGTGGGCCCCGAAGCTCGGCCCGCAGTGCACGCCTCGGGGGCCCCCGCGTGCCCCCGAGGGCTGCTTCCGCTTCTAGTTAATAATGTGCTTTGTCTGAAGTTGGTTCCATACTGGGTACGTGTCAGGCCAGACATTCAAATGTTAATACCTAAGTAGGTAGGTTAGGTAGTCTTTTTCCATTGACACACTGTTCAAACTAAAACGATTTTGATGATGATGGCGTTGTTGGTACCCTACCTGCCTACTGCCAGAGGTCGTGGGTTCGATTCCCACCCGGGACCAACAGTTCTGTGATGAGCAAAATATCTGTTGGTTTTCGGATTCTGGGTGTTTGTATGTATTTATTCAAACACTATTGTTATTTTCAAACAAAATGTTTCTCAGGAGATGTCTGAAGTTATTGCATGTGTTATTATCATATTAACCTCATTCAACGTCCACTGCTGGACGTAGGTCTTCCCTAATGAGCGCCATCACACCCGATGCTCTGCATTCAGCCGCTTCTAGCCACCATCGTCGGCCCACCTGGCGGAGGGACAGAACTCGTCTGCTCCGACCACAGAACACGGAAAAAGCTCGCTACGCTCCCGCTCGCTCTTGTATTTCTATGGCTCCGACGGCCGTCAGTGTGATCTGCTCACTGCTACTTCAGCTTGCTAATCCTGTCGGTCACTATTGTTCATTACCTTCCAATTCAAACTATTATAACGATTTGCAAACAAAATGTTCCTCAGATTAGATTTAGCATTTTGATACTTATTTTCTCACATTTCTTTCTTATATTTACCTTTGCTGTTTTAGTAATATCTATGTACCTTCGATTAATTTCTTTCCTGAACATAATTATCTGATATCATTTACTATTTTCGGAATCAATTTCTCTATAATATTAAAAGCGTTCGTTCCCAACATCCTTTAATTATGTTCGGTGCTTCGCCGAATTGGACTCTAACGCCGCGCACTTACGGTGCAGTTTAGTACGGCGCGTGTTTAGGACGCAATATGTTTTTCAGGCGGAATAGTGGGCAGTCACGACAGGCTGTAGCTTGACGCACACGCGTGCGGGACACTAGCCTCCGCCCGCGGCTTCGGACGCTTTTGTCGGGAGCCGAGGTGGCATGTTCGTTTTTTTTTCCTTGAAAATGTATTTTGAGGGTTTTCATGTATAATTGTGATAGTATTCTATACCATTAAGTGCTTGGGGTTAGTTTCAGAAATGAACTCTTTTCATATAGGATATAGGAGAGCGTCAGTGGCGTCGGGGATAAGACGCGGCCTATCATATCGAAAGGTCTGGGCCATGTACCAATGGGTTTTCTCTCGAAAGTTAAGTACATTTTACTGACTGCTCTCAAACGGTGAAGGAAAAACATCGTGAGGAAACCTGCATACGCCGAAGAAGAAATTCTTAGGCGTATGTGAAGTCCACCAACCCGCACTGGGCTAGCGTGGTGGACTATAGCCCGAACGCCCTCGTTGAGAGGGCAGGCCTGAGCCCCAGCAGTGGGGACATGTTAATAGGCTGTTGATGATTATATGTTTCTATATATCTAGGTCTATGGTTTCTATAGACTTTCTGACAGTTTAAAGCAAAATTGTAGCGTTACTCCTATATAGGTCTTAAGCGGAACACAGACAGGGCGGCGGCGTTGCGAAAGCGTTGCGGTTTTTTTCTGTAATGTTCGAAATAGTATGAAGCCCTTTACATCAAAGCGGCGCGGCGGCGGTGCGACGGCGAAAGCGACATAACCGCGCGCACAGATTTGACGTTTTGATTTGACAGATTAGCGCAGACAGGCGTTGCGGGGCGGCGGCGGCGCGTTGTGTTCCTTTGTAGTGTATGAGAACCGCCACACAGAGCGGCGGCGGCGCGGCGCGGTGCGGAGCGGTCTTCATACAAACCGCCGCCGCTAGCGGTATATGTTGTCTGAAGGGCTCCGCTTTTTATTCGCTTTCCGCAGATTCGCCGCCGCAACGCTTTCGCAACGCCGCCGCGCTGTGTGTGTTACGCTTTATTGTTTTGAGGTGGACGATAGAATTCAACTATATACTTCTTGTAGGTTTCCTTCCAAGCCGAACCTTCGGTGCGGTACCGAGTTCGAACCTTAGATCTTAGTAATATCATCACGGCATAACTCCCGTAAGCAGAAAATTTGTTTTCTTTATTTGTTTGAACCCATTAATCTCTGGAGCTACCCGTCAGAATTGAATAATTCTTTTTGCATTTGATAGCCACATTCTTGAGGAAGGTTATAGGCTGTTTAACATCACGCTGCGACCCTTAGGAGCCGAGCGAAAAGAGAAAAATCTTATGAAACGCGAACGAGGTCGCGGAAACGTCTAGTGAGAAATAAGCCGGATGTTACAGACAGACTAGCGGACCACTGACAATGTATTATATAATGAAAGAGACGTAAACAAGTAATTAAAGGTATGCTCCGAAAAATTATAGGCTTGGAGCTAATGGCGGATATAATTTATTACAGGGGAAGGGCACCAGCATAGAACGTTGTTACACTAAATGTCAAACTGGGTTTTTGAGCGCGGTTCGTGTTAGAATTAAGACTATGTTTTTTTTATTATTATTTTGTGTACTTACGTATGTTATTTTTAATTATTTGTATTGTATTATTTCACGCAATTGTTCATTTTATTTTTCAATTTTATGCCTGAAATAAAATTGATTGAAATTTTATTTTAAATTTTTATAATTTGAAAACTACAATCTAAGACACATCATCAGCGTTATATCAGCCGGATCACACCCACTGTTGGACAAAGGCCCCCAATAATCTCGATAATAACCGGTCCCCCATAATAAACTGGTTATCACAAAAATAACTAAAACATCTGATACCATTTTAATTATGTTTTTTTCCTTACATTCTTTATTTATTCAACATTTGCAAGGATATGCCCAGGCTGTGTAAGTGAACCAAGCATCTCCCCACATGTACGGCCGACCGCACGTCAATGGAAACAAATCCCGTATAAACTGGTCCCTCTTACTATTGCAACTCTCTATAGGCTAGGCCAGCTCGAGTCGTGCGGTCGACTGTCCTAGCCGCGCGTACACTAAACAAAACCGAACGCAAGTCAGCAAAACAAACAGGCGTGTTCGCGCGAAATGTTCAGAATTAGCCGTGTTTTGTTCGCTAACTCCAAGCGAACGGAGATTTGTTTTCCGACTAAATGTTTCCCAGAAAATGCGGAGAGTTGGTGAAACTCGGTACCCCAGTACCCCTACCACCAGCTGACGTATATTCGGTTTCTCCTTAGCTGTCATATGAAAACAAACTTTATTTGCGTCTCGGCCGCATGCGAGCAAGATACTGTAGCAGTAATATAAGTTTGTATACCATATCTTATCTTGTTAGGGCGCCAGGAATTCCTGGCGACACTTGGACCCTATGGGATCTGTTGTGCCAAACCCCTGTCCGACAAACGGTGCCCCATCCTTTGGTGGACTTCACATACGCCTTAGAATAGTAAATACCATTTGGCGTATGCAGGTTTCCTCACGATGTATTCCTTCACCGAAAAACCTGTGGTATTATAATAAACCGTACTTATGTTTCGAAAAACTCATTGGTACGGGCCAGGATCGAACCCACGGCCTCATGAACGTGAGGCGAGTGCACAACCAACTAGGCTACCACGCGGCTCTAGTTTCTTACGTAGTAGCTAGCGAGTAAATAAATAAATAAATAATGTTTGGACAAATTTACACACGGCTGTTTAGTCCCAACTAAGCCGAAGCTTGTAAATGGGTACTCAACAACTGATAAACATACTTAAATACTTTTAAATAAATACTGAAATACATACAAACACCCAGAATCCGAAAAACCAACAGATATGCTCATCACACAAATGTTGGTCTTGGGTGGGAATCGAACCCACTACCCCTGGCGGAATAGGCAGGTTCACTACCAACTACGCCAACAGGCCAGAGTATTGACGTTGTCATGGTAGCGGTACAATTCACGTGCGAGAAACTTATTCTTGAACGTCGACTCGGTCCGGGGTAGCTGTGAGAAGGGTCAGCCTCGAAAGCTATCAAGCCAAAAAATAAAAATAAAAAATAAAATATATGAATGTATGTAACTACGCGCCTTAGAGGCTTCATGCTCCGAGCCTTTTAGTGTCAAATCTTCCACTGAGCCTTCAAAGCTCAAGCCACGGCTGGAGCCTTGAGCCGCGAGGCTCAAACAGTCCTGGAATTTTCTTTGGGAACCCACGCACACATGCACACTTGTACCATGTCGCTGTATACAGTGTGTTTTTATACTGGGACAGTATGTATGGGCAAAACCGAAACCAAAGGAGATACAGGGAAACAGTCTTAGGAACCATTCTTTTTTGTGATAACAATTTTGACATAATGCATTTTTTGGTCAAGCGTGTGTTGTCCATAAAAATGAGTCATTTTGTTAAAAAAAATTAATGCGGATCAACTCAGTTTCATGTACGGATCATTTCATTATATCGGAAAAAATACAAGCGAACAGAGTTATTACCTACAGCAGCACCAGTCTATGCTGAGACGTGTATGTGTGCGTCAATGTAGGGCTATCTGTAGCGAGCTTATCTGTAGAAAGCGGCTTCGAGTAATGCACTATCCATCGTGTGATCTGTCAGAATAAAATAAATAAATAAATAGCTACAGGATCAAGGAAAAAAAACTTTGTACGAAAGAACCAATTTTATTTTCGGCAAATGTAACACAATAACCCGAAATAGATTTGATCAGCATTCAGCTGATTTCCCCGCCCCACCGGGCTCAGGGGGCCGCCATGCATTACGTGAGTTGCAAACGGGGGAGGGGTCAAAACTCATTAAACCTCATCTAGGGGAAGGAGGTGGTCAACTTTGTAATGCAGAAATTGTACTGTTTTAATTTGTTTTGTAATTGTCTACGATTGAAAGAACACTTCATGAACACCTAGTAGACACCTCCCTCTAATGGAGGTATGAAGCAAAATACAGATCTAATACTTTTAATACACAAAATCAACTAAACAACTGTGACAGTTACACTTATACAGCTTGTAATTGATAATAATATTAATTTTGGCTTAGTTTTGGACTAGTTAATTATTTAGGAAAACAGTGCTTATTCTGAGTTACTTTTCTGAGAAATCTTAATTATTTTTTAAAAATCGTAAATACAGTAATCATAATTACAATAACGTGACGTAGTAAAAAGTGTGTTGAAATGATACTACAAGAAGAAAAAAACACTGTTTTATTAGGTATTACCTATACATAAGTCCCTCTAACTTTGTGTAGGTACCTACAATAAAGTAAAATAATACTAAATAAAGAACAATGCGCGTGACGTAAGCGTCCCGATGCCGGGACACCGACACTTTAAACGCTTTTTCTACCGTCCCGATGCCGGGACACTGACGCGTGACTAGTTAATTTAATATAGTTAAAAGATATCGATAACATTTTACTGTTTAAAATATTAAGGGTGAAAACGTGAGGTGGTGGGGAGAGCACCAATGGGAGGGAGGGGTCCAAATAAAAAAATGCTCACGTAATAAATGGACGCCCCTAAGGGCGAACTCGTTCAACGCCACCTCTGAGTTAAGGTGAAGTCTGGCAAACGATCCAATACTCGCTGAGTCAGTGCGGCCGGAGCGAGGGGAGCCGCGGTGTCGGGCGGCCTCCCCCGCGGGGGCCCGGGGACCCTCGGCCGGAGGGGGGCGCGGGGGCCCACCCGGCACGAGGCATGCGTAGTACGTAGCGCCCGCCCAGGGCGAGATATTTGATGAAATGTGGATTTGGGGGCCAAGGATCCGATCAGCACTGGACTAGATGAGTTTTCATCATCATCATATCAGCGTCCACTGCTAGACATAGGTCCTCCGCCCCGCCCGGTCGTCGGTCCGCCTGGCGGGGGGCGCACCGGTCCACGGTCTCCACTCCAGAACCCGTCTGCCCCAACGGCCGTCGGTTCTGCGACAGATGTGACCTGCCCACTGCCACTTCAGTTTGCCAATCCTTTCGGTTATGTCGGTAACCTTAGTTCTCTGTCGCATCTCCTCAAAGTGAGATGATTATTTTCTGTGGTTTTACTGAGATAATAAAGTTCAAATTAAAAAGATGACAACGCTCCGAGACTCTTTGATTATTTTTATGTACAGCATGAAATACATTAGATACTTAACAGATCATTACAAATTAAAATATGCCAATAATGAAATTAAAATTACATTAAACATTTAAACATTTTTGAGAATATTTTGTATGTCCGTAAAAATATATCTCTGTTTTTGAGGCACTGTGACATGGACACAGCTTATGTTACAAGAAACAAAAACAAACTTGTACCACCACAGTTAAGGCTCAGTAAGGTCAGTAAATCGTTCACGGGGCAATGTATACGCTTCTACAACAAACTACCAGAAGAAATCTTAAATATGAATTACAGAAAATTTAAGACTCACATTAAACAACAACTTTGTAAGAAAGCTATATTATAGGACAGTCGATTATCTAAATGACAAAGATGCCTGGTGTTAATGTTACTTCAGCCTCGCACAATCTTTACAAAATAATGTTATGTATAAACTCGATTTTAAAAGATGTGTTGCGGAAGTTTGTTGCGCCGCTTCTTCTTCCCAGCTCTATATAACACCTTGGAGGCGGTGGTAGATAAAAAATTGACGTTGTATAAATGTACCCAGTGTACTTACATGTAATAAAATAGTTTTGACTTTGACTTTGACTTTGAAAACATTTTGATGCGCTCTACCGGTGGGAGGATATGCCAATGGTCCATTGGAATTATTTTCCTACACCATTAGGTTCTTTTAGATGTAAGTTTGTCAGACATTCGAGTTCGCCGTAGTTGTCAGATGAATGCTGGCCACTTAGCAACGCGGGGCAAGGTAAAAAACTTACAAATGTAAATCTATATAGCCAAATGGCGAGTAAACCTTTTTTCGAAAGTGATTTTGATGATGAATTTGTCTACTCCAGCTGAAATTTACAACAATTAGGGCCTCTTACACCGCTTGCTGATACCCTATCTGCAGGTTATCTGACAGATAGCCAGTTTTTTTGGTTTCACAGGTATCTGATTGCCTATATCTTATATATTTTATATAGTCTATCACACAGATTTATCTGTAAGATTAGTTTATCACTTATTAGTTTATTACTATCTGTGACAATATCAGGAAGTGGTGAAAGAAGCCCTACTGTCGAAAAAGTCGCCAAATTAAAGCAACATGTTGAACTAGCTCCTCGGGTGATAAAAATTAATTTGTACCAGAGGTACGAAACATACTACCAAATAGAATACAGGCTTCCTATTTTTCTTATAACTCATCCTGAAATTTCGAGTCCGTGTAAACTCCTAACAAGATTTGCAGGTAGGTTGTCGCCCTACGCGGTGAGTGCCGCACGGAGGGACTTTATAACTAAAAAAAATCTAGACATTACTTTACAGAACAGCTATCACTATCACATCCTGGTAATAGTACATTACTGCCGCGGCCCGTAACAGAGGCATTGATGGATGAACGTGAGTCCTTCAATGCCTGGTTGTGACCAAGACTTGTTAGTAGTTTTCTCAAACAAATGCGCGGAAATTCAAACTATTACCTATGTACACCATTTTATTTCATACATATACATTCCAAAATCAATGACGAACAACTATAAATTTCCACGCGCCAAAATGTTCATTTGTTTTTTCCACTAAACTGCTTGCAATTTGCAAGGCAATTCGAAATTTAAAAAAAAACTTTTGTTATTTTACCTCCGTGGTTGCCATGGTCACATGACATGTTAAGAATTAATATGGTCATTATTTGACCGCTAGGCACTACATATATGGATTTTCATTCAATTTATTTGCCCGTCTGCTCTCATATATTTGACCAGTACAGCAATGATGATTTAACTCGAAGAAGGTTGTCAAAATAATGTTCACATTTCCAAGCATGTTTGAGAAAATAGGACATAACACGTACTCTGAATTAGACTTACTTTCCCTGATTTTTTTCTTGGGAAAGTTATGGGAAAGGTAGGTTTGATTCACATTCATGGAGCGAACTTTGTGAGTTACCGAACCTGCCCTGCTATTCTGTAAGCGTATTTGTGCAACTCGATCCTGAATCCGCAGTGAGATCGGTCTCTAACTCAATGATTTACAGTTCAATACTCATTTTACTTCGCAAGTGAAGTGTTTATTAAGTAGCTTGTATTTGTTTACACAATGCGACATCAAGGTCTTTCATGATCGGATGCGGAGTGAAGTAAGTGACTTGCGATGTGATGGTCGAGTTTTAATTCATACTTTACAGAATCACACAGCAGTACTGATAAAGTTTTCCGAAACTCTCCGATAATCACTGTGGTCAGTAAAAGAACACATCGCGAGGAAAGTTTCCTCTATGATAATAGGGGAAGTAAGTAGACCAATGGGAATTTCGTTTTCCTACGACATATTGATATAGGTACCTACGTCCCTACGTCTATAATTTATACAACTTTGGTATCAATGCATAGATAAATATAATATAATAATAATAATAATGTTTGGACAAATCCACACACGGCTGTTTAGTCCCAACTAAGCCGAAGCTTGTACATGGGTACTCAACAACTGATAAACATACTTAAATACTTTTAAATAAATACTTAAATACATACAAACACCCAGAATCCGAAAACCAACAGTTATGCTCATCACACAAATGTTGGTCCCGGGTGGGAATCGAACCCACGACCTTTGGCGCAGTAGGCAGGGTCACTACCACTACGCCAACAGGCCTGACAACGAACAAAAAGCAAATAAAATAAACACATTTAGGCACGATTCTGAAACACAAGGTTAAACTTGACATCTTTTAAAATGTTTTCATCTGTCACATAGTACTTAATAAAGATAGGGTTGAAGCTGTGACAAATTTGGTTTATGAGCCTACAGAAAATTGTGCCTAATATCTTGTAAAGCGATACGCGTCACCATCAAATCTTATAAAGAAGTAAATAAAAATAGTACTTTTATACGAACTTGATATCACTTGCAAATAACTACGCTGTGGCTCTGGATATCCGGGAAGTAACAACTGGTTTAATGGCATGAGAAGGGGAGCTACCCCCTTCCCTAGTGCACTCGCTGTGGCGAGGATACCTGCGCTATCAGATGTCTCCAGGCGGGCGCTCGCTCCGCGGCCGGATGAATACATTACTCTCTACGATTATTTTCCCTCCCTTCGCTATCTTACCAACAATTTATGCAAAAGAAGAAACTGACTCACTAATTCACTCACTGACTGATCAACGAGCCTAGAGACTTGAAGGTACAAAGGTTCCTCACATGTCTGACGTCCACTAAGAAAGGCTTTTTCAAAAATCAACCCCTAAAGCGTAACACAGACAGCGTGGCGGCGTTGCGAAAGCGTTGCGGCGGCGAATCTGCGGAAAGCGAATAAAAAGCGGAGCCCTTCAGACAGGAATACCGCTAGCGGCGGCGGCGCGGCGCGATGCGGAGCGGTCTTCATACAAACCGCCGCCGCCGCTCTGTGTGGCGGTTCTCATACACTACAAAGGAATACAACGCGCCGCCGCCGCCCCGCAACGCCTGTCTGCGCTAATCTGTCAAATCAAAACGTCAAATCTGTGCGCGCGGTTTTGTCGCTTTCGCCGTCGCACCGCCGCCGCGCCGCTTTGATGTAAAAGGCTTCATACTATTTCGAACATTACAAAAAATTACCGCGACGCTTTCGCACCGCCGTCGCCCTGTCTGTGTTCCGCTTAAAGTAGGTATGGTTACTCGTACTTACGTTTGCTTAGGTTCTCTAGTTTTAAATTTTTGTTTATTACACGCCTCATTCCTGTATTCTTTCATCTTTGTTTTTTCCTCTCTTTCCATTGCTTTTGTTATTCTTTCCTTTAAATCTCATGGCCTTACATAATCGTAGATTGCTTATATATGATGTTTAGATTTACAACGTCCGCTGCAGGACGTAGCTAATGTGATTTTCCCTCCGTTATCTTTTTCCTTCTTTCTAGTTCCAATTGACAATACAAAACTTAAATATACTGCAATATTACTGTGTGATTCAGGAAGTAAGCTACCAGTGTCTTGAGTAGAGGTAAATAATTCTGTTTGTCACAAAGGAGGCAAGAAGCTCTACCGTAAATGTGTCCATGTTTCGCGTGACGCCAGCTACGGCGACAAATAAGGCTCTACTGACGACGCTTCCGCCGGACGTAGAGTAGATAAAGGCCGACCGACTAGCTGAGAAATAAACCTGCTGAAGTAAAAGGGACAAGTGGTAGGTGTAGATAGATACGTCGCTTAGTTATTTGTTAAACACGATTTTAGGCACGACTTCGTAATATTATATCCACACTTTTCTATTTCGTGTTATTGTTATATCGGTAAAATCTAATCAAAATGGATACTTACTCGACAAATAAACATTCAGAAATGATTGAAGCGATTTAATTAGGTACCTATCGTCGTAGACTTTTGTATTATTTTCATCATCATCATATCAGCTTGTAAACGTGCACTGCTGGACAAAGGGTATACCGTACTGTATTATTTTTTATATTTCAAATCTACAAGGAAGTACCAATTATTATTATGCAATATTGCAAGGACGGATATACGAATACGGAACGCTAAAAGGCCTTTTGCCCGAGGCGATTTCTTACCTTTTTTTTTAAAGTATACGGCCCGGGCGGGGCGGGTGGTTGGTCAAAATAACTTTCGTAACAAGGTTCCCGTCCCACCCCGCCGGATCTCCGGGCCCTGCGCTCCCCGCTAAGCTCACTATCTTTACATAGCGGAATGAAATTAAACAGAGCGTTTACAAAAAGTTACCTTCCCTTTGAGCTATAAATAAATCCTGTCGCATGTTTCAACTCCAAAGATAAATGTCAGTTATACAGGCTGGTGAAGTATGAACTGCTTCAGAAAATTGAAATTACATATTCTGCTGAGCATTTGACAAACACATTTTTTTTGCTTTCCTATTGCCGGAGTCTAGTCCTCAAATCCTTTCTCCAAAATACGGTGCACAGTGGATTTTTGACTTTGAACCGTATTTTCTGGGCGTAAGGGACAAACACCGTGCAAGTCGGTCACACGCTTTACCCGTTTTTGCGCCATAGTACGGTCGGCCGCGCGTCAGTGGAACAGAACCAGTATAAACTGTTCTCTCATAGTATTGAAACTCCTTAACAGGCTAGGCCAGCTCAAGGGCAAAGTGTTTCCACTATGCCATGTTAGTTGTTTAGTCTTTGGAAATAAAAGATGTAACTATAGGAATCCAAAATCTATGCTAAATCGTGAGCTATGTGTATGTTAGTTATACCTAGTTGTTGGTTTTGTTTTCGGCAGTTAACCATCCTGTGTGTTGCCATGGGGCCCGGCGTGGGAAACTACCTTTGATTTATAGACCTAAGGGAATGTCATAGTTTTTATACGGCAGAGTTGTGCCGAGATCGCGACGAATCAAGTCCCACGAGGTACAGGCTGCACTGTAAGTATATCATTATGTACTTCATGGATGTGGTTTATGCTTCCAAATAAGAGACGCTTTTATATTTTAGACGCTTAAGTACAATCGGATGCGCAATTTTGATGGTTATTTGGCAACACCAACGGTAGAGACATTAATCTAAGGTAGAGACAGAAAAGTCATAAATAAAATGCACTTGATGTGATGAATGACGTCATGCAAAGTCATAATAAGTTTTTATTTTATACACGGACGGTTTGAAAAGCTCTATTATTTTTCTTCTATCTTTTTCCGTGGGGTCATTGCGTAGTTTATTGCATGGAAAACTGCTAACTTGGACACACCCGCTGAAGGCCAGATATAGCTGCGATCTACGACGTGGTTAATAATATTGGTCTACTGCTCTACATAACACACTTACATTTCATTTTTACAGAGAGTCAGAAATCCTTAGAGGCTCTTGTTATGTTTGAGAGTTCGTCCTATTGAGTGTTACCATATTGATAGGTCCTACATTACTTACCGTAATGTTGTGTACGAATAAGTTAAATACCTACTAAATTCATCACAATATCATATCAGTCCACTGATCCCAATTACAACTTCAGTTCTCTGCATCAGTTTCTGATGTCAACATGGAATCTTGTTGGTTATTAGTGCGTGTACTTGTATGGCGTCATTATCCTCCGAAGTACGTACTTAAGCGCTGAGGGAGAAGCAATTCTTGGCCCACGTACCATTCGTCACTTTCGAAGGCAAAAAATGCGCCGCCATTTGTCCCCGGGGGCGCGTCGTAAGCAAATTTTTCACTCCGACGCTTTTTTATTAGAAAAAAACACTTTTATCCTGTTGTTCCAGGAAGTCACTTAGCAATGACTTACAGCGTAGAGTAGCTGATATCGAGAATATCTATCGTAGCATGTCTATTGGTCCAACATCAGGTCACAAGTCTTGTTTATCATTATTTTTATGTCCAATAAAAAGAAAGAAAGAAAGAAAAGAAAAGAAAGAATAATATAGGTCACCCAGAGGGCAATGGAGAGAGCTATGCTCGGAGTTTCCCTGCGAGATCGAATCAGAAATGAGGAGATCCGCAGGACAACCAAGGTCACCGATATAGCTCAAAGAATTGCGAAGCTGGAGTAGCAGTGGGCGGGGCACATCGCTCGTAGAACTGACGGCCGTTGGGGCAGAAAGTGGCGACCACGTATCGGAAGACGCAGCGTAGGCCGCCCAATAGGTGGACCGACGATATGGTGAAGGTCGCGGGACCCGGCTGGATGAGGTTAGCGCGGGACCGGTCGTCGGGGAGATCCTTGGGGGAGGCCTTTGTCCAGCAATGGACGTCTACAGGCTGATATGATGATGATGAATATATCCAAAGCCCGCCTGCATAACTATACGGTCGGTTCTGGGACAGACGTCGGCTGCCCACTGCCGCTGCAGCTTGGTAATCCTTGATATTCATCAAGTAAGGAGGTGGTGTACGCTGTTATATTTCGGCCTATTTCTGACCTGTACTTACCTATTAGTTTTCGCTCGATCAATATGTTGGCTGCGACAGTGCGAGGCACTTTATAGTAACCGCTGGTTGCGAACCGCCTGTCCAGCGAGGTCATTGTCTGCCCTAGAAAAGCCTTTGCTCAGAATCAGAAGTACAGTCACGAACCGGTATTGTTGAGCCACTTGCCACTGTTCGTATTTTGGCCGTGTAATGCAAATCGGGTTACAAAAGGGCTGCTATGGTCACATTTCAATAACGAAAAATGGCGGCATTCGTGTAACACAACCAAATTAAAATGATAAGCTCAACAATCCCGGTTCGTGACTGTACAATATCTTCGTAGTTCTTAATGTCAGTTAAATGTTGGGCTCCGCGGGAAACTTATTCGAAGCGAGAAAAGCCGCGGGCAGAAGCTAGCTATGAATAAATGACGTATGTCTAGGCAGGTGTGTAAGCAAAACCCATAGCATTCTGTACCTTATTGAATTTGTACAATTCTGTCGAGCCAACATTCTGTTCATGGAACCTGATACGAAATCAATTTTATTCAATTTGGGGAGTTTCCTCGTTCAAATATCAGTATTACATGATGGTATCAGTAACCTCGCCTCTCGTTTACACGTTACGTAATATTAAATACAACAAAATAGTAAATTCCTCATAATACAGGCGAGAACTTTGGTGGTTTTGGTCATATCTAGAGCTAATTCTCTCGAGTGTGTCTTAAAGAACAAACAATAGAAAAAATCTGAGCGTCAGTGGCGTCGGGGATAAGACGCGGCCTATCATATCGAAAGGTCCGAAGCTCGATCCCCGGCTGGGCCATGTACCAGTGGGTTTTTTCCCGAAACTTAAGTATATTTACTGACTGCTCTCAAACGGTGAAGGAAAACATCGCGAGGAAACCTGCATATGCCGAAAATAAATTCTTAGGCGCATGTGTAGTCCATCAACCCGCCCTGGGCTAGCGTGGTGGACTATCGCCCGGACGCCCTCGTTGAGAGGGTAGACCTGAGCCCCAGCAGTGGGGACGTGTTATAGGCTGTTGATGATGCATAGAAAAATATTAAATTATGTTTTAACGAAGTATGCAAGCTAAAACATTAACAGGGTAGGTAGTAAAGAGCGTCAAACCCCACGAGCAGCGCCGCGGGCGAAAGCTCCGGCATATAGTTAAGTTTAGCTGAAAATATCCCCAGTGTATTTATATAAATTACCGAGACGTCCCGCGGCTCGGAGGCGAGCAAAGTGAATTTTGACAGGACTGATGGATTGACAGATTGACAGATAGGGGAGTGTCCGCGGTATACGGCTCGCGATATTACTTTCAATTTTTGCCTTTTGTGATTGGCAGCGAAAAGCCGAGCGTTGTGTGGTTTGGAAGCTAGGACTTCGCGCGGTTTCCGTCGTGTTCTACAATAAATCTGGAGTAGGCAGACAAAAAAAAAGTAATCCAGGATATGGGCTATCATTGTTACTAGTTTTATCAAAATCCGTTTAGACGTCATGGCGTGATTTGGTTACAACAAAAACGCACTTATATGTAATTGTCTAATAAATAAATTCCATGGAAAGGACACAAACAAAGTGAGATGCTACAAACGAGCTCACAGACAGACAGACTGACGTATTTTATAATGCGCATACATAGAGTATACCTGCAAAGTGTGCTCCGCTCCCACGCGCGGCTTCCTTCGCTGCTGATTGACGATTGTTATTGGAATCTTTGATCAAAGTAGATGAAAGAAACCGGAAACGAAAATATTGATATTTCTTTCTTTTCCGTAATTTCCCGGAAAACGGGAGCCATTTCACCAGCGGGCTGCGGGGGACATGTTGTCGGTCGCCAGGAGACAAGGTAAATATAAGAGCACCTGTAGTGAAATAAAATGAACAAGAAAGTAAATTAGGTAAAGTCGCTATAATAATTAAAAATATAATACAACCTTCATTGTACTCAGGCCTTGATTTGACGATATCTATGGAGGTTGGAAATTCATGTCACCGGCCGCCGCGGCGTAGCATGCGCATTCTGTGCTCTGTGGACGATCCCGAAAGTACCACACGGGTAGTAGTAGTATATCCTTTAGAATATGGCTGTCAAAATTTGAAAACTCCGCAGAATATGGACGTCATATTTTGATTTTCTAGAAATCCCTCATACCTATACATATATATACGTGATAATAGCCTACAGCGACGACACCCGATCGGGTCGCGTCACATTCTGCAGACATTATTAATAAAACCCGATCGGGTGTTTTAACACTCTGAGGGATATTAAACTGCCCTATTTCAGCGTGGTATATTTTTTCTGCATTTTATAACGAATGCGTCTTCAGATCAGAAAGATTTATATTCATACTAGCCGTTTCCAGCGGCTTCCCCCGCGTAGAAAAGTGTGTCCCGCGAGAACAGCTTTTCCGGAGGTATCTATAGCCTGCTATAATACTGTAGATATTGTTTCATCAATATTTGTTTCGTAGTTTTTGCGTGAAAAAGTGACCTTACAAGCTTTCATAACCTTACAAGCTTTCGCATTTCGCATTTATATTAAAAATAGGATTTTTTTGTATGACGAATAGGACAGTCTGTAGGGCCTTGTAATCTATTTTGCTCGATGGAAATACGTATTCAAGACGCAACTTATTCCAATTAAGCCCTTAAAGAACTGTTACGTGACAAAGGACAATTAAGATGTACATTTTCCTTGACCCAGAAAGCGATCTTTAGTTTCCTGTTGGAGACATTCTGACACCCGGCCCGTCGAGACCAGCCATCAGTAAAGAAATACTCTTTTATGGAATGTTTGTCCGTCTGTTGGTTCGGCCAACACCCTTCTTGTCAATATAAGTTGTGACACGAATCTTGGTAGGGTTTCCATCTGTATAGTTAAGTTTAGAGTAATACGCCCTAGTGTTATATGAGAGAGCTCAGTAAGTCAGAACGTGGTAGCTGTATCTGCATAAAAATAGTTACCTATATTGATCTCATCTGTACCAAGCACAAACATAGTTAAAAATCTATGGTACCAAGTATAAATCTATGGTACCGAGTATAAATCTATGGTACCAAGTATAAATCTATGGTACCAAATATAAATCTATGGTACCAAGTATAAATCTATGGTACCAAGTATAAATCTATGGTACCAAGTATAAGTCTATGGTACCAAGTATAAATCTATGGTACCAAGTATAAATCTATGGTACCAAGTATAAATCTATGGTACCAAGTATAAGTCTATGGTACCAAGATCTATGGTACCAAGTATCTTGGACGGAAATATTATCAGATAGTTCAGTGATACTTTTGCTGTATCGTAATTTCGACTTCTGTCTACAGATGGGATCGATACTGAGAATACTGCCTAGATAGGTACCTAGATAAAATTATCCATTGCTCGTCAACGGCCTTTCTTGTTAACATTTTTAGTGAACTCAATTCAATTTTTTTCTTTAACGCTCTGACCAAAATGTGAATTGACTAATAACATATTGATAAGAGCGTCAGTGGCGTAGGGGATAAGACGCGGCCTATCATATCGAAAGGTCCGGAGTTCGATCCCCAGCTGTGCCATGTATCAATGGGTCTTTTCTCGAAACTTAAGTACATTTACTGACTGCTCTCAAACGCTGAAGGAAAACATCGTGAGAGAAACCTGCATACGCCGATGAAGAAATTCTTAGGCGCATGTGAAGCCCACCAACCCGCACTGGGCTAGCGTGGTGGACTATAGTCCGAACACCCTCGTTGATAGGGTAGACCTGAGCCCCAGCAGTGGGGACATTAATAGGCTGTTGATAATGATGATAATAATATTGATAAGATGATAAGACAAAAACCAGATAATGTAGGATAACCTACTAAGGTTTTACTGGTAATAAGTAAACAAACATGTAGTAAAGTAAACAAACATTTTTTTTATTCACTTGCTTAAATAGTAGACTCATGAATTTTTACAAGTAAAAGCTTGTTCTACTTTATTCACTTCAGCTCAATATTATTTACTGACTTATACGTTTTTCAGCAAGTCCGGAGAGACGACTACAAAGATGGCGCCGCCGCGACAGCATCTGTCCGTCAGATGTTAATGTGAATTTAATGAAATGTGCTCAGCAGTCGCTTTATATATTTATCAACACGAGATGTTAATACTCCCGGCTCGTCGGCCGCTTGTATCAAAACATGTTTATACCGCCGCCGCCAAATGCTCCGCTATCAATAATAATCCGCGGCTGACGTCATGCTGGTGGGATGACGTCATGGCGGCGGGTGCAGCAGGCAGCTGCTCGGAGACGTGTGGAGTGGACGGCCTTGCTAGGGCATGCAGCGCCCTAGGGTGGTGGCGCACCGTTGTACAGAAATCTGACTCTTAGCGTGCTACTGCACTTATGAATCTTACTGTACCTACATGAGAATTACTGCACACAAATGTCATGGGTACACATTATTTCAAATTTATTATTATTTTCCCATAAATATCTTTTATTATTGTAACAATTTATAAAAAGCAATCTCGCCACATTGCCTTCCCAACATGTTTTTATAGTCAGCACTTCGAGGGGTATAAGATTTTTATAAAATACATGTAGAAGTGAAGTGTGTATATTAAGTGATCTCTCATTTCTGGTACATCTGTCTTCGGCACCCTGCGTGACGTCACAAGTCAGTCGAATTGTGTCGCGGCGGAAATTGAAGTGCTGCTTGAAACAAAATCGTGCCGAAAATAACAAAATCGAATTCCTTATTAAAACATGTTGGGTCAGCTAAGTCTGGTCTTTGTGCAAACGCAGCTTAACAGCCCCCCCTTTGGGCCCCCCTCGTCCCCCTTAATTTGACAATGCCCCCGGGGGCGGCGTGTTATCGCGACGGAGTCAACAACTTCAGTAAATGAGAGTGAAAATGAAAAAGAATTCCTGTTATTTTCATTCTGTCCCAAGATAGAATGTCACCTATACCTACTCGCATTTCGATCATATTATTATCTAGACAAAGGCACTTTGAAATAAGACCGTAATCCAAAGCGATACGATTTATTTTGAACACCTCTTAATATAATTAAATAAAACATACGCACGCCGCACGCGACCGCTGTGTGCGACGCTCACAGCACAACTGATTGCAAATCAATGCTTAGAGTATATTTAAGCATTGTTTTGGCGTACCACTTTTTTATGCATTTAAACGTTCTATCTAAGTTATAATTATAATTTTAAAGCGATCGAAGCGATCGCCTCTAAAAATAGAATACGCTCCTTTTCAAAGGGAAAAAGGTCTTCCTTATCTCCAACGGACCTTTGTAGTGCCGGGAAATTCCAAGGAAACATCGTGATCAGATGCCAGCGTCAGATCCGTGAAATTCAAAGCCCATTCCCCTCGCATTCTAGGCGTGTCATTGTAAGATTTCATGGTCCAAATATTTACCAATAAATTCTATAACTGGCGTGCTTGGATGAAATCAACTAGAGGAAGATTCATTACTTGTTTGCTGAAAATGGACCTACAAGTGCTAAGTACTTGGTTCTGGTCAGTCCAGCACGGAAGGACTGCTTTGCATATGCACATTTACATTCACTCTTTATTATGGACTGCTTAGCTGTTTTATGCGGCCTCGCCCGCGTTTTGTAAGACCCTTCTGATATTTTCCATTTGTCTCGGCTCCTATAGGTCGTAGCGTGATGTTAAATAGCCTATAACCTTTCTCAAGAATTGGGCTATCAAATGCAAAAAGAATTTTTCAAATCTGACTGGTAGTTCCGGAGATTAGCACGTTCAAACAAAAACAAACTTTTATGTTAAATAAATCAGTATACTTAGTACTTACGACCGCACGTCTGCGGAAACAAAACCATTGTAAACTGGTCTCCCGTAATACTATTGAAACTTCCTAATAGGCTAGGCCAGCTCATGTCCAATAGTTTCCACTGACGTGCGGTTGACTGTATAGATGTTTTAGTCTGTAAGCCACAAGCGATTACCCAAGTTTTCCACTTGCATCAAAAACAACAGGTTAATCCAACACGTGTTAGCCGCAAATTAATTAGCTATTAGCTGCTCGTAAATCTCGAGCGGTTGGGGAACGCGCGCGCGCGCGCAGCGTAAATATAGCGCGGGTGCGCGCGCGCAGATGGACGCGCACCGCCGCGGGCGCGGGCGCGGGCGCGGGGCTGGCGCGTTGCCAGCTAGGAGCCGCGCTACCTTGCCTTCTAGTTATTTAATAACTCATGGTACGCTCTAAAAGGTCACAATAGAAAAGGTTACAAAAAATCTAACTTCTTTTTAATTTGAAAAAAATATTTTTTTAATTATGATTTTTGTACACCGAGAACATAATTGATCTGCTATTTTTTCCATCAATAAAGACTACTACTTAGTGCTAGTTTTTAAATTAAATATAACATCCTGCCGCATATACCTAAAGCCAATTTTTGTACAGTTACGTTGTACTACTGAGCACAGATGGAGGTAGTTTTTCGTAGATTCGAATGTTTAAGAACCAGCAGACGACAAGCTATTTTGCGAAAGTTCATGCGTAGAAGCCATTTAACAAACTGTCATAAATAAACAAGAAAAAATATTGGGAGGCGGAAGGGCTGTCCTGGAATGGAGTGCGGATATTGAAAGGTGAATAAAAAGCGGGAGAGAAGTCAGCAGCGGAGTTAGTGCCGCCATTACCGGCGTTACCGTAAAATGTTATTAGTCTATCAGAGGCGGTAGATCGGTGACGTCACTCCAAACTTCCCGTTTATTTGCCAAGTTTATATGGGGTAAGTTTAAACTGTAGTGGGGGTGGGTCATAGATTACGTCCTCCGGAGCGCAGGGAGAGGGAACTGAGGAGAGGTTACCTTAACATTTTGAATGACATGGTAAGTAACTGTTTTGATTTATTAGATGATTAAAGTGATTATACTCATGCTAGCGGACGCTCCGCGACGATAAAGTATAAGTATATATTACCCCCCCCCCCCCCCCTTCCTCCCATTTCCACCCCTATTTTTTTTTCACAAAATTCACAGCACTTAAAAAATAAATAATAATTGTGGATTAAAATTGAAATTTCCAATTAAATAAATAAATAAAATTAACCTGTCTTATAGCGGATGCATATGTTATAAAATAAACCTATGTTCCTTTCAGCTTTCTAGACATGTGTTGGCTGTGAGCTGATACATCAGTCAGTCAGGACAAAGTTTAGTTGCTTTATAAAAGGAGAGGTTGGAGGAGATGGCTGAGGAATCGGTTCTGGTGATGTATGAACCACCAGGTTGTAAGTGAAACATGAAATGAAGAGTGTACTAAGCGAAAGTGACATGGTAGGTACCATTGTAATAACTAAAACGTTTAGATGGTACCAAAATTAAATGTCAGTCGGGATGGATCGGTCTTTTTGTTCATTAAACTTGATAAAATATTCATTTCCTGATTTAAGTGATATTGAAAAAAGCTATTAATAAATTGCTTGTAAACAGACTGTTGATAAAATCAACAGAAAAATATTTTTATGGAAGCGAAAACAGATTACAAAAGGAAATTTGTCTATTTTTATTTTTTCTAATTATAGCGTCCCTAATACAATCTCCACGAGTTATTATTTGTTGGCACGTGCCGGCGGCGGGCGGCGGGCGGCGGGCGGCCGGCGGCGGCCGGCGGCGGGCGGCCCACGTCTCCGGCGTGTTGGCACCCATCGCTGATGCGTTTGACAACATGACAGCGCTGGTGCAGCGGGCCCGCGTGCGACAGCGCTCGCCTCGTGTACGCCACTCCTTATTTCATTTTAGTTACACTTTCACTTTGAGGTTTTTTATGACCGTGACGCTTTGTCCCGATATTATTTTAATGATGCAATCAGAACTTTGGTACATTTCCTTTGTTATATTTTAGCGTCAGTGGCGTCGGGCATAAGACGCGGCCCATCATATCGAAAGGTCCGAAGTTCGATCCCCGGATGCGCCATGTACCAAAGAAACTTACGTACATTTACTGACTGCTCTCAAACGGTGAAGGGTCGAAGAAGAAATTCTTAAACGCATGTGAAGTCCACCAACCCGCACTGGGCTAGCGTGGTGGACTATAGCCCGAACGCCCTCGTTGAGAGCCTGAGCCCCAGCAGTGGGGACATGTTAATTGTATAAAATGTTGTTCCTAAACCTAACTTAAATTAAGGAATCGAGGATTGTGGATGTGAAGATGTCCCACAACTCAGCATAGGAGGGAAAGTATCTGCAGCACATTACATTCAGCACTTAAACAAAATTCGTACGGTCGACCGCACGTCAGTGGTAACAGAACCAGTGTAAACTGGTCTCTCATAGCATTGAAATTCCCTGATAGGCAACGCCAGCTCAAGGTCAAATAGTTTCCACTGACGTGTACCATTCAAAAGAAATATATCGATATAGTATGAAAGAGTCGCATGTCAATGAGCTAGCAACCCGCGCTGCTGCGCTATCCTCATCAGGTCGCTCACTTGTTGACACCACGCCACATCGCTAACTACCCCATCTCATCACTGATGCGCATTGCATTACAATTTTCCCAGCAAACATCGCGCAGGAAAACAAAACCGAAAGCCAATTGAAATTCAATCTTCCCAAATTACCAATTTCAATGTATTCCAGAGGATCCTTGAGATATTCAAAGCGATACGCTGGGAATCGTAAACAAATTAATCTTGCTAAATCATTATATTATGCCCCAAACATGGGAATTTTCTGAGGTTTTTTTCCATCGAGCCCTTCGTGGAACCCTTCTACTTTACTGGATTTGGGATGGGCACGGAACACAGTTACCCCTACTCGAGGTGGGAAATTACGTCGCTCGTTAAACTTGAAAACTAATCATGAATTTTCACTCGAATAAATCGGAAATTGGAAATATTTGGAAATGTTAGAATTATTCAAAAAATTTCGGCAAACTCATCAGGGATAAATTCTCATTAGAGAAATAATTCACTGACACCAAAGACCTAATAAACTCAAGCAATGTGTCCTATTGCAAATGTCATACATTATGCAGACAACACTATAGTAGAACAAGCTATTGAATAATAAATCGTAAGATATCTACTACTGTGCCTGAACTCTCTCGGTAGTCGCTTCAGCAGACTTGGTACCTAGTAGATCGGCATTGTCAGCTGTCCCTAGCCGTTCATTTGCTCAACTATCGACTCCTTTTCGACTCCGATCCTCAGGTCAGGTCCTTTTTATGATTCATTGCCCCCACCGGCTTCGCATCGCTTCGATTACCTAGCTACCTAAATGACCCACTGCCACCTAAGTATAGTACCTATTGGATACTCCTAGTTCTTCGTTACCTTCTCCTGACGCTGATGAGTGCAATTTGGCTATTCTTGGTAACATTCAAAACCTTTATTATAAAAATGAGGGTGGCTGTCCTCAGTACACCCGGAGCGTTTTACGTGAAATGTCTCTGGTGTCAATCAGAATTGCCAAGTTTCTTCGTTTTGGTTATTTCCGAGTCAAAGCCGAGTGATGCTTTGTAAAAAGTTTCGAGTCCAGGTCTTGGTACGCTTTTCTAAGTTTCTCACTTTTCACGTCAATATAAGATTCTTCACAAATCTGTGTTTCCATGGTACCGACCACGGGATCAGCTCGTAGAGTGGAAATCATAAAATTGCGATGCGATGCCGCCATTTGCAAATAAAAACGTTCGGGAGCAAGGAACTGTGAGCAGAAACACGTGATCCGCTCCCGGCCGGTTTACTCAGGTGAGAGCCGGCGAGAGCCGGATGAGACCGGTTCTGACGGGCTCGTACGGCGGAACTGAAGTTTCGGTGACATGAAATATTAAATTTACGCGTTGTTTGCCCCCGCTAAGCCTTATACAGGTGACATTTACATAGATACGCGCACTCGGGTAACCGAACGCAGCAGGGAAAATAGGTCGCCGAATTTATATGTAGTGGTTCCACGATAACAATGTTATTTCTCTCCAACGACATTTATTTTAATTTACGGTCGTCAGTTTCCAAACGAACGAACTTACAGTTTATTTTATGTCGACGATTCTTGAAATCTGACTGGTCTCCAATAAGAAACGTTGATATATGTTTTACTGAAGCTTCAAGTAGCCACTGTAATAGGGTACTTCTAAGATATATTCTGAGTAGTCGTGAACCTACATCCCCTCCAGGTCGTCGACCCTCCAGCGAGGCAGGTCCAAACGCGGTCGTTTTGAAAGTAAGATGGCCGTCGCAGGCACGTGCGCGCGCGCCTATCATGCCACGTGCATAATGCATTATGAAGAAGTACTCCTTTCTAATGTCTTCTTAGGGTTTGGAACTATATCTACTCACGTTTTTTACAGTCTGGAGTGGAAACGGACCAGTCTACATGCCATTGTGTTAATCCTGTTTGGCGGCAGAAATATGTAGAGGGAGTGACCAATATTAATCCTCCTGCCACCGTTAAACGTAAGTTTGAAACCTGGTCAGCAAACATCAGCTGTTTTTCATCTGATGGTGATGAAATCCTAGTTCTAGAACATTAGGAAGAACATCTCTCGGATCTCGGCCTTCTTTTCCACCCGTATGGAAACGGTGAGGTCATTTAAAAAATCTTGTTGGGCCCGACGCGTACGGGGCTATAGTCCACCACGCTAGTCCAATGCGGGTTGGTAGACTTCACGACTTGACTAGTTGGACTTTAATAATGGCATTTTCTTTTTGATGTTTTCCTTCACCGTTTGAGAGCAGTCGGCCACTACGCCCCGTCCCACGACGCCACCGGGGCGGTCTCTTCATGTCACTGAGGTCATTTTATCTTATTCGCATAAAACGCCCATCGTCAGTTAACAGGTTATCCATTACTTATTGGACACGCTGTATATAGAATAGTTAAGTAATCAATAAGCAAGGCGTTTGCCGAACTCATCGGCATGCCTTTGGCGCGGCGTGGGCGCACCGAGCGATGCATACGAAAGCGTCGCTACGAGAACACCCTGTACTGCATACTGCATAGAAGCTGGTTTAAATGCACAGGTCATGGCGAGATGCAACTGACAGCTGCGCGACGATCTCTAGCAGTTTGCGGCGGGTTTGCTCGGCAAGATCTCGAAGAGATTCACGATAATTTTTGTATCAAAAATTGAAGGTGCCGGCTACCAGGATCTTGAATCCTTGGAACACTTTGAATTATTAACTCTGGTTGGGATGAAGGGTCGAGATAAATAGACTGATTAGACTCATTTAGAAGTAAGAGTTGAACAGATTTTTTATAACTTATTGAAAAGACATAAAAACAGACGAATGAAATGACAACATCCTATCAGAATAACTCAGTATGTGATAACATTTTGGTAAATACTAATATAATCCGAAGTTGATACTCATATCCGTTTGAAAAGTGTACCGAATCTGATTGAACGCTTGTCAAATGCAGTAGATTGACGCGAGAGAGGGCACGCGGTCATATGCCGTAACCCCTCAACATTCTGCTGATACCTACATGTAATACTAATCCCACTACTATTTATGTGAGAAAATTTGTTGCTCAACCAGGCTCTGACGGCTAAACGGATTTTGATGAACCTTGGTGCAGTGATAGCTTATAATATATACCCTAGCTAGAATCACATAAAGGATACTTTTTAATCCGAATGTAGGTACATGTACGATTATGTATAATAACATTATCCTCCTGAGTCCTGGGAGAAGTGAACAAATTTTAATTAATTTATTTATATTTTTATGACAGAAAATTTAAGACCCACATTAAACAACAACTTTGTAAGAAAGCTTATTATAAAACAGTCGATTATCTAAATGACAAAGATGCCTGGTGTTAATGTTACTTCAGCCTCGCACAATCTTTACAAAATAATGTTATGTACAAACTTGATTTTAAAAGATGTGTTGCGGAAGTTTGTTGCGCCGCTTCTTCTTCCCAGCTCTATATAACACCTTGGAGGCGGCGGAGCGGAGGCTTGGATACTTTTGAATTTTGAATTTTATGTTTTATTTTTAGTCCTCAAAAGAAGTGAACGCTGAGTGAACGTCTAAAAATTCAATTATTTTATGATTAATATTTTTTTATGTTTTAGTTATGTTTTATTTCTAATGTTTATGTCCTCAAGCGAGGCCTTGGGGTCCCAGGAGGTTAAAATGCTACACTGAACTGCTGATTGCAAGAGTCTACTGAGAGAACGATGATAATATAAGTTAAAGACGAGACATGTTCTGAATTCTTACAGAGAGCCATGTGTCATTGATGTAACTAGTGATACAAAGTTGTGTCACTTGTACCATCAATGGTACTACTCAATGATACAACTGACACTACGCGGTCATTTTAATGTAGTGTGACAAACTGGTGAGACGACGAGTCCGCCTTCGAGCTAAAACCTTTTTAAATAATAAATGATTAGGAAAAGAGAGTAAAGCTATCTACATTTTATCTATTAATTAATCTAGCTAGAGAATCAAGAATTTGATGGCAACCAAGCTTTCTCCATACTGTATTTCTAAAAGAGAAACTGAATAAAGCGCAGGATTTATTCTAGCACTTACATCTTTCAACATCATTACGTTACAAATAGGCCAATATCCAAGAGCCACAACAGGCGGGCCGTAAACTCCATACGGGGCGTTTTAAAACCGCTTGTTACACAACCATCCTAACTAGGCAGCAGGCAGGCCTACATCTGATAAGCTAGCTACATGTGTGTGACATGGCTCCTTAGGCATTACACAAAGGTTTCTTTTTGTTCTCAGTGAATTAAACCACACAGTCAATTCTCTTTATTACAACTTAATTAATTTTTGTTTAAATTAAATTATTATTTTCAATTTTATAACGACCATGACATAGTAAATCGTATACCTATCACGCCAGTTTGCTATCATCTCACAATATAGTGATACAGTGTTATTATCATGATCAGCCTTCCTGTAATAGGTTTTCTTTATTTAAGTACGTACAGTCGAATTAATTAATTTAAAAACATAGAATAGAATAGAATAGAATAGAATATATCTTTATTTGTAGAAACGGGTACAATAGATTTTATAATTGTTATAATGCAGACCTCCGTGACTTGCCCTTACTGAGCATACAAATTATAAATCATTGATTCTAATAACATACAAAAAAATACAAATTAATTAGTTACATTCTATACAATACACAATGTCAGGATAATATTATGTACATGTCAAAAATTGTTTATTTAATTAATTGAATTATTTATAGTCCATATATTCATTGACACTGTAAAAGCATTTTTCTGTGAGCCATAACCTAATAGATATCCTAAATTTTTTGAATTTATATTCTTTAAACATGTCAGGGAGTTTATTAAATATTTTTATACACATAACAAAGCTGTTTCTTGAGACCATCGTTATTGCAATTTGCATGCAATCATCTTATCAATTCGCCACTATCTAAACTCGAATTTCTTTCAATTGCATTATTTATTCCATAAGTGTGTCGGTAACTATCGGGTCAGACGCATTAGGATGAAACAGCTCGAACTGATAGAGTGCTAGGTAGGTGCTAGCTAAGTACTTCTATAATCGTTGGTTTCAAACCATCGCGAGTGGAGCCGGAGGCGTGGCGGACATAAAACTCACTAGCTCGTAAAACGCACTCGATCCCGAGCCCCCTACCACCGGAACACACTCACGTTACAAGTATACCTACATTTATAGTCTGACTAGAAACTTAAATAGTAATTACAAGTGTGCCAAACAAGCCACGTATCGGAAGACGCAGTGTAGGCAGGCCTCCCACAAGGTGGACCGACGATCTGGCGAAGGTGGCGGGACCCGGCTGGATGAGGTTAGCGCAGGACCGGTCGTCGTGGAGATCC
Source organism: Metalampra italica (assembly GCA_949699065.1). Classification (NCBI taxonomy): domain Eukaryota; kingdom Metazoa; phylum Arthropoda; class Insecta; order Lepidoptera; family Oecophoridae; genus Metalampra; species Metalampra italica. The sequence continues at coordinate 10,800,266 of OX452982.1, forward strand.
TTGGGGGAGGCCTTTGTCCAGCAGTGGACGTCTACAGGCTGATATGATGTGGCAAACAATGAACAAATGTGCGGGAAGCTATCATTGAAGTGAGTCTTTCGTCGTTACACTCCACTTCCGAATGTCCCAAATGGGACGTAACAGCGAAATCCAAATTTAATATATTCTATTCGTCGTTAGACCCCAGTCAGTTTCTTTCGCCAATTACAAGTATGAAGAAATTTTAAAAAATCTATGAAGGAAAGATGGTTTTAAATTGTTCTCTATATCTCTCTCGCGATTTGTCGTAGGATACGCCCTCGGATACCGTGAGTGTTGTGTGCCGAGACGACTCAATAACACGCGTGACCAACAGTGGATAGTTGGATAAGCTACTCGCAGCGCTCAACACTGACAGCTCGCCTCTCCAGTCAGCATCTCGTGAGCTCCTTTGAATAATACTATAAACAGTGAAATCCAGCAAACTATCTGTTACAAAAGTAAATTAGAGCCGTTTTGTTTAATGATAAATCAGTGGACTATGCAAAAGAAGTGAGTAGGTGGTGAGGGGATGGTCGTAGTGGTAACAGCAGAGCAGATTGCGTGGCGCGCGTAACCAGAGGCAGTTGGCAATACTAAGCACAGTGAGTGCGCCTGACACCGCTCGCCGCGGTCCTGGTACATAGCAACGGCACAAGCGGAAGAGTAAACAGAAAAAAAGAAAGAAGGAAAATGGTTGCAGGGCATAAACAAAGAAAAAAACCAACGAATACAAAATGTGTACAGAAAAAAATAGAAAACAAGGAATTAAATTGTAAAAAGGCAATGATTTCACTGATACAGCACAAAAAACTGTATATGAAATGTAAAGTCTCATGATTTAAGGAATCATATTTATAAACTACAGAGACACTGAAATTTTCAATGGAATAAGACGGGACATAGAAATCGCAAACAAAATCTTGATTTAATCCCAATAGTAAACCAACTGAAACTGACATTAAAGATAATGATGAGAATCAAGAATCTAGAATACGAGGTATTTGCGTTAATAGAAAGCCCGCTGCATGTATTGTTTTGGACCACACAATAATACTCACTCGAACTGTTGGATAACTGTTGCCATGCGACCGACGGCCGCTTGTTTTACAGTGAATTTTAGATCTGAGGTTCCCTCAATAACAATAACTAAACAGTAAGTACCTGATCGATTTTACTAAATATGAAGTAAATAGAAATAAAAGTCTAAACACTTACGATACGAGAATACCAGATTTTAATCATTTTCAATGTAGGGCGTAAGTAGATATTTCTTCTTCATGTGAACAGGATATTATCCCTTCACGTCAGCGATTTCGTCGCTTCCTTATCCGCTTTCATAATTTTATTGAAAAAGTCTACAAATTAATGAAGTAAATTTCTGATTAGTTGATTTAACCAAGAAATGGTCGTTATGTTTTCATAAGCCACTTAATTCATTATCTGGCTACCTTACCCATTTCTTCAGTAGCTAACAACTGTTTGACATTGGTACTACTGTCGTAACTTATTTACAAAATTACAAATGGGTCATCTTGAAGCAAGGTAAGTTCTAGCTTCGACATGACCCCATTATCTTGTCCTTAGATAACATTCAGCAAGTACTCTTCTTCGTCTTTCTAAAGCCTCTATTCCACGATCACAACACAATCAGCATCATTCAGGTTTAGGAGCGTACTCTGACAAGGGGGGGAGTCTCCCTCCAGGCCGGACCGTGGTGTAACGCGACCAAGTATGACTTCATTCTCCTGCATAATTATTTCCATCAGCTGATATATAGTTTTGGAATCATGGCCTTCAAGTCTCGTTGTTGTTTCTAATCATCCAGTGAATCATTTCGACTCGCTTTCTTCCATTTCATCGGAAATTTCCTAAACGCACAGCGACTGGAGCGTAAAAATGCCGTCTTCGTGTTGACGTTTCATTTTAAATGTAAAGCGAATGGTGGCCATCATTTATGGTAACGCATGGAGGGCGGGGGGGGGGCGGCCTTGCGAAAATAATACGGATTTTTCCTTCACTTACTCCTAGATAAAAGGAATGTTACGATATACCGAGTAAATACAACCTATCGATCATCTGACATATAATATTTATTTTTATCTCTCCCCTGATGTAAGGGCCAGCTATGGAGCATCATTATGAGATAACTCGAGTTGAATGAGCAGAATGATGATGAAATGTTCAATGTGTGATAGTGTAGAACGAAACCCAGGTATTCTTACTCTAATATTATTGTGTAGGTGATGCAGGTATCAAAATCAACAGCCTATTAACATGTCCCCACTGCTGGGGCTCAGGCCTACCCTCTCAACGAGGGCTATAGTCCACCACGCAGCCCAGTGCGGGTTGGTGAACTTCACATGTACCTAAGAATTTCTTCTTCGGCGTATGCAGGTTTCTCGCGATGTTTTCTTTATCCGTTTGAGAGCCGTCAGTAAATGTACTTAAGTTCGGACCTTTCGATACAATAGGCCGCGTCTTGTCCCCGACGCCACTGACGCAGGTATAGGTATATGCAAAGGTACAGTCGACCACACGAGCAGCTATACATATACCGGGCTCCTTGCGCAGCGGTAAGAGGACCGAGTTGGCCACTTTTTAAAGGCACTTTTAATAAGTTCCAAGTCCCCGTCTAAAATTTATTTCAGTAAAATTTTCAGTTAAAAGTTTGCTGGAATGTTTGACTTTTCTTATGAGAGAGGGTAAAGTAAAGTTAGTAGAAAAGAAAAGCTAATAGAAAAGCTTTAGAAAGAAAGCTTTTAGACCCTTTTATAGACTCTTTGTAACACAAAGTTTCCCGTTCACATTTAGTCTCAGCTGCACGTATATGCTGCTACCCGCGACTTTACCCGGATAGTTTTTACTTAGGTAGTTAGGTACCTAGAGATATGTCAAGTTCACAGATTTTCTTTATCTGTGGTCAAGTCAGTAGAAGCCTGCCACAAATCACGGAAATTCTTTTAAGTATTCAGTTGATGTTAATTTTTTGTTGCTATCTAAACGAAATGAAACTTATGTGGTTGCATAGTATGTGGAGTGGGTTCTACAGGGCCCGGCCTGGTGCCTAGCGACAGCATTCATGCTTTAGTGGGGGCGGTGGCATCCACGAACATTGTTTCTATCTTCATGGTGGTAGTATCTAATCATTATCTCTCTATCTAATCATTATATCTAATTAGTATCTGCCTATACCTAATCTAGGTAGATCAAGGCGCATAAAGCAATCTAATTTTGAAACCCCGTGGTTGATAGCGTGATGTTGTAACCACCACTGCGCACTGACCACCGTGTAACATCGGCGGTGACCACAGGTCTACCTTACCTACCCAGGTTTCCTCACAATATTTTCCTTCACCGTTTGAAAGCAGTCAGTGAGGGTACTTAAGTTCCGAGGAAAACCCATTGGTACATTGTCCAGCCGGGGATCGAACTCGGACCTATCGACATGACAGGCCGCGTCTTCCCCACGACGCCACTGACGCTCTGTCTGGAACTAAAATTGCCCTTCAACTCTATTACCCGTTTAGCAGCATTTAGTATCGAGTTAGCAACAATATGTATAACTAGCTTTTTCCCGCGGCTTCGCCCGCGTAGAAAAGTTTTTCCCGTGTACATTGTGAAACAGCGCCCTCTATGTAGACGTTTTGTTACTTAGGGGACGCCCCGCGACTTTGTCCGCGTTAAAAAGTAGCCTATATGTTATTCCAGCTTATAAGCTATCACTGTACCAAGTTTCATCAAAATCAGTTCGGTAGTTTTAGCGTGAAAGAGTAACAAACATCCTCACTCACATCCTTACAAACTTTCGCCATTATAATATTAGTAGGATAGGATAATAAAGAGAGCGTCAGTGGCGTAGGGGATAAGACGCGGCCTATCATATCGAAAGGTCCGGAGTTCGATCCCCAGCTGGGCCATGTACCAATGGGTTTTTCCTCGAAACTTAAGTACATTTACTGACTGCTCTCAAACGGTGAAGGAAAACATCGTGACGAAACCTGCATACGCCGAAGAAGAAATTCTTAGGCGCATGTGAAGTCCACCAACCTGCACTGGGCTAGCGTGGTGGACTATAGCCCGAACGCCCTCGTTGAGAGGGTAGGCCTGAGCCCCAGCAGTGGGGACATTAATAATACCTAATAAAAACACAAAATAAGTCCATTTTCATTTTAAAATATAAGTACAACAACATAATCATTATCGGCATCTGCATGACGGCATTTTTACTACTTTGTTTACTACAAACCCTCTCGTAGCGTTTCAGCTCGTAGTGCATGGGCGATAAGCGTCACTTTCCAGTGCAAACTAACTGCAGTACAACGTGACTCGGAACCATGACCAACCGCAAGCTATCGCATTACACATCTCTTTCCATGTCGGGTAAATTGTTCAAAACAAGTCTTTAAATTACGATATCGGCTCCGATAGCAACTGCATCAACTCTACCAGCAGCAGCATGCAATACGGAATAGCCTCCAACCTCACTAGCCAATCCATGAGTCCGTTTGTGATGTCAATCAAAATTTATAATAAATTACCGAGTCGTATTGAACCGAAAAATTTCTAAATTCGTAAAAAAAACCAAAAAAATGCTACCAACTAAAGGAATAAAGACTCGATAAGTTTTGAGAGCTCCAGCAGTACCTCATCAATCATCATCAACAGCCTATTAATCTCCCCACTGCTGGGGCTCAGGCCTACCCTCTCAACGAGGGTGATCGGGCTATAGTCCACCACGCTAGCCCAGTGCGGGTTGGTGGACTTCACATGCGCCTAAGAATTTCTTCTTCGGCGTATGCAGGTATTTCCTCACGATGTTTTCCTTCACCGTTTGAGAGCAGTCAGTACATGTATTTAAGTTTCGAGAAAAACCCATTGGTACATGGCCCAGCCGGGGATCGAACCTCGGACCTTTCGATATCATAGGTCGCGTCTTATCCCCTACGCCACAGACGCTCAATAAAGCTAATAAAGAATACAGAGTGATCCCACGTATATTATAATGGTCCGTTTTGGGAAGTTTGGTGTCCACATTATATCGCACTAGCTATGGCCCGCGGTTATACCCGCGTTAAATTTGTATTGGCCAATTTACATACATCTATAACTGTTTGGCGGATTTATTGTAACAATACATGTTTTAATTAATATACGAAGTAATTAGTATACTGAATTGCAATGTCCTCCTATAATTTCAGGACAATCCACTTGGGGTAAGTTTAGAAAGCGTTAATTAATATGAAAACTCATTGTATTCTTATCTCCTCAATCAAGTCCAGGCGACAGCTTTTCCATTTAGTTTATATCGGGTCTGCCATCTGTTCATACATTGGACAATACGTATACCTACTATGTTTAGCAGAGCTGTTGATTTCCATTAAAAAATGAAAACACTGAAACATGAATACTTCAATTAGTAACATATAGACTAATTATTTCACTTGCTAATCAGTTTGAGTCACGTTCACGTCCCCTTAATAATTACAAATAGGTACTCGTTATGCTTGGTGTTCCAACAAATAACGCTGAATGGCGGGTATCGTGTTAAATAACTGATACCGTATCAGGTGTCGGTACGTCTGATGCGGGTACGGGCCGGACACGTTCGCCGAACGTCCACCAACGAAACGTCGACGCGGATTGGTTTGCAATAATTAAACATGATTGACGCGATCGATCGAAACAAAGCCCTTTGTTGGTCGAATCCATAACATCTATCCACTACCATCTAGGTAGTTTATCAATAAATACACAGGTAGAGCTAATACACATATTATTGGCTACCGCTACCTCATCATCATCAACAGCCTATTAACATGTCCCCACTGCTGGGGCTCAGGCCTACCCTCTCAACGAGGGCGTTCGGGCTATAGTCCACCACGCTGGCCCAGTGCGGGTCGGTGGGCTTCACATGCGCCTAAGAATTTTCTTCTTCGGCGTATGCAGGTTTCGTCGCGATGTTTCGCCGTTTGAGAGCAGTCAGTAAATGTACTTAAGTTTCGAGAAAAAACCCATCGGTACATGGCCCAGCCGGGGATCTAACTCCGGACCTTTCGATATGATAGGTCGCGTCACTGACGCTCACTACTACCGCTACTTAAACATAGCAAATAATTTAATTTTTAAAATCGTTTTGCAGAAAACAATCATACCTACAAGATTGTTGTTGTTGCAATTGTGTAAACTCAACAAATATTATTTTTAATCAAAAAGTTTTTTTTTCTTAGCAAATAAAATATACATAATTCATTGCATTTCAAAGATACCTATGAAGTGTGTTTATTACATATTGTTAGCGACGCTAATTCCATAACTTTTAAACCGATAGTAATCCTAAATTAAGGACCAATTAGAACTTATTAATTAACAACAGGTAAATACTTACTGCAAATTCAGAATGTAACTTTTCATTACCGCGACGTTTCGTCCTATTTACATAAATAATTAAATCATTCACAAGAGGCATTCGAAGGTATGAATCAACTGCAGCTTTAAAAGAAATCTTGGAAAATCTGTCGGTTACAACATATTTTTCAACTCGTTAGCGCGAGAATGCATTTCTAGACCCTTTTAGAAAACCCAGTCCCGTCCTACATGGTGAATGCATCCGCCATTTAAAATATAAGGCCATGTGCCAACTAGTTTTTACTTTGGTACCTACAGCTACACAACCTAGAAAATACAGGCGATTCTATGAACCTTCACTCAGACGTACCCCCCGACGAAATACATTTTGTGTTTAAATAATATACTAATACATTGCCGATTTTGTTCAGTGTTGTAAATGTACCGTTGGTACCAAGCAAGCTATGGAACTTGTGGCGGTCGATAGCGGGGTCAAAATAAAATAGAACGCAAAACAGCAGTAGAGGGAGTCTAGTAGAATACATCTATCTGCCTTCACTTTGGTTGCTAAGCGAATGATGCGCGTGTGTGAGTGGGTGCAGTGTCCGACGTGCTAGTGATGTGCTGTCGATGTTATTGAAGATATTGTCGACATCGATTAAATATATTGACTTGTAACTGCGGAAACAAAAGTGCTATAATCATTAGAATGCGGCTGTCAGATTTTGGTTAATGAAAAACGAACTCTATCTAGACTTCACATAAGTCTAGTATTTGAACTTGTTTTTTGGGTCGCAAAACCCGTTTTAACACTCTGAGGGATAATAACCTAAATATAATCAAATGTTGGTCTGAATGATCTGTTCCGTCCGATTGACCCTCGTTCGATTGACAGCAGCCTGCCCTGACACTAAATGTCTAATAGTGACATAAAAGTTTCCGACTTAAACCGCTGATATTTACATCACCATTAAACTTCTAGGAGAATACCTAAGCATTTATCTACATATTTATGACGTCATTGACTTGGTGGTAAAGAATAACAGCGCACGGCTATTCGCAAGGTAAGATTGGAAACCGTGTGCCATGGTCTCCAAAGAAAGTGCACCAGCTGAAGTTCAAATACTTTATTTGAGACCTATCAAATTATATCTAGTCTAGTGTCGTCACGCGCGTTTTCTTTATTTATTTATTTCATACGAGTGATTTTCCAAAAACCAAAACTGACAGCGACACGTAATGGAGTTTTTTGATTTTGACAGCGACGCTAGACTAGATATTTAAGATAAACAAACAAAATCATAGAGCAGCCCTAGTTTTTATCATTTACGTTCGTGCATGTTTGATTAAAGTAAGCATGCAATTAAATAGATTGCACCAACAATGACCTTTCCCGCTCCACAATCGCACAACAAATCTTGTTGCGGCGATCGAATCGCCTAAAATGCTGTTATTATTTTCGGCGGTTTCGACATCATTGCACAACACTAATTACGTATCTTTCGAGCGGCACGCACACATCGACGCGCTGCATTGGATAATAGTTATAACAAACGTACGTTTGCCGGTTTTATAGTTCATTTTGAACCTTATGTCGTCGGGTCTTTCGTTTTGGGGTTAGAAACGAAGCGTAAACTGGGATTTGTTACACGTTTTGTGAGCGTAGGTTTAGTGCCGTGCGGAGTGTCATCGACCTGTACCTATCTCGACGAACCTACCCCAATGTGAAAAATATAATTTGCGGCACATTCGTTTGTGTTGCAATTTCGGAGTCCATTTTGTTTTTGCGGCGGTTTCTAATAATAGCCGGCATGCAATACAATAATATACAGTAGGTATACAGTAGGTATACTTACTGGACTTGAAAATAATTATGACAAGCATGATACAAGTTCTGTTATATCAATGTAAACAGTGATAGATAATTGAATAGTTAAAGTGTCCCTAAATGATCATGCTTGCATGACATGTAACGGTTACGTGAATGTCATGCTGCATGATGGACCAATCAGTACAGTGAAGCAACGGCCAGCACGTCGTTTGCATGTCCCGCACGTCAATCACTACAGCTAGACGGTCATGCATGAGTGACAGCACGTATTGCATGTCATGCCGCATGATCGTTTAGGGACACGAGTATAGGTATGGGTATGGTAGTGTAAATATGTAAGTATGGAGTCCGCATTGTACTCTGCAATATTTGGCAAAAAATATAGCCATGGAAATACTAGCCAAGGTACCCTTGAGCGCCCGGGATCGGGGGTTCGGTTCCCGCTAGTGACAGACAACTTTGTACAAGTTGGTACCGATGTATGGATGTTATAAGTATTAGGGCTTCTTTCACCGCTTGCTGATAAAGTCCCAGATACCCTATCTGCAAATTATTTGACAAATAGCCAATTTTTTTTGTTTCATGGGTATCCGATTGCCTTAATTGTCCGATAAACTAACAGCAAGATCAAGTGGCTGTTTTTTTTCTGTCAGATATTTTATCAGAGACTTGAGGTGTCGTACACGATAATATTATCAGACAGATTTATCTGATAGATAAGTTTATTTGTCAGATTACTATCTGTAACAATATCAACAAGTGGTGAAAGAGGTCCTTATTCTTGTCTAATTCCCTTACTCTACCTTACCTATAACTATATTTAATGTGGGTGTATGAACTGGCCGAGGCTATGTTTATGGCGATGGAAAAACAATAAATAGTAGCCGACGGCTGGTCCCGACCTTTACGTCCGACGAACGGCTCTTGTTCATTCAATTAAACCCCCGACTTGAATCGTAAGACGTCGATATTATCTGCGGTCACATGACAACGCATTTTAAATCGATGTTTAATGCAGTGTGTTGTAAATCCTTTATTTTACTATTTGTTATTCCAACAACCAGTCATATCGATTTCTTTATATCCTTAATTCCCTCCTCCTCCTCTCTCGGTAGCCACGTGGTCGGTGGGTGCCCCCGGTGCCATGGAGAAAGCTTAATACGGTTGCTAGGCGCCGCCGGGCCAGGCCGGACCCTGGGCGACCACTCAGCATTACCTATTTATTCTGAATAGTCACGGGGAAATTGACAGATGTATACCTATATACATTACCTTCATGACGGGGTGGGATACAAAGAACGGAGCGCCTAGGAGCGCCATCCTGGCACACCTCTTTCGCTTCACCCAGTCTCTTATGCTTGCCTTGTTACTTTTATAGTTATAGGTACGGTCGACCGCACGTCAGTGGAAGCAAAACCAATATAAACGTCTCTTATATTATTGAAACTCCCTAATAGGCTAGGCCAGCTCAAAGTTAAAGTGTTTTCACTGACGTGCGGTCGACTGTACGTTTATACCCACGACTCTTTGTTCCTCGGTTTAATATAAACAAAGGAAGCCAGTGCTGGTGCGGAGACGGACCCGCGTTGGCCTGCTGTACAGTCGACCGCACGTCAGAGGAAACACTTGGCCTTGAGCTGGCCTAGCCTGTTAAGGAGTTTTAATACTATAAGAGACCAGTTTATATTGGTTTGTTTCCACTGAAGTGCTCTACGCTCGCACACAAAGCTGGTAAGCGTATTGTGCAACTCGATCCTGAATCCGCAGTGAGATGGGTCTCTAACTCAATGATTCACAGTTCAATACTCACTTTACTTCGCAAGTGAGGTGTTTATTGTGTAGCTTGTATTTGTTTACACAATGCGATATCAAGGTATTTCATGATCGGATGCGAAGTGAAGTAAGTGACTTGCGATGTGATGGTCGAGTTTTAATTCGTACTTTACAGAATCACACAGCTGTTTGTTTCCTCGCCATCCGAAGCTGTGCTTTTATTGACAACATTGGCTCCAACACCCAGGGGACCTGTGACCACTTGCATCCGTTTTGAAATGCTTCTAGCCAGCATTTTTATACTTACTTTTGTTGCCAACTTTCTCAATTTGCCATCTTATAGGAGTTGTGGTGGCGATCATCAGGGAAGGCCTATGATTGATGATGATAATTGTAAAAACTAGCATTTGTTAACTATCTTACTACTGTATAAGTACCTATTAACTACAGTAAAATTACGTTGATTTATTTTTGAAATTTGGTCTTACTAAGTAACTCTGGATAAGTTCTGGATTAAAATAATATACTAAGGGTCTCTTTCACCACTTGCTGATATTGTTACAGATAGTAATCTAACAGATAATATGTCTAATAATATTTTCGTGTTGCACACCTCTAATCTCTATTAAAATATCTGACAGATAAAAAATAACAGCCGCTTGATCTGGCTCTTAGTTTATCTGACAGATAAGGCAATCGGATACCTGTGAAACAAAAAAAATTGGGTATCTGTCAGATAATCTGCAGATAGGGTATCTGGTACTTTATCAGCAAGCGGTGAAAGAAGCCCTAATTCTAATGTATCTGTGGTATCACCGCCTTGTCTATTACTGACATAATGATACAGTACGCACACTAGAGTTCAACTTGAGTCCTCAGGAGGAAAGACATCGCACTTGTGAATATTGCACCCGCGAATAAAGGAAGGACTATTGACCTCTCCCTGGGTTTTGGAGCGAGTGTACTCGAGTGATACACTTATAGCTTTGGAGAGTTCTCTATCTTATCTCTGTACACTTTCCTTTGTCCCTTATCTTGCGTCTCAATGATGACGTCAAGCTACTTATATTATTATATTACAGAGCTGTTATTTGCAGAGCTTGCTTGTTATCCTATTTACACAAATTAGTTAATGATTAAAAAAAAAAGAATGTATTGGACAAATTCACACGTTTTAGTCCCAAACTAAGCTGAATCTTATGGATGAGTGATCAATGACCAGCGAACTTTCAACTAGTAGGTACTTCTCTTATTCGTATTCAACAATCAACAACTGATAAACATACATAATACTATTAATAAATACATAAATTCCAAATCCCCAGAATCCAAAACCAACAGACATACTCATCCATCACACAAGTTGGTCCCGGTTGGGAATCGAATCCACGATAATAAGGGCTTCTTTCACCACTTCCTGATATTGTTACAGATAGTAATCTTAGTGATAAACTAATCTATCAGATAAATCTGTGACTATATAAAATATATAAGATATAGGCAATCAGATACCTGTAAAACCAAAAAAATAGGCTATCTGTCAGATAACCTGCAGATAGGGTATCTGGGACTTTATCAGCAAGCGGTGTAAGAGGCCCTAATACCCTGTAATAGTGAAGTGTGGATACTAAACGGATCTTCCTGACATACAAATGCTACAGGGTTATTGATCTTGCTGATTTATTTAAGAGTTATGGTAAGTACCAGAGGGCAAGGTTTGTAGACACTCTATTTCGGTTTAAAAAACTGCTTGATCAGCTCGGTGTGTCCGGCTCTCTGGACCTCCTCCATGCGCGCTCCGGACAGCCACCAGCAGATCTCACGCAAACCGTTCCCTGACGGAGATCCAAGGGCTCAAAGTGACCTCGAATGTATGAACAACGTCCCCTGGTCCTATTTTGTATTGAGCAGTAACAAAGAGCTATTTGCTGAGATGTTACCACTTGTGAGTGCGGCGGTACGCGGCGTTAGAAAGCGCGGCTCTCGCCGGCGCCGGCGCCGGGCGGCGCCTCGCTTCCGCCGCTAACTGTACCCGGGCCCGGGGCCCGCGGGGCCCGCCCGACACACGCGCTATAAATATATGAAAGTTGTTTGTCTGTTTATCTGCAGCCAACCAACGCTCCACATACGCGCGCTTTATCACTAGGATCGCACACTACCAATACATGTAGTTTCAAATTTAAAAAAATATTTATTGCGATACACAGGTATGGTTGTGTACTTGTAGGTATAATGTGCTCTGTGATCTGCCTTACAGCAGCATGCTATTGTGGGGTCCCACAGGGCCTGGCACGGCATCATAATCAGCCCTTTAGCGTCCACTGCTGGACATACGCCTTCCCCAATAAGCGCCACCACCGCCGGTCCTCCGCTCTCCGCATCCAGCCGACATCATAGACACTTCTTCCCAGCGCTAACACCTTGGAAGCGGTGGTAGATTAAAAAAATTACGTTATATAAATGTACCCAGTGTACATGCAATAAAATAGTTTTGACTTGACTTGACTCGAGCAAACCACGCCGTGTTTGGACAGCCATCTCTCTAACACGACGTGCGTCGGTCGGTCCGCTGACGTGCGCCCACGCACCGCACGCGGCGCCGCAACACAACTTCTTTCGTACCTACGTACATAGGTGCACGTTGTTTACGAAAGTTCATTTCTTTTCGACATTCGAGCTGTGTTATTTTGATTGGCAATTGTTTTACTCAGCGCCGTTCACTGTCAATCTGTTGCGTGTTTGGTCTGCAGACTGTTCTCGTTCACCTTTCAATCACTAGGTATGTACGGTCGACCGCACGTCAGTGGTTACAATACCAGTATAAAGCCTCTCATAGTATTGAAACTCCCTATGGGCTATGCCAGCTTGTGGTCAAAGTGTTTCCACTGACTGTATCTACCTTTAAGATTGACATTTGACCTAACACATCACCAGATTGAAGGACAGAGGGGAAAAAGGGAGGCAAGAAAATGTTTTTAATAGGTTACTAGCCCTTTGCCTGATCACAAACACAAGCACAGTACACAGAACTTCTGTGCAATGTGACACAGGTTCTAGGCTTGGGCAATTCATAAAAGGGTCATATAAAAAGTATAAAACTTTTCTATCATGCCTAATAATAACCTAATTATTGTGTTTTTAACGAATATAAATACGTTATTCTAATAAGTTATGTATTTGACCAAAAAATAATTTCCATTTTGTTACGGTATAGTTCCCACAAAATTAACTGTCGTATAATAAAGGAAGCAAATTATCTACTATTGTTTTGGACGAAATATTTTCCCTAATCCAAATTATTAACAAAACAAAAACTTAGATCTCCTACGTTTTATTTCTGAAAAAAAGTAAGATGGACCCTTTTTTGGCCGTGACCCAAATATAATATTTATTCTTTCGAATGTACCAAAGCCTTTTCATGTGATACCCCACTTGCCCTAGTAACCCCACTTAAAAATTTCAAACCCGACCTTTTGCAATGTAAATTTAAATTATTCTTTCGTAGCTGGGAACGGATTAATTGACACTTTTGTAGTTGTGCAGAAATAAGCAGCTGTGACCATGAAGCTAGGATCTTTAAGTCAGCGCCCGTATGGGGAGTAGCGGTCGATCCATCCTGGCTGTGACAGACGAAAAGACAGACGAAGTCGCGCCATAAGGGTTCCTTTTACGCGTGAATCAAAAAAATTACCTACTCCCATAGGTGGCGAGGCCGCCCACCAAATACAACCTATCTCTATGCTTTTAGGTACCCTGAAAAACTATTTTTAAAAATGGTTTAAGTGAGAAGCTTTTTGATTGTCTGCAGCGTTGCAGATCACTCGGGTCATCGACCCCGGCCTACATTCGCAATCGACGACAGCCCCCCGCGGCCCGCTGCGCGCGCGCACACCCCCTCGCCCGCCCGTTGCTAGCCGCCTTTATGGTTTTGTTTCGGATACAGCGGTGCGGGCAGAGCTGGACTGGGGCCCTTCTAACTCCTCACTCTAAACTAAATGTGAACAAAACAAATAAACTGTTCGGCGGCCCGCACTGACCTTTCTCGCCATTTAAAAAGAAAGAATAAACTGATGCAGATTCTTCGATAAAACTCTTTAAACTCTTAAGTTCCAAATTTAGTCCCAGTCGGACCAAAGGTTTAGCCTCCAGAGCCAAACGTGACGGGCCGACACAGGAACGGACGGACGGACGGAATTGAGCTGCTTGGTTTTTCGTTAATATGTCTTATCGATTTATTTATGTATAGAATATTTTCGCGAAAATTGGAAAAACTTTATTTTCCGCGATTACAATACTTCCCTTAGTACCTACGGCACTAGGGTTACGGAGCGGAACGAGCTTTTTTCGTCTTCTGTGGTTGCGAGAAATTAAAAATACACACTCATCCCCCTAAATCTTTCAGACAAACTAACAAAACAGAAACCTCGTTTCAAAGCTGAGAAATTGAAAATGTGATCAGAATTCCGCCCAAAGCTCATCATAATCCCCCGTTAAACGACTTCTCTTTCATCATCATCAGTCTGCAATCTATAGTCCACTACTGGATAGGACATAGGCCTCCTACAAAACGCGCCACTTTAGGCGCGTTTTGTAGGAGGCCACGCGTAACCTTCTGTTACATTTATATACGTCAATTTTCTCTGAGTAAAGTTACTCCTTTGTGTATGAGTAGAAGGGATCCCCAGCCTCGGTGCGGCCCTGTCCCAGAGATTACCAACAGATGGCGAAAACGTTGCGAGCGGATTACAGGAGACATTTACAAATGGCCAAGTCGGTCCACTTGCAGCGCACCGAGTGGTCTATTCCTGGGAGTACTGACTGGTGCGGACACTACAAAGTACTACAAAGTGTTCCTTGTTACAGAGCTACTTTTGGCTTCTTGTTACAGAGAATGAGCTACTGTTGCAAAGTAAATGAAAAATATAAATGAAATGTGATCTTAAATGTGCTTCAAATCCGGCTCGAAGGACCAAAATGTTTTGTTATCATTGGTGGTCGAAATGTCATCAACTTGTTCTGAACTTTAGGGCAATGTTTTGGCTATTCCTTATTGTGTGATAACATATTGAAATACATAAACAACTATTCGTGTTGCCGACAGAGTACAATTATTATAATCTTAATTAAAACAGTACAATTGTGAGTGAGAGAGCGTTGACAAAGACACTAATACATGCGTCTTAGCTTGGACAGGCCGACACGGCCCGCCATTGTATCAACCAACCGACCCGGTCCCTATATTCATGTGTATAGGAGGCCGCTAATCCCGAGCCACGTGCGCTGACAATGGACCAAAGGCTCGTAATACGTACTTTGTATACGCAGCCAGAACCGCGGGAACTGGTTTCTAGATTGACTGATCAAAGCACTGCCCAACCGCTGAGCCTAAAGACTTGAAAGGTTTCTCATACCACTCTGACATGGGTAATTTTCCGCGGTAGAAGCTTTTCTACGCGAGCGAAGCCGCGGGACGCAGTTAGGTATAGGTAGTATGCGTACTAATGACAATGTTCCGGGCGCGCGGCCGCCGCCACTAAAAGTGCTTCAGCTGGTGAAGCGCGACGGGACAAGAGTTACACATTACCGGGGCGTCATTATGCAACCTTCACACGTCATTAGGGCTCCTGTGGGGGACCGGAGCAGCGACGCAGGAGGGCCATTATGGATGTTGTAGAAACTGCGCGCCGCCAGCGGTGGCCAGCGCTCAGGAATTCGTTTATACAAAGTGACAACACAATGTTCTCTTTTCGACGTCAATTCTGTCTAAAACTAATACTCTCTTTCCATCTGTATCACCGAGGGGAAGAAACAGCTGTTGCAGGCAACACTAAAGTATCAAATGTCAGTAAATGTCACTGTCAAAACATCTGTCGTTCATTAGATTCACATTCTTTTCTCAACCTGCACACCATACAATTTGTGACTGCTTCAATAAAAGTTCAACGAGGATTCGCGCCTTTTCTTTTAATTTCTCTTCTGCGTGCTAAATAACTACAGTCCACTCATCAGGAATCAAACAACATCAACAAACCCGACACCACAGGGCCCTGCCCTTGTTTCATGCATTTAATTTCGAATACATTGAGAGTGGTCCCAATTATCATCCCCACCATATCCCCCACCAACGGACAAACCCACATCCAGGCACAGGATAAACTAAAGTCTTATAAAGACCAGAACACTGACAGTGGGACTAGTCCGGAACCTCAAAATCGCTCAACGGGCGAAAAAGCCATTTCTCTGGAGAGACAAGCTCCCAAACGATCCGCCAGAGAACTGAGCCTTCGAATTAGCTAAAGAAGTCTGTACGCTGAAGTGGCAGTGGTCATATCTGTCGGAGAGCCGATAACCGCTGGGGTAGACCATGTGGGCAAGCGTGGTGTGGGACGCCCCCGGCTAGATGGAGCGACGATCTGCGAGGCGGCTGGCAGTGACCGGATGCGGAGAACCGAGGATTGTGGTGCGCCTTGGGGGAGGCCTGTGCCCAGCAGTGGACTAGTACAGGCTGATGATGATGATGGCCCGGCAGCTGGGTGCATTACATTACTATTATACTGAACTATCTCTAGTCAAAGTTGAGTATAGGTTCTCTATCGAAGTGAACTATCCTTGACTACGTGCAACATGAGGTCACCCTATTAATAGAATTATGTGCCGTTTAATTGAATTACTAACCCATTAATATTAATCCCATTACAATAATTGGTGGCGGGTTTGTCGACGGTTCATATTATTTATAGGCTGTCCAGTTAACTTCATTACTAACCCTAAAGCTGTTAAATTAAGTTTGAAACTGTCAGCTGCTTTAATTTGTTTATATGTCAGCTATAAGCCTTAAAGGGACTAACTACCCTAACGTGATATTACTTAGGTACATAGTCAGGAGGCCAGCTCAAGGTCAGTGTTTCGACTGACGTGCGGTCGACTGTACATGAAGCGTAGTGGATACTTAAATAAATGCTGCGGTACTTATAATTAGGGGTTACTTACAATGAGAAATGAAATGTAGGTAGTTGTAGAACGAAGAAAACAATATAAGCTTCTATTGTAATTAATTTGATAAATTACCTAGGTAATAAATGTAATCAAAGTCAAAAGTATTTTATTGCATGTAAGTACACTGGGTACATTTATACAACGTCAATTTTTTATCTACCACCGCCTCTAAGGTGTTATATAGAGCTGGGAAGAAGAAGCGGCGCAACAAACTTCCGCAACACATCTTTTAAAATCGAGTTTATACATAACATTATTGTTTGTAAAGGTTGTGCGAGGCTGAAGTAACATTAACACCAGGCATCTTTGTCATTTAAATAATCGACTGTTTTATAATAAGCTTTCTTACAAAGTTGTTGTTTAATGTGGGTCTTAAATTTTCTGTCATTCATATTTAAGATTTCTTCTGGTAGTTTGTTGTAGAAGCGTATACATTGCCCCGTGAACGATTTACTGACCTTACTGAGCCTTAACTGTGGTGGTACAAGTTTGTTTTTGTACAATTAAGAGCTATATAAAATATCACCTTTTTACAGTGAATATAATATATTGAGCGATGAATAAAACGCATCGTGAGAGTACCGCGCTAACAGTAGAGCGCGTTCGACAACAAAACGTAATCCGTTCCAAAATTAAAACAACCAAATGAACGTTTTAAATATTCCGCACGGTTAATGGTTTGTTTAATATTCCATGCGCGGACAAACGGACGGACGGACGGACGGACGGACGGACGGACCGACCGGCCGGCGGCCGGCGGGCGGTTACATCATATTACTTATATATTAAATGTAGCGCCGCCAGCCGGGTGCGCTCGTCCCTCACGCATTTCGGGGTAAATTACTTTGGAATACTGTTTTAATTATACTAGGTACATACTGCTACTGTGCCTGTAATTGTGTTGAGCAATACACAGTTTGCTATGGTTATGACATATTGTTTTTTAGAAGAAAAGGGCTGACCTTTCCAAGAGAAAGATCAGTGAAGGAAACCACGACGTATCCATTCCATCACTCATTCTCTGAAAGTAGGTCATTCATTTACTGACTCGGAACGTGCACCGAAACTAGCTTTTACCAATAATTTTGAAAATCGAACGAGTTATGAAAAATACGAAAACGGAACAAGTGTCCCTGCCTGACGCTCATCTGGCTATAACCCGGACGAATTACATGTGCCGCTCTACCCTGCTGTGTCGTGTGCAAGGGGCGCAATTTATATCCGTCCGGTGATAATAATGGCAATGGAAATCGTGAAACAATGTAACTGGCCAGCGCGACAACAATCGCGCGAAAAAAGTTTTAAGCTCTGTAAAAAAAATGGCGGAATCGAATATTTTCTTGTTCAGAAAAGGGTGATTTTTCATTTATGTGATGAAGATGTGCATTTGACACTGATTTTTAGTGATAGAATTGGTATTATCTAATCACATAGCTTGATATAATTGTTTTCTTGTAGATAAAAAAGTTTACTAATGAACATTATTTCCCGCCAACTAATACACTTGGCGGGCGCAATAGCGAACTATCGCGAAAACCGGTTCGAAGCAGTTTCGTAATTACCACGATCTAAACTTGGAGCAGTCGACGACGGTGCCACTCCACTGTGGACTCTATCTCCATCACGTAAGAGTCGGTTTTCAACGAGAATTCCACGCGAAGTTTAGAGCACTTTGTAAATTATGTGTTTACTCCTTTAGCCGATATTTACGATGTTTTCGATTTCTTTTTCACGTCACTGGGTATAGAATATAAATGCTTCGACCCAACGTAACCTTTCCTCAATAAAGTTCAAGAGAATTACCTAAACTTGTAACAAATTACCTATGTTACGATGGCATTATACTTTTTAGGACATTAAGGGCTTCTTACACCAGTTGCTGATAAAGCCCCAGATACCCTATATGCAGGTTATCTACCAGATACCCGTTTTTTTCGTTTTCACAGGTATCTGATTGCCTTATCTGTCCGATATACCGTCTTATAAACTTACAGCCAGATCAAGGGGCTGTTATTTCTTTATCTGTCGGATATGGATTGTTTTTTTTCGAATTTAACGCGGTAATACTTCAGTTTTGTGTTAACTTTTTATGATATATGGATTTATCACTGTTTCATTTATAAATAGTACATTACTGCCGCGGCCCGCAACAGAGGCATTGATGGATGAGCGTGTGAATGTAGGCCGAGGCGAAGCCGAGGCACACATACGTGAGTCCATCAATGCCTGGTTGAGGCCAAGGCTTGTATAATGCTATTCTCAAATAATGCGCGGAAATCCAAAAAAATATCAAGTTTTATTAAAATTGTGAACCGTCTGCACTGAACGATCACGACATAGGGTTGTCACAATACTATCGGCAAATCAAAATACTTTTGGCCATATCTCCGGAACGGCTAGTGCTAGAACCATGTTCATGTACTCAAATGAAAGGGCTCGACGAGATCTAGTTGAATATAATATAAAATAAAATCACCCTGTATATACAATTTTATCTGAATATACAGGATGTTTTTTTTAATATTATATTCAGATAGATCTCGTCGAGCCTTTTCATTTGAGTACAAACACGAGGGGTCTAGTACTAGCCGTTCCGGAGATATGGCCAAAAGAGTGTTTTTTTTTCATTTGGCCATATCTCCGGAACGGCTAGTGCTAGACCCCTCGTGTTTGTACTCAAATGAAAGGGCTCGACGAGATCTATCTGAATATAATATAAAAAAACACCCTGTATATTCATATAAAATTGTATATACAGGGTGTTTTTATATTATATTCAACTAGATCTCGTCGAGACCTTTCATTTGAGTACAAACACGAGGGGTCTAGTATTAGCCGTTCCGGAGATATGGCCAAATGAAAAAAAAACACTCTTTTGGCCATATCTCCGGAACAGCTGGTGCTAGACCCTTGTTCATGGTACTCAAATGAAAGGGCTCGATGAGATCTATCTGAATATAATATAAAAAAAACACCCTGTATATATAATTTTTTATTCAACAATTTCCGCGCATTATTTGAGAAAAGTGCTATACAAGCCTGCAATCAATGTAATTTCATGCATCATTCGAAATTTAAATAAAACTTTTGCTATGTTACCTCCGTGGTTGCCATGGTTACACGACAGATATGAATTAATATGGTCATTATTTGACCGCTAGGCACGACAGATATGGATTAAATAGAAACGCAACAATGAATTGAACTGAAGAACTGAATTGAATGAACGGAATGTTCCAACTCCCCGGTAAATCGATGACAGTTTAGCTGCCCGATATTTTAACAGAGACTTGAGTGGTGAAAACGGAATATATTATCCGACAGCTTTATCCGATAGATTACGTTATCTGTCCGTTTTCTATCTGTAACAATATCAGCAACTGGTGTAAGAAGCCCTAAGGATCTAAATTTATTATTTCATCTCTTACTTTTGAACGACTATAAAGGAGAGAAGGATGTATTCTAATCTTGAAAAAATATCTATACTTATAGGCGCAGGATTTTTCTACAAGTTTATTCCATTTTGGTCCTAGTAGGTTTTGGTAACCCAGCAATCCATCTCCGTTCGTCACACTAAAAGTAAAATGTTGGTCGACCGAATAATTAAAACGTACGACGTATTTACCTATTAAAATGTGCATACTGTAAGCGATTCTGGCTTAAAAAAACAAACTCATGAAACAACATTACAGAATTAACACTTAGAGATGAATATGAGATCACTTTAGACGTTAAACACTTCAAAACGTAAATGGACAGCACTTCGTTATCGCACGAGAGCTCGAAACTAACTGATTGTGTGCGATCGGTACGTCTCGTTTATATAGCGGCTGGCATCGATTCACTCTACTACAACATCGATTCATTCGAGTACGACATCGATTCATTCTACCCGCTACAATACGTAATATCTTCACGCGGTCTCCCTAGCAGACCAGGCGGCACAATTCATGAAGCAACTCAGGAGGGAGAATCGCCATACTCGGTCAAAGGTACTAGACCAACTGGCCATGCGCCTCGAACGACACAATAGGCGGATCTCATCTCACCGCATCGCATCCGCGTGTTGCTCTGAGCCACTTTCTAGACGACGACCAATCTCCAGGTCAAGATCATAAACATCAATGGTCTTATTTAAATCCAATTCTATAGCAAACAGTTCGTTGATCTCTAGCCTGATCTTGTCAGTGGGCGCCAAATTAAACAGTCGCGCAGTCGCCGCCATTTTACACTATCTACTAAATCTCTTTTCGTGCGGTTTCGTTCCATTAACGAGAGACAGATATTATGAGGAGGCGAAAGAACTATTTGCTAAAAACATACGGGTCATCGACACGATAGAGTGTCCCAATATAAGAGTGACACACGCCGCTCCACCCACTTCATGAGGAATCCTGAAACATCTGAGGGCCTTACACACGGCGGCGTTCCGAAAACGCGCGACTGGCGTCGATGCAAGAAGTCGCCGTGTCCAAACGAAACCCATCTACAAGCTATTTGGCTTAATTTGGGACTAAACAGCCGTGAAACTTTATTAATAAAAAAGTGTAGCCTCCATCCACGTTCTATCTACTACGTACACAGGAGATTTTTGTAAATTTCGCAAATCCAAAGACAAAGGAAGTCGCCGGACAACGGACGGTCGGTAACTTTTTGGCTCCACTTCCTGTTTACTTAAATAAAAGTTATTTATTAGATTCATTAAAAAGCCACCCCGAGGTAACCTTCATACGCTCTTTTGTGTATTTCCTAAACGTAATTATTTGGAAGGAAGAAAAATTGCCGAGTATTAACTGGGAATTTTCTTTTCCCTATTAAATTTCCCTATTTGCGGAAGCGTTCTCATTATTTCCGGTATTTATCTTCTCGGATGCATTGTTTGTGCGGGAGGGGGTATTGTTTATTAATAATTAAAGTAGGAACGCTTGTTGCTGTATTATAAATACCATTGTTTCGATATAAGTCGGTGTTACGGCTGCACAATTTTCCAACACAAGTCCTACTAATATTATTAACGCGAAAGCTTGTTTGGATGTTTGTTACTCTTTCACGCAAAAACTACAGAACAGATTTTGATGAAACTTTGCAGTAATATAGAATATACATACGAATAGCACATAGGCTATAGCACAGAGCACAGAATGCGCATGCGCGGGCATCGATGACATAGATTTGCAATCTCTTCGGGCTAAAGATCCCTCGGGAACAGCTGTTCCTACGGAAAGACTTTTCTACGCGGGTGAAGCCGCGGAAAACGGCTAGCAAGTACGATATATTTATATTCAGATTGTAACACACTTCAATTTGACGTGTAATAATTAATTTGTACGTAAAGACCCGATCGTATGGGGAGACTGGATTTTCAGTCGCAGTCTACACCCCAGTCCACTTTGACACCAACAGTTAGTTGAATATATGACGTCACTTCTTCTTACTAAATTCTTACAACCATTTGCAGCCATGTCTATCGCCCGTCCTATAGAGGGTTTATTGAGTGTTTTGTCATTGCCTGCGCCAATCTGTCTTTATTTCTTTTATTCTCCATATTCTTAGACTGTCACTAGATGTTCCCCCAACTACGACTACTATCCCAGCTGTCCCGGCACTACCTCAACTACTATCCTATGATCTGCACCGAACAACATGTTGATCACAAATGACGTCAACAATCATTCCGAGCGCGTCAAAAATTCACAGAAAAAACATAATGTTTTTAAGAAAATAATCCGGGAAGCAATACTTTTGCTAGGTGACAAAACATCGCAGAGCTTCTTGTGGGAGTGTTTAGTGGATCGCGAAGGGGGGGGTTGGATCACTTCCATGGATCACGTTAGACCGGTGGATTAAAAATGTAAACTATGACATAAATAAGCCGGGCTGTCGCACGAGCGCGCTCTGCCAGATACCTACTATAGTTTACACAATGTGTTTTATTTTTTTCTAGACTGACTTTTTAGTGACGCATAAACATCAGATTTGATGGTTCTAATGGTAATAAGGGGCGTCTAATGATTACGTGACGTATTTTACAAATATTTGGCCTCATAAGAAGGCTCAAGGTCACCCAGAGGGCAAAGGAGAGAGCTATGTTCGGAGTTTCCCTGCGAGATCGAATCAGAAATGAGGAGATCCGCAGGAGAACCAAGGTCACCGACATAGCTCAAAGAATTAAGCTGAAGTGGCAGTGGACTGGGCACATCGCTCGTAGAACTGACGGCCGGGCAGAAAGGTTCTCGAGTGGCGGCCGCGTATCGGAAGACGCAGCGTAGGCCTCCCACAAGGTGGACCGAGGATCTGGTGAAGGTCGCGGGACCCGGCTGGATGAGGGTAGCGCCGGACCGGGCGTCGTGGAGATCTTCGGGGGAGGCCTTTGTAAAGCAGTGGACGTCTAGAGGCAGATGTTATGATGATGATGATTGGCCTTTTGTCTCCTCCTGGTGAGATTTCCCCTCAAGTGTGATTTTGCACCTTTCGACGCTTAATATGACCAAGAACGCAAATGTCCAAACCATAAATTTATCCAATTGCGTGAAACACAAGAACGTTTGACTCCCTATCACCATACTCTATCAAAAAGTAAGACTATTAACATATAGGTACATAACTAGTAACTAGCTATAGTTTTATATGTTAATCTCTTCCAGAATACACCAGGAAACTTCAATATTATGTATTAAAAAAATCCCAAGAACCCGGTAGCAGTGTGCGATCCAAGTATAACGTCACTGTCACTCCCAGGGTCGGCGCCAGGCGGTGGTCCACATGGTGTAGGCATCCAGTTCCGCGTACGTCACCCGTTGCAGCACTCCCGGATTTCTTGCCTTTTCAAAGGTCGATCTGCTTTGGCACTATTCGTATTGCGTCATTAGGAATTTTTAAGAAATATGAGTTTTTGTGTATTGTTTAAACATCTATTGGATCTTCATTTTTTTTCTTTGTGCACAGACTTGGGCGTATTAGTCCCTATGGATTCGTCCATCATAAATCAGTTATATATTTATTAAATTTTTCATTTCTAATTTTTTTTTGCACAATAAAAAGTACAGATATACAAATACATTACATTACATACGCACGCATACAAACAATCACACTTAGGAACTAGGTAAAAAAAATGTCCGAAAGTTTTGGAAAAAAAACACGCTTAGTCGAGTAGAAATACCGTTTTAATTTGGTGCAGTAGGTACGGTCGACCGCACGTCAATGAAAGCAAAACCAGTAAAAACTGATCTCTCGTACTATTAAAATTCCCTAATAGGCTAGGCCAGCACAAGGTTAAAGTGCTACCACTGACGTGCGGTCGACTGTACCTATTTAAGTTTGTCTCTTTATGTGTCCGCGACGAACCAAATAATTAATACTAGAATTAATATCCGCTTAGGAATCGTTCTTTTCCTTTCAATAATTGCACAGGAAATTGTCAACTACATTCTGTGAGTGGCGCCGGCGCCGGCGGGCGGGCGGTGTCGTGTCACGAGCCTAGAATATTTAAATTATCTTCGCAACTCTCCTCTTTAAATGTTACTTATACATTGTTGAAATATTTGACTGGGCTATAAGTACCTTTGTGAAGTCTGGAGCTGCTGACGTGACGGTCCTGGCTGACTGACTGACTGATCTATCAACGCACCACACCTTATAAACAACTTATCTGAAAGGAACATAGGTTTATTTTATAGTACGCAAGTACTTATCTATCCGCTAAGAAAGGATTTTTGGAAATTTCCACTTTAATGGGAGGGGGGAGGGGGGGGGGGGAGTGGTAGTAGTGACCCAGCCTACTGCGCCAGAGGTCGTGGGTGCGATTCCCACCCGGGACCAACATTTGTGTGATGAGCTTAACTGTTGGTTGTCGGATTCTGGGTGTTTGTATGTATATAAGTATGTTCATCAGTTGTTGAGTACCCATTTACAAGCATCGGCTTAGTTTGGGACTAAACATCCGCGCGTAATTTGTCCGAAAAAACAAAAAAATGCATTATTATTTATCTGCACACCTTAAATTATAGTCGTTGAAAAATAGAAAATGTGTTTAAAAAATTAATGTCCGTCCATATGTCACGCTACAGTCATCGGTCCGCGGTCTCGCGCGGGATATTCGTGAAACACGTTAGAAATCCGGTTCGGACTAGAGCGGGACATTAATTAGACGGAATATAAAAGTGTGCGCTTCCTGGGGGCGGGTCCGACCGAGTGGGCCGCGGGACGGGAATGATCACTAGTGATCAGTTATTTGTGTACATCGCTACATCTAGACAAACACTACTACGCAGACGGTACGAGGGTTTGACCCCAACTCAATTATACCTACTAAAATTCCCAACTCGTCACCTTGTCATAAGTCGTTCAAAGTGAAGCGATGGAACAAATACGTCACGTACACACCAAATTTTTATTTATTTAGTAAAACATTTACTGTGTCATCATAGCTGTAAGCAATAATATTAAATTAAATTTATCAAACAATGAGTCCGATTTGAAGGCACAAACTTAAAATAAAACTTTATAGCACAAAAGTTGTTTCTATCCCTGTCACACATTATTACGATGGTAAAAGACGAAAGTATTTCTAGTACTCAAGTTGACGGATCCAGCATATGTCGTCTACCTACGGCGTACGGTCGGGTCGGCAGACGTAAGCACTAATTTTATTTTATTTTATTTCAGATAATATGTATCCATATAATGTGTTAGTAGCATTATTTAAAACTATGTTAATAAATTAAACTAATTAAAAATTGTTTTTTTTTCGTTTGTTATTGACAAGATGTAAGCTAACTAAGCAATACGCACTTCCAAAACGAAATGTTAACTTCCAAATGTCTATTTCAGTATTTTTAACACGAACGTGTCATCGCAAGAGAACTTAACAACATAAATCAATCATTGAACGCAGTTTATTAGTGCGACTGACTACAAGTAAAGTTTTATTTTAATGCGTCAATAATAGCGTGTTGCTAGTTTACTAGTAATAAATATGTACTTCTTAATAGCTTACTGATTTTATGGCACACTTGTCAATGGTCATAAAACCGTCTTGTAACGCTTCGCTGGCAGCCTCTCAGAGACATAATTAATGAGCGTAGGTAATAATCATTCGTGTCTGCAGTAACTACTCACTTTAATTGTGGGCCCACAATAAATACTAATATTCGTCTAAGAATTCGTGTCCTAGAATGTTAATATTCAACAAGCGATGTATGTAGGTACATACACTAGAGCCGTGTGGCGACCACGCCGCGTTAGCTATACTTACCAGTGAAAGGAGTTTATTTTTGGCGACGACAATTTTAGAATTAAAATCAGGCTAAATCCGCGAGTAGTGCGGCCTAGTCGCCGGTGTATGTACTTGTGCAGTACACTGCCGATGAAAATAATTATTATCAATGAAAGAACAAATTTAGCTGACGTTGGCGCCAAAGAGTTTAACTTCATGATAATTATCCGACAAGAATGAGATTATGACTTATCACCCTCGTTGAGAGGGCAGGCCTGAGCCCCAGCAGTGGGGACATGTTAATACGTGATGATTATGAATCAGATTTTTCTCCAATGGGTACTGTGAATGAGCAATTACCTAAAATAATGAAATTATTAATATAGGTTTAAATTTTGTATCTATTTATGAAATAAAGGGTACTTCAATTTTATTTACGTAGAGATGTTTTGTACATTTTTCAAATGCATTTTGAAGGCACCGGCTCTACAAGACCGTAGCGAGCTTAGGACCGTTGTGTTTGTGTGTCCGTCGAGATCACATCTAAGAGGCAGCCGGGGCCGCTGGTGCCCGGCGCCCGGGGCCCGGGGCCCGGTGGCCCCGCTTAGCACATCTCACGAATTAAAGATACGGAAAACATTTAGCTTCCAGTTTGTCCGGCGAGTGCTGTGCCTCCCGGTAACGCACGTGTCTACAGGAAGCGAGGCGATACCAGTCGTAATATACAATGTATTTCGTAAATATCAGTTTAGTTTTTATACTTATTTCTTACTAGCGGACCCCCGCCATGTCATGTCGAGAGGTCCGAGTTCGATCCCCGGCCAGGCCATGTACCGATGGGGTTTTCTCGAAACTGAAGGACATTTACTGACTGTAATTGTACTGCTCTGGAACAGTAAAGTAAAACATTGTGAGGAAACCCAGAAGGAATTCTTAGGTACGTGCATATGAAGTCCACCAACCCGCACTGGGCTAGCGTAGTGGACTATCGCCCGGACGCCCTCGTCGAGAGGGTAGGCCTGAGCCCCAGCAGTGGGGATGTATGTATACAGACTTATTTGATTTGAAATATATTTTGACCTGTCCTATTATGTATTCTGTGGTGCCATGAAGGGCCAGGACCTAGAGGATCACCTCAACAACATGCTGCCACTTCATAGCTGTGCGATGTATCGCATCGTGTGTACCCTGGCTAGTAGTGTGCCGGTGCCTCGGAGCGCAGCCCGGGTGTTGACGTTTTAATGCCATTTAATGCTCGGATCAAATTTGCAAAGCGCCTCCAGAGGTCCAGACTCCGGAGTGTTTTTAAAAAGGTTATGTTATTTATGACGTTCAGCGGAAATGAAAGGAAAACAAATTAACTCCCCCCCCCACGTCCCGTCTCGCCCCCCCCCCCCCCCCCCTCCGTCCCCCGAGGGGCCCTCGCGTTTTAATGACTCGGATTTTTTTATTATTTCCTCTGTTCTGAGCATTGTCGACGAGTGTACTCACCGGGGCAAATTAACGAGATGAAAAATGTTTAATTTGCTTCGTATCGCGCTCAGAGGCCGGCGGGCGCTCTCTTCCGATTCTTTCTGTCACTTGTTTTTAAGGAAAATTAATTCTAAGTAAGTACCTAATACGATGATTCCCCTAAGCTTCCTGCCCTAAGGTACGCACAATTAAATTTTTGAATGAATTTCTGAATTTTCCGTGGTTATTCGTATTATTATGTTTTACACAAAATTTAAGTATACATTTTACGAACTGTACCTATTTTGACCTACTTAAAGAATATTATTGTACCTACTACTTAATTGGTATAGGTACGGTCGACCGCGCGTCAGTGGTAACGGAACCAGTATAAACCGGTCTTGCATAGTATATGTAACTCCCTAATAGACTAGGCCGGCCAGCTCAAGATCAAAGTGTTACCAACGTGCGGTCGACTGTACAATGAGAGATTTTCCAGTACCTACCTTGTTTTAAAAAACCAGCTCCAAAAGCCTCATCAGATGGCACGCTGACTGACTGGCTGTATCATCAAATGTCGGAGTGCTAAGCCGTAAACTTGTTTCTTCTGGCCGCATGTGACGTTAATCTTGTAGTTTTCTAGTCTCGATGGACAGTGACAGTTGCGATGATTGCAACGCCATCTATTGCCAATATTAACAACTGAACTGCACTACTGACCATAAAGTTACCGAGGCAGCTAACTCTGTCTCTATGGTAGGTACCTACTATAGATATTATGTTATACCAAGTTATCTGTGAAATGGCAGAATCATGAACTACGCAGATGTGCCACTGAGACCCGGAACCGCAGAATGTCATTCGGCCGCCAGGACAAATAATATATAGACTTACCGAGTTATCTGTGAACTGAAGGGTGGCTCTGTCATCCATCATTCCATGTCCGTCATTCATATATTTTGTTCTGACGGCCGAATGGCATTCTGCGTGGTTCCCGATTCTAAGTCTATAACCCTTATGTTGGAAACTATTTGTATTTGGAAGCTCAATAAGGAAATAAATAAGAAATCAGTAAATAAGTTGCGGAACGGCAAACGCATTTAATGGTGATCGAACCAAGAAGAAGTAACAGTGTATAAAAAACTTTTGTACGTGATATACAGGTGACAGATGACAAGTGACACTGACAAGTGACATTGACAGTAGCATTGACAGGTGACGTTGACACTAGGCACGTAGGTGTTGCAGCCCCTTGTTATCTCCAACACCTTAGTGTTAAAACGGGTTTTGCGACCCAAAAAACAAGATCAAATACTAGACTTATGCGAAGTCTAGATAGAGTTCGTTTTTCAAAAACCAAAATCACACATTCATCAGCCACATTCTAATGGATAATGTCCCATATTGACGCCAATCTTAAAATCAACACATTGACATGGTATCCTAGATCTATGCATTGACAAAACCTACTATGGTACAATGGCGGTTTTTGTAGCACCTAAACCTAAAAAGATGCAATAAAAAATAAAATGTATTGCGATACACAATCACGTTGTTTTTTATTAAAATCCATTTATGATGCGGAAATGGGAAGCAGTAGTTGTGGGCTCTTTTCGCTGTGTTAAGTGTACGTTGAAGAGGTTAAACAAAAAAATACTAAGGTCAATCGCTAACAGGCGGGCCGCAGGGCCTTGTCAGAGATACCTTACTGGCGCAAGTCACAGGCGCTGGCGATTGTTTTTATAGTTGTCAATAATCCCATCATGCTGTATATTTTATCGCTTGAACAACCTGTACTGGCTCTGCAGGGTGGGTCGGGTCCGGAAGCTGATACTCAGTCTTTAGGAATATTGCCCAGGAGTTCAGGGAGTTCGGAAGTAGATGAGACATCACACCAGGTCTAACTGACATATTGTATTGTAGTCATTGTAGTAAAAACACTCTAACGTCGAGTGAACTTCCAACACTGTTCACTTTTAACACTTTTTGTTTTGAGTAGAAAATGTTTTATTTGGTACACGACGACCATAAACCATATTTCATTAATTTAGACAAAAACAAATAGAATTACTTTATAACCAAAAACCTAAGAAAAAGTATCCCATAGAACAGACGCTAAAATAATAATAATAATCAGAGAGGGACACACTTATTACAAGAGGTAAGAGTAAGCTAGACAGATATAATATCTTCTATTTCTATCTACGTATGGGAATTTTCATCACAGACAAGAAAATACTCGATGCTGTCAACAAACAACAGCCCGACTAAAATAGATAGTGTTCGTTCAGTTTGACCCCGCCATATAAGAAGCGTCTTCTCAAATTATTGGGGTAAAATACTATTGCTATTTCATGCTATACGCTGAGTGCGGTTCTATGGGATCCTTGTTCTTAGCCAAAAACGGAGATTCGAGAGGTGAATTCCACGTGGTCGTCGAGAGGCTGGATGACGGAGCCCCGCGGCCGCTCGTGGCCGGCGCCCGCGCCCGCGCCCGCGCCCGGCGCTGAGCGCGCGTCTCGAAACTACTCCAAGCAGAGGCCCTTCCGGCGGCGGCGGAGGGCCCGGCATTGTACAGTCGACCGCACGTACGTGGAAACACTTTGACTTTGAGCTGGAGGGAGTTTCATTACTATGAGAGACCAGTTTATACTGGTTTTGTTCCCGTGCGGTCGACCGTACTCGCGTATGTAAATGATGTTTTTCCACCTTCTAAACTCCGTGAAGGTGTGTGTGGACAAACGATTAGTTCAGCCGTGAACCTCCGATGTTGTTGTTACGCCCTATATTCTCATCAATATACGCGCAGCTGGTGTTTTTGGAAATAATACTATACTATGCCCGTGGCTTCGTCCACAGGAATAGTTTTTTCCGTAGTAAAATAAACAAACTCGTTTTCGGATTTATAAAAATTGTAAGTTAGAATTATTATAACTTGTATATTTTTATTTAAATGTGTGCGCGAAATAAATCCGAATTTATGTATTCCTGAGCCGAGAGAGACCTGATAGCTGGAGAATCTTGGAACTGCGACAGAGCTGGCAACCCCGTGAAGGATAATTCGGCATATTGTGACAGTAGTTCTGCCCTGATAAGAAAGAAGGCCGCTATGTGCATAAACTGTTTATGCACATAGCGGCCTTCTTTCTTATCAGGGCAGAGTTGCGGTCCGCACAGCACTCTTACGGTCGACCGCAAGACAGAGGAATATAAACCAGTATAAACTGGTCTCTCGTGTTGAAACTTCTTCTTCTTCCAAGCTCTATATAACACCTTGGAGGCGGTGGTAGATAAAAAATTTACGTTGTATAAATGTACCCAGTGTACTTACATGCAATAACATAGTTTTGACTTTGAACTCCTTAATAGGTCAGGTCAGCTCAAGGTGCAAGTGTTTCCAGTGACGTGCGGTCGACTGTACGCAGCGGGGTGCGCCGCGCCTCCAGCGCGCGTGCGATGTTCGTTGCACAACACACTCGCATCGGTTGTTGGTACAGTCGGCCCACTGTACTGAAATAAGTTTCGATGGACAGTTTCATGCAACGTGAGCCACGCACGAGGACCCCTGTGAATGCTGCTACCAAACGGCTCATCTGATCAGTTGGTTATCTACTCTCTCGATGACCGCCATCAGATCATGCCCCGATCAATCCTTCACGGAGAAATATGGCTTCAAATTGACCTCGATTGTATGAAAATCTTGGTCTGTTTCTAATTATCCGCCGTCCACCTATGTATATAGGCGTACATTACATACCTCCTATTTGATGTCAATAAAACCAAAAGACAGCTCGTTAGATTTTTGAAAACTGCTTAGTTGGGTTAGGAAGAATGTCCGTTCCTGTTTGAGAACGTAAAGGAACTCACAGAGGGAAAAAAGGTCGCACGGAATTTGACTGGTTTACACTCTTGGTTCTCTAACAGGTACTTACAGAAATAAGATTAGCTTGAATGAAGAGGCACACTGTAATGTGTCGCTACCATAGATTACTATAAACCATTAGCGAGCTTTTTCCGTGTTCTGTAGTCGCTACGCTTAGCGGACAACACATTCATAACCTGCCGTATACATCGACACGGCACATGACCCACTGGGCTTGTACCTTCGGCAGAGAGGGACTCCTCTCAGTGTTATGGTAAGTGTTAATTAAGTGAAATTAATTTAAAATTTTCTCAAAAGCTTCAACATCAAGGTGTCACGTTCATTACGGAGTTTTGTTTATTACAACCGGCGCATCAAACATCAATCAACATTTTAATCAACTGCCAGAAGCAATAAGACGGAAAATTAAATCAAACAACGACTGTTCGGATCAAATTTTCTCATTTTGGGTCCTCACCGCCTCCCGCGGAGAACAAAGCAAATTAAACAGGTGTCAATGCCTGCAGGGGCCAACCGATAAAAGTCTCTATTGAGCTTTTGATACATAACACAAGTTTATATAAGAATCAGGATTAGAAAATTATTGCATTAGTAGCAGTGTCATAACAAAAACATTCCTGTAATATACCACTGCTAGAATTTTCTTATCCTAAATTAATCTACCTCTCCTGACGCGTTTGGTATTTTGAATTACTCTAGTAACTAGTAACTTTTTCTGTGTTATTATTTCAGTAATGGAGGTTTACTCCTAGTGATAGGAGTTTGAGCAATAAGTAACTGGTCCCCCCGCGTCCCCCCGCGTCCCCCCGCGTCCCCCCGCTAGTTTACCAGACTCTCCTCGCTCCGGCCTCCCCACCAGCTTCGACTCACTGGCTACCTCCAGCACAACGCATTCCCGAAGTGGAACTATATTTTTTAATAAGAGCGACATGTGTTCAGTATTCCTTCAAAGATGGTATTATATGGCCATGCTCTTGCTGGACGACCTATACCTTTTTATTGGAGCCGATCTCTTTAAACCATCGGTCCGTCAAAAGACAATATATTTTGCCCCTATACGTCAGTTACCAACAGCAAGCGAAGACGGCCGCATCAACGGTGCCGTGAATTGTCTATAAAGTGCTTTTTTATAAAAATAAAAAAAAAGTGCTAAAGGAGAAGTTTGGACAGAAGGTGAGTGCTTGACTACCTATTTATTACTATTTTTGTGGGGATTCGAGCCACCCCCTTCCGAACGGATTTCATCCATTTTTACATGTCACGCCTAAATACAGTCCACTTCCAATACGCTACAACATGTAAAGGACTTTTAGCTCTCGACAGCCAATAGGTATTGGCGGAACCTAGCCAACACTCACACGATGGTGGATGCCCTACTGGCCACCAGGAAGTCTGGGGCCACACGAATTGGTCACCAGGAAGTCTGTTTTAAAATTTATTTCAATTTGTCATCCCGGGAAGCGCCATTCTCATTGGTCGACAGTGGAGCTCACCCTGTAGATATTCGCTCCAAGTTACGATTGACCATAATTCAGGCTTTTAAGAGCGCGAGGCGGATTAAGGCGAGTCCACACGCAACACAAACATTACCCTTCGGCCGCATATAAAGGCGCGTCCACACGCCGCGGTCGCGGTACACAATGGCTGCACAAGTTTATTTGCTCGGGCCGAGGTCGCTCGTGTGGACTCTCGTCTCTGTACACTACACATACATACGATGATAGACCTAGATATGCCACAATCGTTTTAAATGAAATGTAGGTACGACACGACATATGTAGGGGGGGGGGGGGGGGGGGGGGGCGCAGAACAATAGCCCTTCAGACGCGACGTAACGGGACTCGACGTAAAGGGAACAATCGTGCAGTTTGTAATAGACACTACATAGGGTATTTGAAGAACCACACATTATTTGACATAAACTAAAATGATGTCCTGTGATTCTATGTAATAAATACATTTAAAAAATTCTATTGCGATTTGGTACTTGCGATTTCAATGCAGACTCTTCGTCGATAACTGTCTGTATTTTTATGGATTCGTTATAAAATTATAAAAATAAAAATATAATAATAATGTTTGGACAAAACACACGGCTGTTTAGTCCCAACTAAGCCGAAGCTTGTAAATGGGTACTCAACAACTGATAAACATACATAAATACATTTAAATAAATACTTAAATACATACAAACACCCAGAATCCGAAAACCAACAGTTACGCTCATCACACAAATGTTGGTCCCGGGTGGGAATCGAACCCACGACCTTTGGCGCAGAAGGCAGGGTCACTACCACTACGCCACAGGCCAGTCTAAAAATGGACCCTTGTTTTAAGCTGACTAGTGGAGCTTGACCCTTATGCTATAATAGAGGTACGCAATGAAGTGGCACGCAGTAATCATCTCCCCCGGGGGGAGCCAACACACGTGCGGGGTCTCCCCCCGACACCGACACGCGAAGCTGAAAAATTATGGTTAAATTATAATTTGAGACAAAAGTCATTCTGCGGAGTCAACGGTATTATATCTGAACTTTGCCTAATTGTTTTACGTGACATATTATATGACAACTTTCAAGAAACCCAATTGAATAAATCAATTCCTAGATAGATGGACATAGATTCAACAACATTGCAACACCTGGCAACGTGACAAACACACAAAACTTAACCTCGTTCCGTTTCGAAGACAGCATTATATTTAAACTATAACTGAACGCGGAAGCGTGTCACTCCAATATGCACTGACCTATCCCTCTGCTGGTGACAGGAACCCCTGAAGCAGACGGCAGGGGTCAACAGATAATGGAAGCGAAGACTCCTGAGAGAGTATCATAAATTAATACGAAGATATACTTCGAAGTGCGAGCGCCAGGACAGATGTTTCATGAATGTGTTTTTTAAACCGCATTCACTTATTATTGACCGAGCGAGCGAAGCGTCTCCGTTTCGAGATTGGCCAAAAATGATCTTGTCCGTCTGTCTTTCTGTCTGTCTGTAATTCTCTACAGGTCGCATTTTTCAACCGATTTTGACGAAAATTTCGCATGGGTATAAATTAATCACGCCAACAAAATGAGTAGAATAAAATTTTGAAAAATATTTTTTTTAGAGTACCTACCATACTCGCAAAGTGGGAGTGAACTTTTTTTTTCTTGTGAATCCCATAGTGTGGGGTATCGTTGGATAGGTCTTTCAAAAATATCGCGGGTGTGTGGAAAACGTTTTACGATTTAGGGATCCGTTTGCGAAATATTAAGCTTTATAGTGCTAATTTTTGTCACTTTAGTATTGAATCTCCAACTGCAAAGTTAACTTCTGTTCGTTTCCTTTTAGGTTTGGTTTATAAGGGCTGGCGAGGTCTACTGTTCTCACGGAACCACTAGTTTAAATGTATGTAAACGTTGGCTGATCTACCAATGTTTTGGTGCCGGCGTTTGTTAAAAGACGTACCTACAGGAAAGTCGCTCAATTCTGTCTGTCTGCTGTTTACATTCAATTATAATTAAAACGTTATTTTGGTAAACAAGAGAGTTTTTTGCGCCTTGGCTTATAATTATTAATTTGGATGCAATAAATCAGCTCCGGGGCTTGGTTGGAGGGAGGGGGGGGGGGGGTCGGTGGAAAATTTATTCAAATCCCGCTGTCATGGCGCGGCCCCCGATTATTCAAATTTCGCTTTTATTTTAAGAAAAGCGTAAAAGAACAATTTATATTTGTGTAAACATAAAATAAACAAAAGTAAAGCCGTTTTCAACATCTTCGCCGATGGTGAACTGATGATTATATTTTTTTGATTAGGCTATATGTATTCGTTAATGGTCCAATTTCAATTAGAAAAAAAATCATCTCTAAGTTAAAATTATTCATAAATTTTTGCGAAGTCAGTTTTAGATTATCCCTGCCGCGTTGATAACAGAGAGTATATAGACAGGGACAAGGAACTATCAAACTATAAACTTTCTCAAATATTCTTCAATTCAAACATTCTTCATAAATTCTTCATTCTCATCTACACGAGCGTTTCTCAAATTGCCTTGGGTTCAGGCATTTGTAGTCTCAGCTTTGTTGCAAGCCACCACCGTGCAGCGGATGGCTGATGCCGCGTACCATCAGCTAGTGCTCTGTCCCCCCGGCGGCTCGTTCACCTGCGTCCCCCCTTCCGCCGTTATCTTTTATGTTCGTGGGCACTAACCCCGTTTCCCTGCAGCGGACTTACTGCGGACTTAGGCTGTGTTCATACGGCTCTGGCAAGGGAAGCTTTCAGCCATCAACTCCACAAAATAGACGAAATTTTGTAGGAATGTAGCTGGTGAGAACGGCTGATCCTGTGGCGGTGGCAAAAAATCCATGTAAGACAAGTTTGCAGCATCGTATCCTTACGTTATTTACACTTAAAAATCTTTCAACTCGTACTGGGATGTCGTTAGCGCTGGCGCTATATTTTAGCGACACCAAAAAACGAAAATATTTACAACGGTATATGGAGAGTGTGCTCCTCTGTCGCTAAAACAAACACAATGAAACGTATAAAAAATCACAGCAGTCGCAACAACTCCTAACAACTATCTACAAAGACACGTTTTCTTTCGATCAAAATGAAAGAAACCATTTCCAACCGTATCTTAAGGACTCAGGGACTCAACAAATGGGATTGCCAGTTGTCCGTGTCGCGGTGGAAGTTGTGAACTATATATTTATCAATCAGCGACTTTTGTTAGTCGTAAAAGTGACCGGGCCACGTAAAAATCGGGCGGTTTACTGCCGTAATGAAAGTTTGAGTGTTGATTTGTAGAGCTTCCGTGTTCAGCCGCCTGCTCAGTGTTCAGAGTTCGGGCCAAATGTGGGGCGGATTGAAACGTTAACGGGTGATTTATGCGGCGATACGATACGTTAAACGGAAATTCGTGTTTTTGTTACATAAGTTACGAGGGCGTTTTTAATTTTTCTGTTTTGGGCACTTGTAACAAAGTAGTAAAGCTAATTGTTACAGCCACAGTAAAGCCGGACTTACCAATTTATTTTATTTCTACGTTACACACACACACAGCCTGTAAAGATCCTCTAAGATTGAATTGAATCAAAATTATTTCATTATCATCATATCAGCCCTTTAGCGTCCACTGCTGGACATAGGCCTTCCCCAATAAACGCCACCACACCCGGTCCAAAATGATCTGCAAAGGAAAATTCTTATTTAGTCCATGGCGATGACAATGAGCGGTTTTTTAATAATTGCTTTTTTGAAAAATTCTGTCGCAAAACCTCGATGCATTGACTGTAGCATGATGTCAAAATATTGACAGAAGTATGAATATTGACAAAAGCCTGGAAATAAAATTGTTATAAAAAAATTACCTAGGTCCGTTGTTCTCTGCGATCATTGGTGATCGCAGGTTGTTCTTGAAGTTTCTCGAGTCTCGCTCAACATCTGCGATCACCAATATCAACAATGACTGTTGAAATTTTGAGATCAAACATCTAATTTCAAGTACGTACAGGAAAATCTGCTCATTAAACCGAATTAAAAGAAAACCAGTCATTGCCTGTTGTAGCGCATTCAATAAACAGACCGCTATCAATCCGAACAGGTTCAGAGGTGAGCCCCGCGTCGCGTCGTGACCGGTCCTTATCTGCGCGGGCGCGGCTCTCCCCCCCCCCCCCCCCCCCACCTCTGTTCACACCTCCACTATCCCCCATCTCCCCCTGCTGGGTATAAGATCACACTCACAAAAAGTGTGGCTTGGACTATGAATACACAGAAATTTCCGTGAAGTATAAAGTATACAGGGTGACGTGATGTGACGCCGGTGATTGTTTTCGGCTTTGTACATGATCAGCTCTGGTCTGCTATTCTTGTCATTGTATGTGATTACGACATTATGGCAATTTTCTTATTAAACGTACATAATTACATCGTCTGGCCACTCCACTGCAAGGAGCTTGCATCACACGCAAGTGATAAAACGTCATCGAAACATAATGGTCATGTTAGTGTCACGTAGGTTATCAAATTAAATAAATAATTAAAAATGTAGTTTTAAATAAAGACAGTTTAATGATAATTTAGATAAAGCTTATCAATTTCCTTGTACGAGTACATAGTACTAAAGGCCTAATAAACCTTGGGACTTAATTAAAATACAAAAAGAGATATCTACTAACTTTTTAATTTTGTTAGGTAAGGTAGGTACTTATATTTTATTGTAATTATAAACTTAAAAAAATATAATTAGTACATTGAGTTACATTTCATAATAATTACAAATCAGTTAACAGGAGATGTACAATTTATAGGCGAAATCTGAATTTATCAAGTCACCCTGTATAAATAGCTGTTAAGTCCGTTGTAGATATATGGGTGTTGGAGATTTCTAAATCTACAGAAACGTAAGATTTGATGTTAGGTAATTTCCATGTGTCCATAAGTCTCTGGGGTCACGCGCCCCGCTATGGTCATGTAATGACCCCAGTTCCGCCACTGGTGACGCCTCGCGGCTTTGGCCGGAGAAACATGTCGTCAGCCGGACGTCTCAGGTCAACAACAAAATATTTATGCCTTTTATGCTTTACTACATCTCTCTCGCGGATTTTCTCGCCTCAATCTTAGCTAACAAAATACTGAAAGAAAGATTGATTTTTAATTATAGGTAGTAGACCTGCATCAGGGCTCCCGCAGTCCTACTCCGATATTTTGAGGAGTTGGGATTGGTAGGGCTGATATAACCAGGTTAACCCATTAGATACCGGCAACACACACGCACCACACATCAATGCATTTGCACAGATATGCGTTACGCTCCTGGCAACCCGCGCCCTTCGCCTATGGTGACGTCGCAACAGATATCATGAATAGAATCACGCGTAACGACTGAACGGATTTTGGTGAAACTCTGTTCGGTACCTACAGTAATAGCGTTATATCCTGGAATAACATAAACAAGATACTTTTAACACAGACAAAGTCGCGGGGCGTCCGCTAGGTAATAATTATATGCAAACAAATTGATAAACTCACCGTTTTATATGCGGAATATCAGTTCTATATGTAAATAACCAACTTGAGTTAAATATTATATCTAATTTGGGTTAAAATTCTATTTACAAGCTCGGCGGCGGCGCTATGAATAACTTTGCATGTTTTTTTAAATAACTAATAATAAAGGCTCCTACGGCGCGCGCCTGCGCCTGCGCCGACTTAAACAGATCTATATCTGTATTAAT
Source organism: Metalampra italica (assembly GCA_949699065.1). Lineage (NCBI taxonomy): Eukaryota > Metazoa > Arthropoda > Insecta > Lepidoptera > Oecophoridae > Metalampra > Metalampra italica. The sequence continues at coordinate 10,839,008 of OX452982.1, forward strand.
TTCAGTATAAAATTAATCAGCGGAATAGATCTACAAATTATGATGGCTCATAAATACATAATCCACACACGTCTAGCTTCGCGTTGGCCGGACACAAATACCTCAATGTTATTTTTAATGTTTACATATTTTTTGGGTTTGAAGCATAAGCGAGCTTGGCTATATGTGGCTGTATCCCGCTTCGCCGTTTGTCCCGCGTGAAAAGCCCTTTCGTAGTGTAGTACACGTCAATACTATTATAGGTAGGTATGAGGAACAAAATCTCGAGTCTCTATATAGGCTCATATATCAGTGGTTTGGGACGTGCGATGATCGTCAGTCAGTGAGCCGGTTATAATCCTTGAAGGATTTATGTACGTAGGTTGTATTGTACCAACGTTTTTGTACAGGTACTTATTGTGGGAATCAAACCGGAGACCGCTACCTGAGCAGGCCGCCCGGCCAGCTCCTGGCTCCACGGCTCAATAAAACCTCCATTATAAGAGTAAAGTTTCGTGACACCGCAGACTAACGATCTGAAAAAAGAAAGCCCGCGAATAAATTACGCACCAAGTTAAATAAAACCCCAAAATGGCCGATAACAGACTCGTTATGGATATAAAACACCACATAATGGCCACTTTGTATTGTCAAGCAATAAAAGGGTGTATTTTATTGTTATTATTGGATATTATTGGACATTATCAGTTATTGGCGCTGGAATGGCCTCGCCTGCGCCCGCCACGGTACACTCAGCCCGGGAAGCGACATCAGTTGCACACAAGGCCCAGTCGTTCAGCTCCTATGCACAAGCTCAACTGCACAAACTCTGGCAGTTACTTATACAATCAAAATAATTGGCTCTACATGACTTGTTTCATCAAAATATCTGCTTTTCGAGAAAAAGAAAAACAATTATTACACAATGAATTATTTACAATAATTTAAATTGATAATCTTACAATATTCAAAGTAAATACGGAACCAATTAAAGAAAGCATGACATTAAAGTACTGTAGCATGAACAAGATAATTCAATGAAACATCTAGAAAAGTGTTGTGATTTGAAATGATACAAAAAAAATTATAAGCGTAAAGATTTTTATATGAAAAACTAATAATTTAGAAAAAAAATTGAGTTTATCGCGTTCAGGAGGTTTATTCCCATCTCGGCCTCCAAGAGTAGATACAATTAACCTACTTATACATTTTTAACGGCACTCGGAAAATAAAGTAGGTCCTCGTGTCAAAGAAAATCCCTATTCATATTACGCCTACAGACATTCGGTATGTACAGTCGACCGCACGTCAGTGGTAACATTTTGACCTTGAGCTGGCCTAGCCTATTACGAAGTTTCAATACTAAGAGAGACCAGTTTATACTGGTTTTGTTTCCACTGACGTGCGGTCGACCGTACCTACCGTGCTATTTGCGGATATTTATTTAAACCCCCAACACAGCGGGCGCGGCTGTGTGTGTGGGGCAACCCCCCCCCCCATTCTCCCTCCCATTACGCCCCGTCCATCCATCTCCCAATATTATGACCTCACATTACGCCCCGGTACAGCGCCTCGCCAAAAACATGTCATCGTCAGGGAGTCATGTAGGATCCACTAAGATCCTGTGTCAAATCAACAGCCTATACACTGATAAATGTCCCCACTGTTGGGCTCCGGCGTACCCTCTCGACGATGGTGTTCGGGCTATAGTCCACCACGCTAGCCCAGTGCGGGTTGGTGGACATCACAGCGCCTAAGAATAAGCGCACGCAGCGTATACATACATACTTACATACAAGCCTATAGTTCACCATCAATATCCGGCGCCGAACAGTAAATTCAATTTGCTGTATTCCGGTTGGAAGGGTGTATTCCGGATGCAGTGTCCGCAGCCAAATCTAGGAATGGATTTGATTCCGTTTTCATGTCACTCAGGCATACGACGCATTGTTACCAGTGATTTGGCATAAGCCTGCAAGTCCTAACAAAGTCCTCAGGGAATGCATCTGTTGGGTGTGGGCTGCAGGTTTCTGTACCACTTTTACAACAAAGAGCAAAGATATCCACCGCTGGAATGGGTTCCAAGAGAGTCCAGGTGTTAACGCACCAACAGGAGGGCTGGTGATCCCATGTGGAGTTCAATGCACAGGCGATGCTGCTGCCTGTTACCTGCAGTTGTTTGACAGTTACCATCCACACGAAGCTCGCTGACTGGCAAGTGCAAATTGTTGCTACAATAGAAATACCGAAATGCTATTTGGTCGATCAGTTTTGTTGGACTCCAGCCCTAGCTTCTTCTAAAGTAATTATACTCTTTAGAGGCGATTGTCCTATATTTACTATAGGTAATATATTTACAAAAGCACAGAAGAAATGAGCATTACTATCGTAAGCGAATGACGAATATGAACGAGTCCTAGGGAACTAGATAAAGACAAGTCCCAAAACTACGAAGCGAAAAATGTATACGCATAATGTATGGCCGCGCTCATCGCATCAGCTCTAAGCTCCACCATCAGCTGTCGCCGGCCGCGGCTTGAGCCTGGCCGGGATCGAACCGGCTACACTTGCGCAATACCACCAACCACCGAACTACGCGCTGTTACTATGCCGAGCAGAACAGCTAACGCAGACAGGGCAAAACTACATATTATACCTACCTCCTTTGTCTATAGTCATATAACAGTCGCTCGCTAGGTAGGTACTGATTTAGAAAATAGTGAATTACTGTTTAAAATAAACATACCTGTTACAAGAATAATAGCAGAAAGGAAGCTTGAAGAAAAAAATATACTCTAAAGTAATAAATTAATGACCTTGTTACATACTTTTTGACTAAGATGCTCAAAAGAATCCTGTGAATTTTTAATGTGTGCCCAATCCTTATAGAGGAATGTTGAAATAACTCTATAGTAACACAATATTTTGGATATAATTAATTTCCTTAAACGATTCAGAGATAAGCCACATAATTGTAGGCACCAAACATATTCACGTTATCATTTTATTGTCTTATCTAGAATAATGACGCAAGTCCGCGCTCGATAACCTGGCGGGCCTGGGGCCTGGGGCCTGGGACCTGCCGCCGAGGTCTCGTGCGAGATAACCAACCAACCAACCACCGCAGTAAGCAAATGAACTTTGCGTCTGTTAATGTAAAGACAAAATATTTACCATTTGCAATCCATAAGCTGTGTCATCTTCGTTGCAACAAAAATCTAAATTGCATCATTTATTACGCATTTAATTTAATGTTCCCAATCCAAAAATAGCCACCCATTGATGACAAATGATTATGTAAATGACATACAACTAAGTATAGTATAGTAATCTATACTTATAATAAATCTGTAGAAACCGTGTGTCTGTACTTTGAATAAATTTATAAAAAAATGAGTGTGGACGATAAAAAAAGAGTAACAGAACACAAAAAAGCGTTTTTAAATTTTTTTGTCTTTCTGTCTTTCTGTCTGTCTGTCTGTCTGTCTTTCTGTCTTTCTGTCTTTCTGTCTTTCTGTCTGTCTGTAATCGCTAATCTCCGAAACTACTGAACGGATTTTCTTGCGGTTTTCACAGGTAGATTAAGCACAGCCTGGCGCAACTTATAGGCTTTGTTTCATTGAAATCGGATAACAGCGAAAAAAGTTATCGTCATTTACAGATAAATCATTTAACGTAACAAGACGATGTCATAGACATAGGAGATATCAGTGTTTTTTTTAACTGGGACAGTATAGGCAAGTCCGAAACCATAGGAGATGCAGGGAAAGTGTCTTATGACATAGAAATTTTTTGGTCAAGCGTGTGTTGTCCATAAAAATGAGACAATTTGCACATATTTTTTTTAATGCGGTTCGACTCAGTTTCATGTAGGGATCACTTCATTATATCGGAAGAAAAAAATCTGAGCAGCAGAAGTTAGTCAAATTCAATAAAATGTTTTCTCATAGAACGCCAGTGAAAAATAATTTTTATTATTTTTAAAAAATGCGTATCGACTTAGTTTCATGTTAGAATCATTTTATTGTATCGGAAGAAACAAATCCAAGCAGCAGAAGTTAGTCAAATTTAATAAAATGTTTTCTTATAAAACAGACTGTGCAATGTACTTAGGAACTTACTACTTATTCATGCATGCCACCCGAACTCCAGCTGCTCCGATTACTATGTCAAAATTGTTATCACGAAAAAATACCTAAAGGTTCCTAAGACAGTTTCCCTGTATCTCCTATGGTTTTGGTTTTGCCCATACTGTATTAGTTAAAAAATACACACGTATAATAAAAATTGATATGAGAAGTCTTATGAGCAATAGAAGTGAAAACAACAATTTTTTAAATTTTTATCTGTCTTCACCAAATTGGATACGGTGTTCATAGTTTGTTCCTGAAGGTATGGTATACCTTAAATTATGGTGAAGGTACTTAGAATGATCCATTTTACCATTGGAAAATTATAACTAGACGATGTATGTCTGTACATAGCAGAGATAGGTACCTACTTCCAAAATCCACGCGGACGAAGTCGCGGGCAACAGCTAGTAACTAATAATAATGAATTAATGATATTGACAAATTAAACTAGTACTTTCAAAATAACAGTATAACTACGTAAATTTTACCAGTCGAAAATCATAATTTGGCATAAAGGTACTTATTACCGCGTGTTCCTTACTTTATCGTCATCATATCACCTGTAGACGTCCACTGCTGGACAAAGGCCTCCCCCAGGGATCTCACCGACGTCCGGTCCCGCGGTAACTACATCCAGCAAGGTCCGGCGACCTTCACCGGATCGTCGGTCCACCTCGTGGGAGGCCTACACGCGGTCGCCACTCGAGAACCTTTCTGTCCCAACGGCCGTCAGTTCTATGAGCGACGTGCTCTGCCCGCTGCCACTTAAACTTCGCAATTCATTTAAGCTTTGCAACTCATTTGTGCAAAACTTACTTAACTTAATCAAAAACAGGTACAACTTGCAGATATTTCTTCCAAACCGCCTACAACTGTACAAACTGTGTTTGATTTCTTAGTTTTGTCTAATGTTGTTATACCTGTATCACCCTATGTTTCAGCTGTTGCTGTCCGGAATAAATGAAATAGAATGCAATGTCTCGTCTGCTCAGCTGGTACTCTTTGGGCGGGTCGTCGACCGCCGCCGCCGCCGCCTCCCGATACAACAAACAACAGCTGAGCCGCGCACACAGGCGCACATGGCTCGTGCGACACGTGGCGCCGCGCCTGTGTGCGTGCGCCCCACAATGGCCGCTAGGCATCAGTATCTACAATTTAGAATGTCAAGGTGGTCGATTAGTTCTAATAGTTTGTCCAATATTACTTAGGTACTGTATTTCTAAGTGTTCGGTCGTGTACAAAGTTGTGTGTCTTCGGTGGGAATCGAACCCACGACTTCTCGCCTAGTCCTTGAAGGGAGCTAACCCAACCGGATGCCCAACAAAACTAGTGGTGCAACGCTGATTTAAGAGAAAAAGCAGTAATTAGTATGGTCTACCGCACGTCAGTGGAAACAACGAGATAAGCTGGTCTCTCGTAGCATTGAAAGTCCCTAATAAGCTAGGCCAGCTCAAGGTGTTTCCACTGACATGCAGTCGATGGTACAATACAGTTAGGTAAAGGCATGAATCAAAAAATTTAGCCACTCCCATAAGGATAAGTAATAAAAGCATTCTATGGGTGTCAAAATCGTGTCAAAATAATCACAAAATTATGACTCACTCACACATTCTCATTTTCAAACTCCATATAAATTTGTATTAGCAACCTCCTCCCGCTACTCCGTTGTCAGCACCCCCCATCCCCCCCCCCCCCCCCCCCGTAAAATGGCACCATAGGTTCCGATACAAATATGCAAGATGCGATCTCCACAGGGAGCGCGCGCGCCACCAAAGAGATTTAAAACTTCCTTGGGTAATAAACGCAAGAGATGGGGAGTTAAAGGAGTGAGCTGGATCATGACCTCGAGGGTGCTCGTGAGCGCCTCGCCAAAGGTCAATGGTATAGTCCCCACTGAGCAACCACTCACAAGTGGCTGTACTCACTTTCAACAGTTTGAAGGTTGATTACTTTACACCAACACCAAATACGAGCACGGGCAGCTATTAATAACAAAATACGTACGAATAGATCACCGTTTGAGAGCAGTCAGTAAATGTACTTAAGTTTCGAGAAAAACCCATTGGTACATGGCCCTGACTGCTCTCATACAGTGAAGGAAAACATCGTGAGGAAACCTGCATACGCTGAAGAAGAAATTCTTAAGCGTATGTGAAGTCCACCAACCCACTGGGCTAGCGTGGTGGACTATAGCCCGAACGCCCTCGTTGAGAGGGTAGGCCTGAGCCCCAGCAGTGGGGACATGTTAATAGGCTGTTGATGAAATGTAATAGATCTCTTAATTTTTAAATTGCTCCTAACACATCCTAAAACCAATTGAATTGGAGACTTCGAATAGATCCTCGGTAGTTGTGTTAGAGCGGGAGGCGGAGTCGTGTTGGAGCGGCCTCGCTCGGTGCAACATTTATACAATATTCATTTCAAAATACAAGTGCACACATAATGGTTTGACTGTACTCGTCGTTGTTATCTGATCAAAGCTAAGGTGCAATTTAAAGATGGAGCGACGATCTGCGCGAGGCGTCTGGCCGTGACCGGATGCGGAGAACAGAGGATTGTGTTGAGCCTCGGGGGAGGCCTGTGCCCAGCAGTGGATTAGTACAGGCTGATGATGATGTGTAATAATAACATACCTATCTCGAGCAAAAGCCGTGGTAGCGACATGCCAACTACCCACCATAGACAGTTCCACTTGGGATTCGAACCCACGGCCCCTACGGTGGACACAAACACTAGCAGGTACCTGCAGTGCACTGTACCCACCGGCCGGCCTCACTTAGCACAGATTATAATAATACATTTAATAGCGCGGAGGCGTCGCGTCGCGTGCCGCAAATCACCGTAGCACCGTCAATGCTTCGCGCACAGTACAGACACACGTGTTCATTACAGATACACTCACATACACGACTGATAAATGTACTTAATATATGCGAATATGGAAATACATAAGTGTAGATTTTGATGAGCGAGATTTTCTTATATGTTGGTACTTAACTTCAGTCGCTGATGTTGGCATTAATCATGAAGCTAGGGATCTCTTTGGTGCGAACCTTTCTGGCATTAAGTAAGAGACAACAATATAATAATTTGGTAGGCAGATTTTTTAAACAATTTCATGGCTTTGCTTCACAACCTTTTGGCCAATATGCTCGCCATTTAAACTTAAACTGAATTAACGGTGTCCATCGTACGTCGTATTAACGGTATCAAACGTACACAGAGCTATATAATAGCAAAGCGATAATCGGACGTTCCTTAGGGATATCGATTAATATCGATGTAGTTTCAATCGTTAATCCTAATTACGGCAAGTAGACCATCAGTGTGTCGCTACGAGCGTTCACAAAGTTCCTTCGTGACTAGCCAAAGGAAAGATAGACAATGAACTGAGTGCAGTGTCCGTACTGGAACTGCTGTACTGCGTAACAAATCCACCTGATTAATGGTAGGTAATGGTGGGTATGCTAATCAACCGGCCAGCCTTGGACGCAGTGCTGGACGGACCGCCGCCGCCGACCAGTGGACCAGTGGACCAAACTGGATATTATTGCTGCACTTGCTGGCTCTAGCTGCGGCCGGCGGCGGCTCTGTGGCTAGCTTCCTTGGTATGGGTCGCCGCTTCGATACTGAAGTAACGTTATTTATTCTGTAACTAAAGTCGCAGAATAAATAACGTTACTTCAGTATCGCAAAAAGAAAATAAATAAATAAATACATACAGATGAAAATAGAACCTTCTCCTTTTTTGGAAGTCGGTAAAAATGATCGATAAAGTAATTCATTTAAGAAAAAAAAAGTTTACCTACAATTTTTGAAAAATATACTTTTATATAAAAAAAAAGTAGATAATTTCTCGATTTACACGAGTAATAAAAGAGTAAAGGTCCAATCGGAAAATACGTGCAATTGAAATATCGATAAGTCCTAAAAGAAATCATTCAATTGGACAGTCGTCCAATCGGAAATAACATACAATAATAATCAATTAAAATCGTCATTTCGGCAACTGATTCTACCCACTGAGACCATTTCTCGGAGGGACAACATTGCCTGAACCGCCAGACGCGGCTTCTCAATACATGAACAGATACACCACAACAATTATTTCTTCGAACTGTGTCTTTATAACTGTATTTATGGTATCTTATTATAGACTAACCTCGCATTATGAGTATGGGAGTGAAAGATAAAAAGCCTTCATTTCAAAGAAGTGTCCATAATATAACAGTGTATAAAGCGGGCAGGAAACATAAATATAAATAAATCATGCAATTAACGTCAACAACTCCCAAAATACTGGCGGCTCGTTACACGGCCGCCGCTCACACCGGCGCGTACCCCCAGACCAATATACATACATACACATCCTCACGGTACGTCCCTGGCGGGGTCGGCGGTAGGCACAAGCATCGTATGTGGTGTGGAAGAAGCGGCTTGTCGCGTCGACAGGTCAGAGTTCCATCCCCGGCCGTGCCATGTACCGATGGGTTTTTCTCGACACTTTAGTACGCATTTACTGACTGCTTTCAAACGGTGATGGAAAACATAGCGAGGAGACCGCCGAAGAAGGAATTCTTAGACGCATGTATGAAGTCTCCGTGGGCGCATTGTGGTGGACTGAATACGTATCAAATGCAAAAAGATTTTTTCAAATCCGACTAGTAGACAAACAAACAAAAAAACAACGAGACGAATGCTAGATACGGGCCGGTGGTAGCGCGGCCGTTAATTTGTTAAACCAAAACAAACGTAACCGGAGTGGTTTTTGGAAAGTCTTCGGGGCCAGCTTCGGTTCGTCGCGACTCGCGACAAGTCTCCGCGCTAAAACTATAGTTAGATTGGTTCAACTATATAATGGCTAAACTACCGGGCGGCGGCAGTGCCATAGTCCCCTAATAGAGCTGCTTCTTTTTTAGGGTTAGGAACTTTTTTAGGAACTTAAAATACTATAAAATTCGGAACTCTATACTTAGTATGCGCGGTCCGACACTCACTTGACAGGTTCTTTTTAATACCCAGAGCCTCATTTTACCTTTAAAAACATTAATCTTATTTGTGTCATGAAAACAGAAGCTGACTAAGATCCAAAAACGAATTGGGGCACCGCCGCGGTGGTGGGCCGGTGGTGGGGGGTTGGCACAACAGATTCCAAAAACCGGGTGTACCTGGCCCCATATGAGGATACGATAACATATGAATAACTAGACTGGGACTGAATTGAAAATAAACTGAGTAGGTAATATAACAGTCTGAGTACAGCACGAGTAAGTATAAATAGCATTGAAATAGCGTTTTGTTCATTTTCTGCTGTTTACAATTAACAATTTATGTGAAGTACGTACGACAGCGAATGTCGTCCGAGACGATGGTGTTTTCACACCTTTTACACGTGTATGTAAAGGAAAATATAAGATGTACTTATGCTAAAATATATACAAAGAACCTTATAAGGTGAGTGAGGCGCGGAGCCGCGTGACCGCGACACAAACAAAGCTGTTAGCATGTATAATACCACTTTATTTGTTATTTTTAGCGCGGACCGGTCCACGGTCCGCGCTGGTAGCCAGCCAGCCAGCCAGCCAGCCAGCCAGCCAGCCAGCCAGCCAGTCAGCCAGTCAGCCAGCCAGCCAGCCAGAGGTGGGTGAGACTAACATACACTCGTAATTTAACGAAACGTTCAAAATATGCAGTTCTGTTGTTCAGCGGAGAACAAAAGTAAATCTATGAACCAGCATTTCCTTGGACATGAAATTGACAAATTTTATACGACCGGGCCGAGACGTCATTTCCAATAACAGTAAGTTAATCAATATCGTCGACTAACAGTGTCAAACACATTAATGATTAAAATGTTGATTAGACAGATTATAGTCGATTAATACCTGCTTACAACCATCGAAGCAAAAACAACAATCTCTCACTAAAATAACATAAAAACGTTAGAAACTTATAAGTAATTAATAACAATAAACACAGCCATAGATGAAGCAGAGATAGTACGTAAATATGATAATCTGCGACTAATGACATCGCAGTTTCTAAAACAATGCACTTCACCGCAGAGTAAAGCGAAAAAACAATATGGCCGCCGAAAGGCCACAACCCGGCCACAAAGCGATCAGCGCTAACCGCAGCTTCGCTTTCACCGGCCGCTCTCGAACCCACGACCTTTGCATGTACACCGGCGGGCGGCACGACGCGGCGCCGGCACAACTAATTTTAAATGGTTATTGAGACGGGACGCGACAAAGCATCGAAGTATTAAATGCGCGATATCATGTTACCGCTCATAGGTCCAGCAACGAACCAAACGCGTTATGGTAATACTCGAGGAGGAGGGGCCCGCTGGTCGGAGAGGGCTTGCACCAACAGCTGACGTCACTGACGACGTTATCCAACATGTCCGTGGAAATGGGAGCTCTGGTAACGATGTAGCACGAAGAAAGAAGTTCAAATGCTTTGTAACCATGAAGCTAAAACGTAGGTGCCGCCGCCGCCGCCGCCGCCGCCGCCCCCTGGGTGAAAGGATCAACGTGTACGGTTGCCAGGCGCAATCCAGATGCAATCACACAAGTATCGTGTACTTACATAGCGACGAGAATGACATCAGCATTACGGAGCCCTAAAATATATCGCAGCAATAAAAATTCAAATGTCAAATGCGTATTGTAGACTAGCTTTTTCCCGCGGCTTCGCCCGCGTAGAAAAGTTTTTCCCCTGTACATTGTGATACAGCGCCCTCTATGTAGGCGTTTTGTTACTTAGGGGGTATTAGCGTGCGCCCCGCGACTTTGTCTGCGATAGAAAGTGGCCTATATGTTATTCCAGGATATAAGCTATCACTGTACCAAATTTCATCAAAATCTGTTCGGTAGTTTTTGCGTGAAAGAGTGCGCGCGCGCACGGCATACCGATATGCCGGCTTGTTGACATTATGCGGGACTACTACAGAGTCGCAGACGGATGGACGTCCACACAACTGGTTTGTTAGTGACCCACTGATATAAATAAGTTTTTTTGACGAAAAACGTCTGTAGATTCAGCTAGATGATGAGAAAAACTCAGACCTTTTTACTTTTTACACAGCAACTAAAGACGTTTCACGTAAAACACTGCAGCTGCACGGAAAGAGAAACAGCCAACCGCATTTATTCGGCTTTCGACTTTTCGCACTAGAATAATATGTCGGAGCTTCAAGTACACAGGCGCCATCTATCGGCAAAGTTTGAAACGTCGTCGTGGGGTCGTTACGGGAGTTGTTGCTGACAGCCGCTGGGGCGCTGCTGGTTGGAAAGCTTTATAAAGCGAGGGCCGAATGGCCGACGAGTCAGTTTGAGTTGAGCCGTCGGATGGAGCGCCACGCCGTAACGAACTCGCCGCGTTTACCAATTCGACTATTATTTCGGATTCACATCATGTCGGACCACTCTGATTGCAAGCCCCCGGACCAGGCGTCGTCATAATAGATACAACTAGTTGTATTTACAAAATAAATGTTATATTTCAATTGAGATTGACTGCTAAAGGTCCCTGACACCGTCGCATCCCTATCACTCATCGATCAACGTCACCACCTCCTATGTTACATTACCACTTCTCACTTGGCCCGTCACGTAACTCAATCAATTATCATCATTATTTGCTATTCCAATTCGTTGTCCATTCAGTATTCCACGCGAGTCCCCCGCCCCGGGCTAAGTATCACTAGTTATGTCTAGGGCTACGTGTATCGAATGCAAATGTCCACCGATAATGGCGGCGGTGGACTATAGGCTAAATTATTATTGTTGTTATGCAAACAATGAAGCGGCTTGTAAGGTCGACTCAAAGGCTTGGGCAAATAGACGCAATTAACAGACAATTATGATTCTAGTCTCTGGTCTCAGTGTAGCTGTACTCATATGATGATTGAGCAAGGAACTGAACAGAATTTTCCAAAATATCCTCGATCATTTGAAAAATAAAATGGTATTTGTAAGAAAAGAAAAAAAAAATTCAATTTTCTGAATGTAAGAAAGTACAAAAAGTTGCTTTGTCACGGCTAGTATTCTGTTGACACACATACTTCAGCATATCCAGATACTTCAATGTGTGGTCTACGTCTATAAGCACCCAGAATAGTTGTTCGGGGTCCTGCATTCAACTGCAAAGCTTTAAGATAATGCCATCTGCTACTATTGGCATTGTTCAAAATAAATTCCAAAGCTGTGCTCGGCGACTTAACGGAAGCATTCGACAGAGTTAACCAGGACTAAGCAACTTTACCGTTCACACTGAGTACGATTAGAGTCGCGACAACCTTGCCGGGAGCACGGCCGGTCAAAACAAACGGGCTGCTAGATAAAGATCTCTTCAGAACCCATCGTCCAAATTAATATGGCGCTCACGATCTGTACACAAATAGAGTTATACTAACACCTTTACAAATATAGCTCGGTATCGGCGCGGCGTGCGTGTGTACCCGGTGGCATAGCGGGGCGGGCCGCGCGGCAAGCGAGCTGATGGGCTTCACTTGGAAGTGCTGTTCCATGGACGCGGCCGGCTCGAAGGTGCACTGTGCGATTGTTAGTCGCAACCAATTTAGTACCTCTCTTACCCCTCAATATTGAACTTGTGGTGAGGCATCTCCTGCATAAGAGCGTCTGCGGAGAGGACTCCGACACGATGAAGCGTGTCTTGCTGTGCGAATGCAATGCATTAGCATGTCCTGGGTAGAGCTTGCTCTACATGCGAGGACTACCTAGGCAGCGGATTCTTGGGGAAGAGAGCGACATCTAAACACTGAGGCTGGACGGGACGGCTGACACCCACCCATCCCAGACTTAGCCGTCTATATTAAGATAAGATAAATACTAAACTTTGTAGATGTTGAACACTGTTTGTTATCTTATATAATGGTCCCTAGAGACCAGACAATTAAAATTTGTGTTGTAGCAAAGTTTGAACTTGCACATTGCGATTATTTAAAGCTTTGTGTCCCGTCGCGTTAGCGGAATCGTTCCTTAACTACATTTAAGCCGTCATAATATTTAACATGTACGTGGTAACACGTCCTCCTAACCGAGCCTCGAGGTTACGCAGACAATAAATACGTTTTTTCTCGTATTATTACATCTAGTTTTGGATACCAGTTCTTAATTTGATACGAGCTTAGAACCCACGTCTTCAGAGTTCCATCATTTTATGGTAAAAATGAATACCAGTTTATGATTTTTTATTTTTAAGACGAGGCCAAGGATTATAGGATGGGTCATAAACAATGTGCGACTGTTCGAAAGACGCTTCAGCGTGGGCGAGGCCTGCTGCGTCCTGCGGCCTGGGCTGTGTCGGTCGTCGGACGGACGGTGCCTCTCTGTCGCCATTAACGCCGACTTCTTTTAACATCCGATGAGCACTTCTATGTAAACAACTCTGCTTGTTTTTTAACAAAACGTATTGTGATTATGTATATTTTTCAACTGTTAAGTATTTCTCCTTTCTAGCTTTATTGGTTGTTACTTAAATTAAAAGCTTCATGTTTTAAGAGAGTCTTACAGCCTTCTTAACCCGAAATTATTCTCAGGCACGCAACTTTCCTTAACGTATTTTCGCTTCTTTATCTCCAAGTCATTAAGTATAACAATAATAAGTTGCTCGCGTCCCTTTATGCTTTCAGAATGAATAATAATGCTAGTAACATTGTGACAGAGAGTGGCAACACTGTACGAAACCTTCTGATGCATTGCCTTCACGTTTTTTTTCAATCGGTCGTTTGTATGATAATGTGCTTTTTGTTGCGTTACCTGGCGCCGTTCGTATGTCGCTAGTAGTTTATTGCGGTGTTACTTGGTCATTTGAATAGATACTACGAGACCAAAAATTAAAGACCTCCCTTTCCCCCCTGGTCTAAGGTTAAAGAGAGCTCTTCGGAGGGAACCCTCGATGGCTGCGGCTCAGCAAATGTCAGTAGGGAAGTACATAATTTTTATTTGTGGCCAAACAAAATGTACGCAGTCGTAAACTTGTGTGGGTTGTCTTTTATGGCGTTTTATGGTAATATTGGTGATTATTTATTCAACGTATTGGAACGTTTAATATAAAGTTACTAAATGTTATGCACGGTGATAACTTCCCATGTTTTCGAAGTCTTTGGTATTTGAAAAGATTAATGTAATGGTTTTGATAATGCCAAGGGTTGTGCCCGTCTGCTTCCGTCTCAATTACCGTCTTCATTACCTTACACAGCAACATAAGTTCCAGGTGGAATAAATGAACAAAGTCCCTCGAGTGATGTAAGAGGCTACGAGCCACTGTCATGCGAGCTGGTCCCAGCGGCCTCGCTGTATCGATTGTAAGTAAATCCTACATTAAATGGACCCCGAATGCTTTCCCGTTAAAACATTCATACATCATTCATTACCAAACAAACAACTCCATTGTTCCCAACGCCTGGAGCCGGTCGTTTTTTTTAACTGGGACACTTAGGCTAAAACCGAAACCATAGGAGATACAGGGAAACAGTCTTAGGAACCATTTGGTCTTTTTTTGTGAAAACTATTTTAGCATAGAAAATTTTTTGGTCAAGCGTGTGTTGTTCATAAAAATTAGACATTTTGATCAAAAAAATTTTTGATGCGGATCGACTCAGTTTCATGTAAGGATCATTTCATTATATCGAAAGAAAAATATTTGAGCAGCAGAAGTTAGTCAAATTCAATAAAATGTTTTCTCATATAACGCCAGTACAAAGTATTTTTGATGATTTTTTTAAATGCATATCGTCATGTAAGGATTATTTATTCGTACCGGAAGAAAAAAGTCGGGGAAGCAGAAGTTAGGGTGGTGTAATAGGTACGCATGATTGTAAAAGGTACTTTGCAACTGGGTCGGTTCGAGATAATTTTAATAAATTTGGCTAACTTCTGCTGCTTAGATTATTTTCTTCTCAACTTTATTGATACTTACTTTTACTTTATTGTACCCATAAAGTTAGTACCACAGAATACGGAAAAAGCTCGCTACGCTCCCGCTCGCTACGCTCGTTAGTACATAGTTAGTATACCAACAGAAGCATCTATTCTGTGACAGAAGTAAGTATTCCGTAAGGTATACACTTTATGCACTATTAAATACTCTATGTCTTTACCTCAGCTATACCCAAATGTGTATGTCTGGTGATGCGATGAAGACAAACTATCTTTGTCTGGTGCCTCTAATGACCCTGCGTCTCCAACTCCTCGGGCCTGGAGACGCCGCAGGTCCTGTCTCCGCGTCCACCCCGCCCGTAACGAAGATGCATAATGTATGCAACTGAGAAATCTCATTTTCCTGGAGCGCTCGATAGAGGAATTATACAAATGACTGCATAGAATTTTACGAGTTCCGTTATTACTTCATAAGGGAGATCCGGGCTCCGGGCTCGGGGCTCCGGGCTGGAGTGACACTGCCCGGAATGCGTTCGCTGGATTTATTTAATAGGCAAGTGGATGAAAACTGTGTATTGGATGGATGCCTTGAGAGCGACCCGCTTCGTGTCGGGCCCGGGTCCAACGTACGTATAGCTACGTTGCTACTTGGAAAACATCACGTGGTTTTTTTTACTCTACTGGATCGGCGTTAGATCATTTAATCAAATTCAAATTTAAAATTCGTTTATTTAAAATCGGTAACTCCCATTTGTTCTATGCAACTGTGACGTCAAATAGAACTGTTGAAACATTTCCTCCCAGTTGGGAGAAAAAAGTTTCAACAGTTCTACGACGTCACAGTTCCATACAACAAATGGAAATTACCGTTCAAAATTGGAATACAATATTATCTTTTTGACGTCAATTCTGTCTAAAACTAAAACTAATAATAAATATTTAGGGCTTGTATTGGATTCTTTGGCTAATTTCCCAAGAATTTCCCTTGAATTTCAGGAAATTCACAACGGCTCCCTAGAGCCTTAAACTTATTAGCCCTAGCTAACGTCTAAGTTCGTAAAATCGATACAATAAACAACACATTAAAGTGCATACTTTGTGGTTGTATCAATCAAATTGGCAATACCACACACATTTTGTAATTAGACATTATTGGAAGTCGACATCGCCGACCGACCTAAAGGGTTCTTTTTCTACAGGAAACATATAGACTAACAAAGGAAATAATATAACTAATTTATGTTATCAGAACATTTGACACAGACAGTTTTCACAGATTTCAAGATAAAAAGACACACATGACACATTCAGAAATTAATGAAGAAGATAAGAAGTTATGTACCTACCTACATCGAATCTCTATTTATAACAAGATGGCTGAAATAGTAACGGTATTTGGGAAGCAGCGAGGTTCCAAATGACCGAGAGTAGCAGCTGTTGATATTATATTTGGTGGGTATTTTCACCCCGCTCAGCGTAGTGGTATCTGTGATGCGTAATAATGATGTAATTCTGAAAGCCTGTAATATCTTGTCATATTAGCGAGCTTAAGTAGAATTATCCATCTTGATTATGCATTTATACGGACGTGAGAGTGCGAGCGAGGACGGGTCCCATTCTGCCGAAGTTGGGCGTGCTCCGGCTCCGGGCGGCGGCAAATGAGCCGCGCGGGGCGGCCGTGAGCCGCGAGCGATGGTCGCATGCCGTTTTCATTATTAGCTCAGGGTTTCCTTCTAGATCTTTAGTATCTTATTCTCCACCGCAGGCTGGATGGAAGATTCTTCTTTAGAAATGTACTCAACCATATGCGTCTCCATCATTTTCCTTTCTTCGTATTGTTTTCTTGTATGGTCTGCAATAAATTAATAAATAAAAAAATTATAAGAATCGACGAATTTTAAAATATTTGAAATTAAGTCGTTAATTAAAAACTTACAATATCTACCTACTCCTAGTATATTTCCTACATTATAATCGCTGGTAAGCTCGCTGTGTCCTCTGTTTTAATCCATCGCCAACTCGCAGCTAAACTTTCGCTGAAATCATCATAATTCCGTGCGTTAGCGCGCAAAATTTGCGCTTTACGGCGCATTGACAACTCGGAAACTTGGCGCTCGCGCTCTGTGTCGCTCGCGCCTTGTTATTTGCGTCGAGTCGCGAGTGCCGAGTGCCGAGTGTTAACATTACTTCCGTGTTTTTGAGTTCGCCGTGAAGTTAGCTCTATGAAAATGTTGTCTCTCAAAAGTTCCCGGGAAGCCGTCCCGAACGCGTTTTATTCCTTTTTCCATTAAATTCTTTATTTTGATTCTTTTTGCGGTTATCTCCCCATTCATTCTCTTTCTTTCGCAGTTATAAGTTGGAGCTTCCCTCCGTTAAATTCTTTTGTATAACTTTACTTTTTCTTTTCTGTTTCTATCGATTCTGTGTTTAAAAGTACCGAGTCAATACAACATAAAACGCATCATCATTTTGATTTATCTGTTGGAAATCTGTAATAAATTCTTAATTGTTGTCTTTCTTTAAACACCTAGCCTTATTGTGTTCAGCAACATAGGTCACAGGAACTCATCCGAGTAGTAGGTATTCATTTACTATCACCTCTTGCCGCCTTCTCTACATCTTCTATTCTTCTGTTATCATTATCATCACAATTGTTGTTGTTGTCAATGTTCGATATAACTTTTAATGATTCACAGTCGTCTGTGGTTGCTTCCAGTTAAGGCATTGAGTTTACCTTTATCTACCATTACACCCGTGGCGTGCGGCCGGCGGCGGGCGGCGGGCGGCCCCGCCCTCGCCGCTAAATGAATGCCGTGGGACTTCATAACTTCCCTCGGGATTAATTAAAAGTTATTTAAAGCAGAGACATTCCGGGCTCACCGCGGGGGGTGCGGGGGTGCGGGGGTGCGGGGGTGCGGGGGCGCGGGGCTCGGGGGGAGGACTAAAGTTTGATCGTTTACTGATATTGTTGCTTGTTGTTTACAGCGCGTCGGATTGTAATGGCGGGGACGAGCGTGGCTTAAACTTAAGGCTTTCTTGTTTAAGTTTTATGCAAAGTGCTTAGTAATTTAGATGCCTAACTTAAGTGTCGGTGTAAATCCCCGTTCTGTCACTAATACCAGAGAGTTAAGTGTTGCTTTATGAGTTAACGTCACATAAAAAATGGTATAAGCTGTACTTGGTGCAGCCGTAGCGTTAACGTGATGTTGTGTGCCTATTTTTTTTGTATATATTATTGACACAAACGAACATGAAAATGTTACCAATTTGTTACAGGTCAAGACGGTATACCTTAGGATAGGTCATTTATTAGCCTCAAAAAATACCTCTATTACAAATTTGTAATACCTACAGGTCTGTTTCTGTTTTTGTTGTGGTATTAAGCTAATAAATGACCTATCCTAAGGTATACCGTCTTGACCTGTAACATATTGGTAACATTTTCATGTTCGTTTGTGTCATTATTATATTAGCGTTCAATCTTCTTCGTCTTGTTCGTTTATTCATGCCATAGAGTTAGCTAAGGTTCATTCCGAAGACCAAAAAATACTCGATGGTTCACACCGACCGACCGGCCGACCGACCGACCGACCGAGTGTAGCTTGTGCTTTGTAAAAAGTTCCGAGTTATCTTTGGTAATGCTTTTCGTCTATAAAGTTTCTCAATATTCGTTGAATCGTTTCACATCAGTTTCACATTAAAAACCCTCATCAATTACGTACTTGATTCAAATTGTTATCGTCCGCACCGACCGTAGCGTCGCTGGATATTTTAAACTCTCGTTCGACTCCAATAAACATCACGTTTAACGCAATGGCGCTATAAAGGGTGCTCCGCGGTCGTTAAACTAAAAGTTTGTGCTCGTGCTTCGAATCGAACAGTTGGGCGGCGGCGGCGCGGGCGCGGTGCGGGCGCGGTGCGGGCGCGGCGCGGGCGCGGCGCGGGCGACGGCTCCATTAGAACCCTTTTGAATTAATCGCGCTGATCCTTGCTTATTCAAATACTTTCACGTTAATGTGATTCTGACAAGTACCTTCTCGGGGATTCGTATTTGGGGTGGATGCTTGCTTTGCACGTGTTCATCGCTCTTTATTTTTTACATGTTTAAGTTTTTTAATTCATACAAGTTTCTTTGGTAAAGTTTCCTTAAATTTTATTTTACTCATTTTCACTTTTTTTTGCTCTTTCTTCGTATTTGTATCTCTGTGACACATACGTAGGTACACGGTTCGGAAGCATCGTGACACACTTGATGTACCTACCTAAGTAGTATTCCAAATGACCGATTCAATGGACACTCGACTTTATTGATGCGTCGATAAGCCCGACACGTGCACAGTGAGCACACTCACTACTAACATTACACCAGTGTCCGCAGATAAGCCAAACAACCATACATCACTGTCCGTTTCATACAGAGCACAGAATGCGCATGGGCGGGCACCGGCGGCCGGCCAGCTACCATAGGTATTCCAAACTCTTTGGTTCATAGGTATCTTATTACTTCGTTCGTATTGATGTAGTATTTACTATGGGCAGTGTGTTATTATTGGATAATTCATTATAATTTAGTTTTGTTGACATTCTTTATCAAGTACCTAATTCCATTTATAATTTTATATTAACTATTAAAATAGACATAACGGAAATAAAGTCAATTGATTTTATTTCCATTTCTATTATTTATGTACCTATGTATGATATATGCCTGAAGACAAAAGTATTCAACCAGTGCGTCCTACCCGTAATGACGTACGGCGCCGAAACGTGGACACCGACAGTGGGACTAGACAGAAAACTCAAAGTCGCTCAACGGGCTATGGAAAGAGCTATGCTCGGAGTTTCTCTGAGAGATAGGATCCGAAACGAGGTGATCCGCCAGAGAACCAAAGCCTTTGACATAGCTCAAAGGGTTAGCGCGTTGAAGTGGCAGTGGGCTGGTCACATCTGTCGGAGAACCGATAACCGCTGGGGTAGACGAGTTCTCGAGTGGAGATCACGACTGGGCAAGCGTAGTGTGGGACGCCCCCCGGCTAGATGCAGCGACGATCTGAGCGAGGCGGCTGGCAGTCACTGGATGCGGAGAGTCGAAGATCGGACTCAGTGGCGCGCCTTGGGGGAGGCCTATGTCCAGCAGTGGACTAGTGCAGGCTGATGATGATGTATGATATAAAATTATAAATGGAATTAGGTACCTGTAAAAAGTTATCAATCAAATATAGTTTAGAGTATGTCAGGTGGGTGCCGCATACTCCACTTGGTGGCCACACGCCACGCGCGTCACTAAATGTGCCAACGATAGCTCTCTTTACGACCAATAATACCATACGACAAACGATGTCACCGAGCCCAGTGACACTCTACACTCGGGGGGTTTATTGCTTGCTTGATGGAGCTAATCGTTTAGTTGGGAAGGTAGTGTAGTACAGTTCCCTCACAACGCTGCCCTGCTACTGCTAGATAACACGCTTCCCTTACAGCTAAACTCTGTTCCGTCGGTCTGTCTCTCCGCCGCCGATGATAGGAGCCGACACAAACGTTGAGAATAATATAGTTATGACTCGGCGGAAATGGCAATTGCTTCCTCGTATCAAAGAAGTCCTCGCCTGCTACTCGTCATTCAAATACATACTCGACCTGCAATAGTACATTGTGCAATAAGGGAAGTAAGTAGGATATTACTAACGAGAGTCTGTTAGAAGCCCGACGCCGAAGGCGGAGGGATTTTAATGACTCGAGTTTGTAATACCCTTACTTTCCGTGATGCACACAATGTTTTTCATCACATTTGCGAGGAATTAATACCTACGACACAAGGGAACAAATCTATTTTCTTTAGACTTTGCTGGTAACAAATTTTCACTAAGCAACTGAGCCGCATTCACTCTATCCGGAGGTGTTAATATTGTTGTTGCACTTTCAGACTCGGATTCTTCACAAGACATAGACATATTTTAAGTTTGTTTCTCTCTTTATTTATACTAATAGGTCACAACTACAGGTAGTTAATAAAATAGTTTTATTGTCAACTTTGTCAATGGAGCTTCAAGTTTATTTCATATGTAGTTTTACGGCCAATTGGAAACAAGTTCTTAAGCCCAAATCGTAGATCGTAGTTTATAATCACGAACACATAAAACCGCAGCACGGCCTCCAAGACACAATCAGTGCCATTCGGTGGTCCACACTGCCACAGATAATGATAAAAAATGCATTTAGAAACTCCCAAAGGCGAAAGCCCATACAGCCAGTTTTTATCGAATTTCAAAATAAAATTCACTGAAATAATTGCAAAGTAAATTAAACATTTTTAAAACACAAAAAATAATGCATTTAAATAAAGCGTAAATGTTTAAATTACCATTTGTAGAAGTTTCGAAGACATAAAAAACCATGTTTGATTTAAAATCTCCTTAGTGTGGAATGTCATACCTGTTTGCTATAAAGTTATTTGCCTTCGAGTGAACGCCATTTTTTAAAACTACACATTATAGTCCCTAGGGGTATAATATTGTACTGATTTTCATTAATCCCGCGGGTGTATATAGGCTATTGTGTTTATGTATGCATGCATATAATAATCCACATAACGAGCAAGTGTGATGAAAAAGCCTATTTCGCGGCCTCTGCAATAGTAGTTAGATAGACCATCGCCGGTTGTTTGATTAAAATAAAACACGGTGCTTCATCGTATCATTAAACCTCACGCCGAGTAACATGGTATCTGGCACAACCTTGGGCTCTATTTTCGTCCTGAAAAACATTATGCAGTCAAATGTAACATAACACATGTTGTGTTACCATATCATCTGCTTAATGTGTTCAATTGATAACGTTCGGCCTTGGGGGAGTCCAGCCAGCCCCGCCGCCCTTACTGCCCGGGGTTAAGGCACACAGTGCTCGGATGTTGCTGAAAAACTAAATTGTCAAATTGGACACGTGCTCCACACCCGCGGGACTCTGCCAATAAAAATGCAAATGTAACTCTTAACCAGTCGCCATAACGGCTGGTTTTGTGTGCGATATTACATCGCTTGAGCCTGTTTTGGAATGTGAACTGATTATTAATTAGCTAGAGTATATATTTGGTTGTTACTGTGAGTAAACAATGCGAGGATTATATTTGCGTTGGTCCGAGGCCGCGCTTCCGCGTTCGGCCATAGCCGAACATATCGACGTTTTTTAAACTAAAATAATTAATGTGTAACAATCGCAAATAGTTGGGTAAAGATGTATGTTACGCAATAATACAAACTTGTCACATGTTGTAATTGTCTTTAGTCTGTCAGCGCCCATGCAGCGCGCAGCCAACACCAAGGAATGCCAAAGAAACCAAAGGAGGAAGACACAGCACTTTTGTACGGTCGACCGCACGTCAGTGGAAACAAAACCAGTATAAACTGGTCTCTCATAGTATTGAAACTCCTTAATAGGCTAGGTCAGCTCAAGGTACAAAGTGTTTTCAATGACGTGCGGTCGACTGTACATTGCCTTATTATGCCTCTTGCTTGCTCGGGACCAGAAGCGACTTTTGTATGATTTATTATAACACTAAGTAGCTGTTGCCCGTGGCTTTGCTCGCGTGGAATAAGTTTTTAAAAAGTAGCCTAAGTGTTAAATTCTATTCCAATTTTATTCTATATATATATATAATATGTGTTAAATTTTATTCCAAAATATAAGCTATCCTTGTGCCAAGTTTCATCAAAATCCGTTCAGCCGTTACAGCGTGAAATAGTAACAAACATCTTTCGGCTTTTAATATTAGTAGGATAGGATGTATACCTAGATAGATGTGGGTATATTCTGAGGGCACGCATTCCAAATGTCACGGCACTAAAATTCATCCTTATCTAGCTAGTGCTGTGTGACAAAGTGTTAACTTTGTTCTTCAGAATCGTGTCTAGTAACCAGGAAGGTTCGAATCTCTTTGATGGCGCGCGTTGGGGGCCGCGAGCACGCACCAAAGAGATCTTAACTCTATGCTCGTAACTATCTACTTACGGCGCACGGCCAGACCTGCCAGTAGCACAGTGATACGTGAATAATAGACATGAAAGCATTGCTTGCACCGCAGCCGGAAGGCCCGCGCGTTGTCTGGAACCGACCGCATTTAACATGCATCAAGTAATAGTACATTGTTAACCTAGGTGTGAAAGTAACTTATTTAAGTCCCGAGACGGGGTTTGGCGCCCGACGCGTAGCGAGGGCGCCAATAGTTCGAGGGACCTCTAAATAAGTCTTGAACCCGAGGGAAACACTGTGCTTTTCATTAAGAATACACTGAAAGTAAAAACAAATACATAAAATGAGTGTTAATACAAATCTCTGCTATACGTATACGCTAATAAGTATAAACAAAACTCTACAACTCGAAAAAACAAATGAAGATCGGATTGCCGCCTTTCCCGTCTACTTTGTTTTTTTTTTCTGTGGCCGGCCAGCTATGCTGCCATTATTTTTCATTTCCATCATTGAAAAAATGGTAAATATTTTCCCCAAATCTATGTTATTTTAAAGAAATAGTTGACAGTAATAATTATAATAAAGTCATTTTAAAATATTATATCCTTTAATTATTACATAACTTTATGTTATTTCAATTTTACATCGCGCTGTAATTGAGTGGCTGTATAGACAGTTGGAACATGGTCCAATAGAAATGTCAAAATAGTACTAGTTTTTTTAAAAATAATTAGACAGCTGTCAGTTGAAAGCGATTCTCCCTAGGGCTGAGATGTATTACTTTCAACCCGGTCCTCAGGCAACTTCAGACCTACTTTCAGAGTATGAGTAATGAAAAAGCCCTTAAATGCTCGCTCTCAACTTCCGAGGCTCCTCGCGGCCTCAGGCGGCGCCACACCACCCTTCGCTCGGTCACCTCCGAACAACTGCTAGCCTGTTCACTTTCCTAATTCGTCTCCTTCTAACTACTTCTCCACTTCGTAACACATCCTCAACTATCTCCTACTTACCTAACTAAGTAAAGTGGGCAAATTCGTCGTGCACTGTTGATGGCGGAGCTACTGTGCCACTGCCACGTACTAACTTCAGCTTTAAAACAGACCACACAAATAATACTCAAAGGGAGTTGAACTGGCGACCGAACTGCCCGGCCGAGCTATCAACTCAACTGCCCGTGTCTTTTCATAAACGAGTACTACCCGACAACTGAAACGAGTCACTTGACCTCGGCCTCCCTCCGCCTCCCGCTTCCCCACCTCGCCCGCCCGCTCTCGTCCTAGCGCGACAGTACCGTTCGCATAAATGTGAGAGGTCGCGCCGAAGTGACGTCGTGTCATTAACAAATGATGATAAAGATGAAGATTTCTATATGTATCTAACTGCTTCTTACACAATCGTTTATTTTTTATTGAAAATATAAATAAATAATAATTTAATCCCACACTGTCGCCCAATACTTTCTCAATCATTTTTGCACTCTGTACCAATGACGGCGGGGCGACGCACAGTGGTCTCAATTTTGGGTTTCATACACATAGGATTTACAAATATTCAACTTCGTTTCTACACAAACTTTTCTAACGTGTAGTACTCCACTGTCCATTAAATTAATAAATATTTAAATATCTTTTTGGTTCGCGCATCTATTGCTGAGAAAAAAGGCACTTTACATAATCAATGTATGGAAGGAAACTTCTTAAGTCGATTTTCTCGGAACTCTTTGGAACTGTCAAGCTTCAAGTGACATGACGTCACTACTGGACCAGAGGAGAACTTACTTTTATAAGTACCATAACCCCGTGCGTCCCCGTTCAAAACATACGATGCATTAAAATCTCATGACTGACTCATCAACGCACAGCCGAAACCCTTGGACCTAGGGAGCTGAAAGTTTCCACGGAGGTTTTTCTTATGGAGTACACAAGGAATAAGGGAGTCATTTTCGAAGTTCATCCCCTAAAGGGGTGAAACGGGTGTTCATAGTTTGTATTGAAAAGTAATATTTGAAATTCTCGGAACTCTTTGGAACTGTCAAGCTTCAAGTGACATGATGTCACTACTGGACCAGAGGAGAACTTACTTTTATAAGTACCATAACCCCGTGCGTCCCCGTTCAAAACATACGATGCATTAAAATCTCATGACTGACTCATCAACACACAGCCGAAACCCTTGGACCTAGGGAGCTGAAAGTTTCCACGGAGGTTTTCTTTATGGTGTACACAAGGAATAAGGAAATCATTTTCGAAGTTCATCCCCTAAAGGGGTGAAACGGGTGTTCATAGTTTGTATGGAAAAGTAATATTTGATTTTCTCGGAACTCTTTGGAACTGTCAAGCTTCAAGTGACATGATGTCACTACTGGATCAGAGGAGAATTTACTTTCATAAGTACCATAACCCCGTGCGTCCCCGTTCAAAACATACGATGCATTAAAATCTCATGACTGACTCATCAACGCACAGCCGAAATCCTTGGACCTAGGGAGCTGAAAGTTTCCACGGAGGTTTTCCTTATGGAGTACACAAGGAATAAGGAAGTCATTTTCGAAGTTCATCAACTGAAGGGGTGAAACGGGTATTCATAGTTTGTATGGAAAGGTAATATTCGACTTTCTCGGAACTCTTTAGAACTGTCAAGCTTCAAGTGACATGACGTCACTACTGGACCAGAGGAGAACTTACTTTTATAAGTACCATAACCCCGTGCGTCCCCGTTCAAAACATACGATGCATTAAAATCTCATGACTGACTCATCAACGCCCTCCCTTTAGGGGATGAACTTCAAGAATGACTCCCTTATTCCTTGTGAACACCATAAGAAAAACCTCCGTGGAAACTTTCAGCTCCCTAAGTCCAAGGATTTCGGCTGTGCGTTGATGAGTCAGTCATGAGATTTTAATGCATCGTATGTTTTGAACGGGGACGCACGGGGTTATGGTACTTATGAAAGTAAGTTCTCCTCTGGTCCAGTAGTGACATCATGTCACTTGAAGCTTGACAGTTCCAAAGAGTTCCGAGAAAATCAAATATTACTTTTCCATACAAACTATGAACACCCGT
The DNA here is from genome assembly GCA_949699065.1 of Metalampra italica. Taxonomy (NCBI): domain Eukaryota; kingdom Metazoa; phylum Arthropoda; class Insecta; order Lepidoptera; family Oecophoridae; genus Metalampra; species Metalampra italica. The sequence goes on from OX452982.1 coordinate 10,865,055, forward strand.
TTCACCCCTTTAGGGGATGAACTTCGAAAATGACTCCCTTATTCCTTGTGTACTCCATAAGGAAAACCTCCGTGGAAACTTTCAGCTCCCTAGGTCCAAGGGTTTCGGCTGTGCGTTGATGAGTCAGTCATGAGATTTTAATGCATCGTATGTTTTGAACGGGGACGCACGGGGTTATGGTTTTTATAAAAGTAAGTTCTCCTCTGGTCCAGTAGTGACGTCATGTCACTTGAAGCTTGACAGTTCCAAAGAGTTCCGAGAAAATCGACTTAAGAAGTTTCCTTCCATACATTGATTATGTAAAGTGCCTTTTTTCTCAGCAATAGATGCGCGAACCAAAAAGATATTTAAATATTTATTAATTTAATGGACAGTGGAGTACTACACGTTAGAAAAGTTTGTGTAGAAACGAAGTTGAATATTTGTAAATCCTATGTGTATGAAACCCAAAATTGAGACCACTGTGCGACGTAGGGGAAGGAATACTGCGTAAGACACATTTCAACGTAAACTTTTGCTGTACGTTGAGATGGATGGTACATAAAATGGTTTTACCCTTAGATTTATAATTAAAGGGAAAAAAGGATAAGTAGGTACGTCGACGACAGGCGCGGCCTACCCGCTGACACTAGGACTGCTAATCCCCGGCATCTAAGCTTCGGGCTGACTGCAATGACCGCACTAATAGTATATTAAAACGATAATAAATAAAGTGCGCACAAGATGATCCCGCCGTTGTTTGTGTGCCCTCACACACACACACACACACCTCGTCACACAATAATGTAATTAATTACATTTAATTGTAAGTGTATGCTGTGGTGTTCGCTCCACGATCAAAACACTCCATTTGTTATGCAAAATACTCGATAAATACACCGTCGTATTGAAACGGAATTATTGTTTAAATGCCCCATTATTATAACAATTACACCACTTAGGTACGGTAGACCGCACGTCGTAGAAACAAAACCAGTATAACAATACTACCTATAGGCCAGGGCAGCTCAAGGTCGAAGTGTTTCCACTGAGAACTTACAAACATTTTTTTCTAAGCAGAAGCTTTGTACCTTTTTAAATCATAGTTTTCCCTGTGACCAGCAGTGCACGTTTACAGCCTCCGTAGAAGCCACGAGGTATAGTCGCGGTAAGAAAAGGTAATAAAGTCTAATTGTGCTTGACCAGTGCAAGATACAGTATTGCCAACATTTGAGAGTAACTCATACTTAACCGAAAATAAATGCGAATAAGTAACAAGATTCAATTGCAACGAGATGTAATGAGAAAGCGAAGGAAAGAAAGGAAAGAGCAAAGGAAAGCAAAACGAAAGAATGCAGAAATGTTGCATTTAAAGGAAAGAATTTTAAAACTGAAGGACACTTTACAGTTCATTCCACAATTAACTCACTGCACCACGAGTTAATTAATAAAACAATGTAGGTAGGTACTTCAACCTTATCGCAATGTATAACAACGACACAGACAGTGCTGTTTGTGGGGCATCAGATAATGCAGTATCTATATACTTACTTACACGTGGACCGTGACTGCGTTCACAGTTTTCCCAGAAGTAAGTGGATAAGTCAATGGATATCAATAATGTATCAAGCAAGGTAAGAAAGTGGGTAAGAAAAGCTTATAATTAGGAGACAATAGTTACGCAATCAAAATACGTCGGGGTCACCACTTTGGGGTCGCTGCTTGCAGGTGAGAAATGAAACGACTGATGATCTGTAGATGCATATTTTATTAACAATTGTCCTTAATAATATTTACAATATTAGGTTCGCAACCGGCGACGGTTGAGAGGAGCGCTTAACGTTAGAAAGAGATAGTAATATCTTGTGTCCCCACAGTATCTAGAAATTAAAAGACAACAATTTAAAGGTAATGGCGGAAAACCGGATGGAAAACCCCGTAAGAAGCTACAGTTTCATTCTTTGTCATTCTTCTGATATTTGAAACTAAATATGATCTTAAGTGAACAGAATTATACTTTAAAAATGTAAAATGCAGCTGAAAAGTGACTAAAAAGAAATTGTACTTACATAATTTAGTTGTATATAAAATATTACATATATTATATATAATAGTTACCCCCACCCAAATCGTTAAATTATCCGTGAATAAGTCCGCCTCGCTAACTGCACAAAACCAACACCTGCAGGACATTATTCAATTTTTGCAGCATGTCCTAATATGGAGCATGCACTTTCGTTTCACCAAAAATGTGCTAAACAATGTTCAATTTCATTGCTATCAATTTTTATGGAGACTTGTCACAATTCCAGTAGTTTAATCCGGTTGGCGATATTTGGTTTGGAGTACCGTGGGGCATAGGTAGTGGCCTTCAGTTCCACGTGGCGGGGGCAGCGAGCATGCATTTGTGATACTATTCAAGGCCGCACGTGGCGCCCGCGCCCGCACCCGCGCCCGCACCTACCACCTGTATGCACCTCCAGCGCTGCGCGTGCGACGCATGCTCCCGGCTAGTGCTGGCTGCCAGCACTACACTAATAACAATCGCACATTTGTTTACATCGCAAATATAATGCGTTGTGTGTATATATATATTTACACGCCACGTGTACGTTCGATTGATGAACTCTCTAAACTCCGCTGCTATGGACACGGGTCGGGGGGCATTTTTTATACAAACGAGGTCACTTTGTGCCCTTACATTTCCGCCAGGGAAAGGTTTGCGTGAAATCTGATGGCGGCTGTCTACAGTACGGATGGACACACTCATAACTGATGCGGCGAGCCGTTTTCACCATAGACTAGTCACAATCCTGCGTATGCAGATTCCATGCATTTTGATGCCATTTTAGATCTTTACTCTGACTATAGGTATGGCTTAATTGTCAGCTACTCCCGCGGCGACTAGCTGCGCGTGCGCGATGGATGACACGCTGCTGGCTGCGCGCGCGCCGCGCGCGGGGGAGGGGGTTATGTAAGACTGATAGCGAGCCGTCTCCGGTGACTTGTTTGTCTACATGTACATTACATTACACACAATGGCATATTAAGTACCTACTCCTGACTCATATTAAATGATATTGTTTTCATGTCAATATTGTAATAACATTATCAATTGAGCGCAATATACAGAAGGCCGTTCCTGAGATGACACCGGCCGCAACGGTGAGACAACCCTTAGAGTATACATAAGCATGTATACTCTATACTACTGAACCTCAGACAGTGTGTCCTTACGTACGTACGAGGTTAGCTCTGGTACTTCTTTGAATCAAAAGTATCAAAGTAAAAAAATAATTAGGTATTTGCCTGATTTGTAGTGGCCTAAGTGAGTTGAAAAATCTGATAGAAAGTGAAGATGAGGCGAGAAAGAAACAACGAACTTACCCGGGAGATGCCTCTTCACTATTCCTAACAGATCCAAGTTATATGTGCCGGCCAGCAAATCATGGAAAGTATTTAAAAAAAGATACGTCCATGGAAATGTATTGCGATGTCACAAAATAAATAGACAGTTTATATGTGATGCGGTAACCTTTCGACTTGATACACCCCGATGCCCCAGCGCAGCGCGTGCTGTATACTTGTAGCCACAGAACACAGAAAAAGCTCGCTACGCTCCTGTAGCGATCGATCTCACCGGTGATCTCACCCGCGCTCATCGGATCTCACTCGCCAGGGGCCGGCCGCCCGCGCCAGGGGTCGCCCGCCCCCGCCAGGGGAGACAAGTCATTTTTGAAATATTCCATTTTGATTGGGAACGCCACAAATACTATGGTCCTTGGGGGTACTATTAGCCTACCTAGTGATTCATTTTATTTCTTTGGTCGTAATTTGAAAAGGTTTTCAATAAACACGCTTCCTCGAGGAAACTGAAGCACAACAAACAAACCAAATGGCTAAACAAGCTATTTTGTTTCATCAATGGGCTGCCGTCAGTAGGTACTCCGCGGGTAATGAATAACGAACGTTACACATGTTTTGATGTGCGTAGTACGCGCTACTGGGAACATAACACGCGCTCACGGAACAATGTTTACCTCCAGGAAATAGGGCAGGTAAAAATGGCCCAAGGTAGATGACGGCGCGGCGGCCGTGACGTACCTACTCCCCTCCCCTAAGTAATGAAAAGGGAAAATGTCGTGTCCAACTTTGCCCACGGCGGAGGTAAAGAAATACTTTGTTTTGTTGGTAATTTATTACGTTTTTAGTGTCCAAACTTCCGCGGAAGTTCCGGCTTTTGGATGAAATTTGGCTGAGGCCCGACCTGAACGTTTTGCACGAGTCGGTGGTGACTGGTGGCATTGTGTTTCCACGACAATAGGGTAGAGACTATAATATAAGCGTTCGTTCCCACTAGTTCAGTTGACTTAACTATTACTTATCTTATTTAACTTTTACATTGTCAGAGACCCCCACCGTTTTACCTTGATTGTACTCAGTCTGATCATAACAGCCTGTAGACGTCCACTGCTGGACAAAGGGAGGCCTAAGGGTCTCCACGACGACCGGTCCTGCGCTAACCTCATCCAGCCGCCGGGTTTCGCGACCTTCACCAGATCGTCGGTCCACCTCGTGGGACACGCGGTCGCTACTCGAGAACCTTTCTGCTCCAACGGCCGTCAGTTCTACGAGCGATGTGCCCAGCCAACTGCCACTTCAGCTTCTCAATTCTTTGAGCTGTGTCGGTGACCTTGGTTGTCCTGCGGATCTCCTCAATTCCGATTCGATCTCGCAGGGAAACTCCGAGCATAGCTCTCTCCATTGCCCTCTGTGTAGTGTAGTATAGTGAGCGACGCACGTCTCGGTACCGTATGTCATCACTGGCAACACACACTGGTCGAAGACTTTCGTCTTGAGACACTGCGGTATTTGGGACGAGAAGATAAGATGTTGCGTAGCTTCCTGAACGCTGCCCAGCCGAGTTGGATTCGACGATTGACCTCTACCTCGAAGTTGGACCTACCTAACTGTACTGTTTATATTTCTTGATATTACAAGTACTATCTGGACTCAATCGTATTTGACGCAGCATCACGAAGTATAATATATAATAGTTTCCCCAGCATGACCCAAAGGTCAACTGGTAGAATATGTCTTCAGCTCAAGTACATCCTTGTACATTTTTGCGTATTTTTAAAATTAAATTAATAAAGTAGTGAAGCAGATCAATTTGTACGATACTCACTACAAAATGTTGTTATGCATCCCATAGGTACTGGTGACGTCACCTTAGATAGGTACAATCTATGTATTTTCTTACAGATACAGGATAAATGAATAAGTATATAAATAACATACAATTAAGTACAGGCTTTCAAAGCCAGTAAAGGCCAACAGCATTATCTGTTTTAAATCTGTATTTATTTATAAGGTTCCGAGGCAACGGAGACCTCCTTCCGGCCCCTACCAGGGGTGTCACAACAATGCTACTTACGTACAGAATTACTCGAGCTGTCATACTGTACGTGACCACTGTGGAATTAAGCACTGCGACCAGCGGATGTAGTCGGAAAATATGAAATGGTATGAAACGACACAACACTTAGACTGGCTTCAAAACCTGCACCAATAGACCTCTCGTTGACCAAATGGAAATAAGTCAAGAAAATTGAAACCTGTTATTGTTATTGCTATGGCCTTGGTTTTCGGTGCTACGTGCTAAGGCCCCACCTCTCTGTGCGCACAAGGTTATTTATTTATAGAATGGTACACATCTCGGACTCCTCGATTGGCTCTAGAGAATAACAAAAAATATGTTTAACTTCACGTGTCATTAAATTAACTGAACTCGAATAAATACTTGACCTTCAATAAGTCAGGCTTAGTTAATTTTAAATCACGTATTGAGGTTAATTACATCCAGATTTTAAATGGAATCGCTGATATCCAAAACTAAAGAGATCTTAGAAAGTAATTGCAGGAAAACATATATTGAAACTTGTGTGTTACATTGGAGCCCGTAACACGATGAAACATGCAATAGGCAACAGTGTCCTGGGTACAGCTTAGTACCCCTAGCCGCGTAATAACAAAAAAATATCAATATTTTTCTTATCACCAGCCAAGTTTTAATGGGTTACTGGCGTTTGCCTCGTTTTCGTTTCCCCCTGAAAATTATCTACGTCATCGTCGCATGTTGAGATGAAATCGAGGTAAATACAGCGGGTCAAAGCGAAGCGGTAGCGAACAAATTACAGCAACATCTGAAATACAGGGGCGGGCACAAAGTATCCATACGTTGAGATATAATATTATAACAAGTTGCGTCGTCGTCGGTGAGAATCGAACCCACGGTCTCTCGAATTCAATGACCAAAAGTCTATTTTTTGTTACACATTATAGAACTTTGAAAACAACAAATCCCAGGGCTGGGATTTACAATGTAAGTACATACATAGATAGGTCGATGACCGACTCACACAGAGATACTTATAAATCACATCACGCACGAGATGTTGTGAAATAATCACTTTCCAATACAATATAACGATACGAAATGGAGGTTGGCACACCGCGGACACCACGGCGCCGGCGCCGGCGCCCGCGCAGGGCGCGCAGGGCAGGCCCTCGGGCCGCGCACGCGCCGCGCTCACGTCCGGCGACACGACCACGACGGATGCTGGTGTACCCATCAGTTATAACAACTTTACAGTTTACTTGAGTACACCACTATTTGTCTGTCTGCACCGCACACGCCACCGCACTCGATTTACCAAAGGATATCGTATCTTATCTTCCCTTCTTATTTAGGAACACCTAACAACACATTGACTGTACGCGCCAAAATGCGCTATATTTGAAATAGCGCCTAACTAACAGCTGATTGGTTATTAACCGCCCCCTCCATTTGCCATTTGGCCTCGGCTGTTCGTGAAGACGCAAGTATTACATGTTGTGTGAGGGTACTACTATATAAGTGCCCCCCCCCCCCCCCCGCACCCCCGCACCCCCGCGCCGTGGCCCGGTAAGAAGACCACGCGGCTCTCATTGCTGGCCAAATCCGCGTCGCGACCGCATACCTACTTACTTAGAACGTGATATGAAACGTTGGAGCGAGGAGTTGCAGCCAGATTGGTGAGTCCTTCCTATCCAGTGTCATCCTTGGTTTCTATATAGTGTGTTTTGGTGCTTTATTATCTGTCTATTAAGGATATACAGTGAAAAAGAGCTATCGAAGGGATCCGCGTCAACATTGACCCTTTTGGCCCCTTTGCAACCAACTGTACCCTAATCCCCCTTTTTTGGTGGGTAGGTACCTAATAATTCTGAAAAACTCATTACCTTCGCATCAACGCCCTCGTTATGAGGGTAGGCCTGAGCCCCAGCAGTGGGGACATGTTAATAGACTGTTGATGATGGTAAGGGCCAAGTTGGAACCTACAAGAGGCGAGCGCACAGCCAACTAGGCAACTACGGCTCTAGCAAAAGGAGTAGTAAGGAAGTTACCAAGTTCGCATCGGGAGGGTGTCGGATCGGAAATTGTGGTGACGCTGCTGTGATGGCGGCCGAAAGCGCTGTTACAGTACTTACACACCCGAGCACTTCCCCGCCCCCCTGGCGTCGTAGAGTGCAGCGGCCCCGCGGGGGAGGGCTGGTGGGTCAGCGCTGTCTCCGCGAGAGTGGCTCGAGAAGGTCGCGGCATTAGAACGTTGCTGAGCTCGTCTCTAAATATTATAATACCTACACATTTATATAGTGATTTTCCCCTATATTTTTATGATAATTGGTACAAATTGTGCCCTAACTCGTGGCGTACGGTAGGACTCCATATTTTTATAGTAGATTTGGTGCCATGGTTCTGCGACTCTGGTAAAGTTACGTATATGTAAGGTACGTCAGCTGCACTTTCTTCGCGGCGCGGGCGCGCTGGCGCCGCCGCCGGCGGGTCATTAGAAAGGCGTGCGCGGGCGCACGCGCGCGCACCAGCCGCCAGCTAGCTCCGCCCCGCGGCGCTGCTCGCTCTCCACGTGTTCGCAACATCGCGGGGTCATACCAACAATTATGTGGATATGCCGCTAACAATGCCCTCGTCATGTATATTATACTTTGGAAAGACTAATGGGAGTGACAGTAGTATTTGTGATCTTGCGACAGAATGTCGCGTTTATTATGAAAATGTTCGATACTAAAAGTCATACGCGTCATCTTTGCCTTTATCCTTAGATCAATGATAGAGTCGGTACCTACCATCTATTGAGGTTTTTGGTATTGCCGTTACTTGTAATCCAAGTACCTGGGTACCCACTGGACAATTTGCTCAATATGAAGATGTGGCTTCAGAACCTGTCCCCAACCAATCTCCACTGAAAACAGAAATAACGATCGAATTCAAATGACAAGCAATCGAGTCGTGCGTTCATTGATCATGACTGCATAGACCATTTTCTGTGGTATATACCTACGAGTAAGTAACATAGGTATCTTTCTCTTGGTTTCATCTAATCTAAATCAATGGACCCCCGATTACAGGCATAGTAAAGTTCATCACCGCAGTAGTGCGAATTTCCTCATTGGAGGGAAGGTGGAGGGTGGAGGGAAGTGGGTGATTTAATAACACTGATAAATGTAACGTTTGGCAGCCTCTCTGTGGGTCGGGCACGTTCAATATTCATGTGTGTATTACAGCGAGTGCGCGAGTCGGCAACTCCGGCGCCGAATCGGAAACGGAAGTCATGAATAAATGTTCAGCGAAGCGAGCTCACCTCCGACGGCGGCCGGCCGCCTCTCACACCGGCACCGCGCCGCTGTGGCTCCAACTCCGCACAATGCGATGCGCGTTGCTGCCGGTACAATACCGATATTTGTAAAAATAATATCGGTGACACCGATACCGATATAACTTAAAAGATGTAAATAAAATACACAACTGAAGTAGGTGGGTACTTATGTGTTGGGGAGAGACAATTTCGCATCCTTAGTGTACGTGGTCGTGTTAATTTGTTGCGTCAATTTTAAAGAAATTTATATGTCGGAAATTGTAATAAATCTCGCACGTTCCAAACATCGAAGTTCATCATCACCTGGACTTATAGCTTAGTTGTCATGTAGAGGGAGACTGCGCGAGCAGCGCTAGTAGTAGCCCTTAATACCATGCAAATGATACGGTTCGGGAACGCTTTACATTTGCCGAAATAATTCCGTGAAACTTTTTATATGACGCTTCCGTGTGACGGGCGGCCGCCTGCAAAGGTAGAACACGTAAACAGTGCGGAGTAAACTCGGTCCGGCCGCGCTGCACCAGCACCGTGCGCCAGCGGCTCTCAACCTGCTCGCCACCCCCACCCCGCCCCTCACTGCTGCATGCATTTTAAAATTGTTATCTTTCCATTAAGTTTCACATTTGTTGTCGCAGTTCCGACGCAGTAGCTATATTACATCTTGTAGTCGCAGTAGCTATTTTTCATAGGATTGGTTGACTGTATTTTACTGTACTGACCTTGATGCCATGTAATACTACTTGTACTATTATTTATCCTGTGGTAATACCAAAAATACCTCTTTTCACAAGCACCAATTTTCCTCATTATACCTTTTAATAATTTGAAACAAATAGAACAGACTTAAAGTTATTCATATTTTCTTCTTCACGACACATTTCTTTCTGTAAGTACTTTGTCTTCAGTGGTACTAATTGATTATTTAATATCAACAACGTATTAACTCCACAATGTTAACGAAAATGGTAACTGGATGAGGGAATTACACTAGGTATTACTTAATGTTTGAGAACGTAACGTTCCTCTGAGGGCCCTCGGGGGCCCGTGGCGGCCACATTGAGCACCGCTGGAGTGCCCAATGAACCCCATAAAGAGTACGTGTTTATTTTGCCCCGCGAGTTGCCAACAACATGGGTATTAATAATGTTGTTTCAGGGCCGCTGGACAACTTTTTAAAGGGATTTCTGTTTTGTGTACGCGCGGTGCGGCGCGGCCTGGAGCGGCCTGGAGCGGCCTGGGGCGGCCTGGGGCGGCCTGGGGCGGCCTGGGGCGGCCTGGGGCGGCCTGGCGCGGCGCGGCGCGGCGTACTATCGGCAATGAAAACACCGAGTGCAGCGAACAACCCCGCCCCGGGCCGGGTTTGTACGAACTGTGTACATTAATGAACCCATTTCCAAGTAACTAAAGCATAAACAATGCCTTGTTACTTTTCCTTTTACTGTCTATTGTACTGCTGGAAGAAGATCTCTCCTATTTATAATAATACTGACGCCCCGGGCTTTGGTAAGTATCCTGTACATACTGTTAACTTCCGGTTAAAATACTTATTAAAATATTCACGTGATAATGTAAATTGAAATTAGTACTTAATATTTAAGATTACTATAATTTTGTGTATATTTTTCGGTAACAGTGGCTACATAACGGTTGTTACCACTGTTACCGGATATGTGACCTGTAGTTGGTGCCACTGCCCGCAGTTGGCATTACTGTCTGTTTAGTACCTAGTTTGCACCAGTGGCGGTCGTTAGCATAAATATCGCATTCAGTGCTGTTAAAGCTCAGTTTGTGTTCTACTATTGTAAAGTGAGGTAGTGTCTGTAAATGTCATGTCATGGAATAAATTGCAACACAAGTGCTGCTGTGGTTTTATTCTGATGTGGTGCTACAATACTTAAACATACATACTCCAGGGTATAAGCTATTGCTGTACCAAGTTCCATCACAATCCGCTCAGCCGTTACAGCGAGATGACGAAACTTTGTGGCTGTAAATTCGACCTATTCTGTGAAAGAGGTTAAACTTGAGGTGATGTGCTACTTTGTGTCTGAGTTCGCTTGTATAGGTAGGTATACAGTTTATTTATGTTGTATCACCATGTTGCAGTGTGTACCACTGAGTCGGGGTATAAGTGTTCATTCGGATAGGTAGTTCAGAAGGTTGTCGCGAGCCAGATGTTCCAAGTGAAGCACTGCATCACGTCGCCCCGAGCCTCGAGCCCGGAGCCCCGAGCCGCAGCGAGCGGCGGCCGCGCGGGTTCCTGTACTAACGGTATAATTTTCCAATTTCCCCCGGACCGGCCGCGGCCGCCCGTCGCCGCTAATGTGACAACCAGTTCCGATAATGTTACCGTGCGATTAGTTTATAAAATAATTATAATTAAGGTTCTAACTAGAGTACGAACAAGTTAATGTGATCTAATGTAATCTGTGGTTATTTGAGGTGCTCATGGAAAACCATATGCAACTAGAATAATTCTCAACTAAAATGTGTTTTCTGGAGACAAGCGTCCAATGTTAAATGTCTGTTTATGTTCGATAAACACATGAGTTGTACCTAAGCAGATAGGTAGCGTGGTATTTGATACAACTTATTTATTCAATTGTCGCGATGGTAACACACACACACGCACGTATGCATACACACCACACTACACACGCATGTTAAGCTCCAATTTTTTTTCTGAACATATCCGTTCTTCTCATACAAAACGTTATTAACAAAACTTTCCATATAAATTGACTTAAAAATACCGGTATTTTTAGACATTCTTCATCGTATGGGAAACTAACAAGCAGCATCTAATCATTTCGCTTGATTGCGTTTAAAACACGCGACGTTTGTCGCCGTGGGGGGGGGGGGGGGGGGGGGCTGAGGGCCTGTGAGGGCAGGATGGCCGCGGGGGCGGGAGGGGGAGGGGAGGGGAGGGTATGGGTGAGCACTTTTATTTTATCAAAAGCTCAAGTACCAGAACATTCTTACCTCGTTATTGAAACAAAAATAATATTAAAAGTGTGCGGGCCGGGGCGGCCGAGGCGGCCGGAGCGGCGGCCGGGGCGGCCGGGGCGGCCGGGGCGGCCGGGGCGGCCGGGGCGGCCGGGGCGGCCACGGACATGTAATGGGGAACTTTTTTACTTCGGCGTACTTGTAGTATACGTGCGGACCTGCCGAGGCCGGGGCAGGCGGCCAACCAAACGGGAAGTCTCCTTCGTACCCGATGTACTAACTGGATTTGTACAAAGTTCGTCTGGGAATGGGAACCGAAGCCACGACCTCTGGCGCTGGAGTGCAACGAGACGCGTTCAATGAAAAAATAAGGCGATCAAATTCTTTGTATTGTACTGTATATTTGATTCGTTTATATTATACGCTATGGTCGTAGTGTTGTATGCTTACTGGCCGCAGCCCCGCAGAGAACAAGCGTCCGAAGGAGACGCGGAGACGAGAAACAACCCTATATTATTATCTAATTCAAATTCAATTAACATTGCCCTTTCAAATTCATAATTAAAGAACTAAATAGCATGTTCCGCTCTCATTGTGCCGCGAACAAAGCTTAGAGCCAAATTAAACCGCCGCCGCCGATAACTTTGCCCGGCTAAAAACAAACAGGTAGGTCATTATAGGACCAACTTGGGCAATGAATTACAACACAGCGCCGAACGGCCTCCTATTACGCACCCCGTCGACGTTCGAGAGTCGAGAGTCGACGTTAATAAATACCAAATGCTCTCATTAATTTTGTCCCGTTTCAAACAGAAGAGCTTTATTAGAAGGGAGTATTGTTCACAGTCGCGAGCACAGACCTACGTGCGTAGAAGACGGGGAAAATCAAATTATTAGTAGGTACGTTGTTGCCGAGGACGGCAAGTGATTAGTTGCTGGACGTGTTGGTGGCGTGGTGGTGGAGTGCGCCTTCGAGAAGGCATTACCGCCGAGGCACGCGTAGGGTTTACCTAAATTCATTTTGCAATGCAAATACTTGCAAGTCCAACAGTAGATAGGTACAATTATTTTTCGCCTTTTCTGCGTTCAAAAAGTAATATCACGATTTTTACATAGAGCTAGTATTAACAACTCTCTGGGTTTTTACGTTGCGTTTTTTTTTTATTATTATTGCTACGGCGGCAACAAGCAGGCGGGCCTCCTGATGTTAAGAGGTCACCGCCGCCCACAGACACCTGCAACACCCGGGGAGTGCTGGTGCGGCGCCGGCCAAGGTTGAAGGGCTCTGTTGACTCTCTTCTTGAAGGACCCCATATCGTAGCGCTGTGGAAAAGCGTCAGAGGGAAGGTCATTCCACATTTTGCACGTGCGCAGCAGAAAAGAACGCTTGAAGCGCACAGTGCTGGTCCGCCAGGGATCTATGTAATGTGGGTGAACCGTATTCTGACGGCGCGCGGTGCGATGGCGAAAACTGGTGGCTGGTTTTAAATGTTGTATTGGCGCAGGTATATTGGAACTAGAAGAGTAGTTTTCATTGATTTGATTTTTGATTGATCAAAATGATTAGATATGTAACTACAATGTTATTTAGAATTTAATATAAAATTCTCTGATAATGAGAGAGCGTCAGTGGCGCAGGGGATAAGACGCGGCCTATCATATCGAAAGGTCCGGAGTTCGATCCCCAGCTGGGCCATGTACCAATGGGTTTTTTCTCGAAACTTAAGTACATGTACTGACTGCTCTCAAACGGTGAAGGAAAACATCGTGAGGAAACCTGCATACGTCGAAGAAGAAATTCTTAGGCGCATGTGAAGTCCACCAACCCGCACTGGGCTAGCGTGGTGGACTATAGCCCGCACGCCCTCGTTGAGAGGGTAGGCCTGAGCCCCAACAGTGGGGACATTAATAGGCTGTTGATGATGATAAAATTGTCTGTTCAAGAACCAACATGCGCGTGTATAGAACAGGGTCCCGCCGCGCCCAGCAATTATTGAATATCATTTTGTTGTTGTTTGTTTGTTTGCGCGCCCGCCAGTAGGTGCATCACGCGGCTGCCTGCAAATATTTTAAAAGTTTGCAGTTTTAAATTTCAGTTTCATCTGTACCTATAAATATTATGCTTTCTTTCTGTTGAATTTTCTTTATTACTTCACTCGCCATTTGTATTTACGTCGCCCCGAGAACACGACGGCCCATGGCGTCGATAAACACCACTTTCTGATTTATTAAACATTCTCAATCGTCTACATTTCTCGTTTCTGAATAGGTCCATCATTCATTCATTCATCAACAGCCTATTAATTAGTGTCCCCACTGCTGGGGCTCAGGCCTACCCTCTCGACGAGGGCGTTCGGGCTATAGTCCACCACGCTAGCCCAGTGCGGGTTGGTGGACTTCACACGCGCCTAAGAATTTCTTCATCGGCGTATGCAGGTTTCCTCACGATGTTTTCCTTCAGCGTTTGAGAGCAGTCAGTATATGTACTTAAGTTTCAAGAAAAAACCCATTGGTAATGGCCCAGCTGGGGATCGAACTCCAGACCTTTCGATATGATACGCCGCGTCTTATCCCCTACGCCACTGACGCTCTCGAATTGAATAGGTCCATAATTGTAATGAATGCAATAACTTCTGTACGAGATAAATTAGCCAGCCACCTCCTTATCAGAACAGCGAGTTCCTTACAATATATCTCAAAGATACGTCTTATCTATCTCTTTCACCTGAAAGATATATTGTCTTCGTACAAAAACAAGGCAGCGTAGTTGGTGGGTGTATACCTGCGCCGCGCGTCGCGTCGCCGTCACGCCGGCTCACTGCCACTGGAGCGAGCAAGCCTGTCAGGATACTGTCCTATAGTGTGATTAATGTGCTCCGGCCGCGATACCATCTCGCTATAAGTACATACAATAGCATCAGGGAGGAAGGGATCTCGTCTCGCTCGAGCCTACGAGCGTGTTTGGTACTTTATTTACTCAAAAACCATACGCTGTTTCCATGTAGATTAGGATTCCTTCTATGAATACAATTTACAAATGGTACAAAATCGTGTGACTCCCCTAGAAAACGATTTTCCCCTAACGTAACCCCCTACAAACTAAACTGCCAAGCGTTTTTCTAAACGCCGTATCGTCCAGACAGTTATCTCGTGTAATGTATCTCTCGGCGGAGCCGGAGCCTGTGCGACCCGGCCCGCCTCGCGCCGGCGCCACGGAGCTGAGCAACCATCGTCGAGGAGCGAGCATACGCACTAGCACCGTCCACACCCACCGTCTGGTACTTAATATAGTACATACTCATATTTATATAGCGCTTTTAGAAGACTGTCCTCTGACCTATTCATCATCAGTCTATTGACGAACATTGCAGGCTATTCACAGCTATTTTCTCACGCATCAGGCTAGTTCATTCGGTCGGTGTAAGTAACCGGTATAAGTACTTGTTTATTTCTTCGTCAAGTATAGTCTGATATCCCTCAATGAACTCCGTTTCCCAAGAAATCGTCAACTGGGCGTAAAGAACTATAATCCTGAGTGATATATGCGTGAGTGAGCCCCATGCGGCGCGGGCGGCGGCACATTAGGTGGTCACGTAGTGTATTGCGCTACGTGCTGCGTGCCGTGACACGTGACACGAGACGCGTGACACGAGAGAGATTACACTTTTTAGTGACACTGTGACGTGACACGCACTAACTTATGAGCTTTGTCTCTGCAATCGAGAAATCTGAATTCTTTTATAAAAGAGACTGCGATACAAAAATTGTTTAGGTGCCTACTTTTATAAAACAAAATTGACTATGTTACTATAGAATTTAACGCTGTATAATTTGGCTGATATTATTTTTATTAGTTCAGTCACTGTGACCATGCCTAGGTGACTCTGTTGTATGGAAAAATGAAATCACCGCCCTAGCGCAATGCGGGTGGACTTACATTCGCGTAAGAATTTCTTCAGCGGCGTAGGATTCCTCGCGATGTTTTCCTTCACCGTTGGAGACTTTTAACCCAAATTCCTTCTAGTTAGGTATCATTTTCCTGATCTAATAAATAATGATATAAATACCAATACGTACTAGGTATAAAATGTATTTTCCTCAATTCTGTGCAACATTTTCCGGAGACACTCTCGCAAATAAATAATTATCCTCATTTTTGTGTAACACTCTCCAGAAACACAGAAGTATCCGGCGCGGGCGCGGGTGGGGGGGGGGGGACGACACGTCCTTCGAAAGAAATAACAAGCGTGTTGGAGTTTGGAGTAGAACAAGTCATTACGCGGGCGGGGGCGGGGGCGGGGGTGGATCCTCAGGGCGAGCGCTCGCGTGCGGCGCGACCGTTGGAGCCGCGCGCGCGGTATTCCGGGGCGACTATTCTGGTATCGCGCGGAAGTTGCCACATTAAGCACTGTATTTGCTCCTGACACGGACCACTGAACGTATACAGGTGGTGTTATATTCACTTCTTTATACGAGTTGTAAATTAAAGGGAAAGTATACTTTAGACATGAAGACAGCAAGTTTTACTCGAACATTCAAAATAATTGAAGCCGCTTGTCTCAGCCTCACACTACACTTTTGTTCGTACCAATCGATAGAGTGAATCAACATTGACAGGGCGGCGGCGGTGCGAATGCGTTGCGGCGGCGAATCTGCGCGAAGTGAATATAAAGCGGACCCCTTCAGACAACATTTATGTATACCGCTAGCGGCGGCGGCGCGGCGGCGGTGTGTATGAAGAACGCTCCGCACCGCGCCGCGCCGCGCCGCCTCGCCGCCGCCGCTCTGTGTGGCGGTTCTCATATACTACAAAGAAATACAACGCGCCGCCGCCGCCACTTTAGAAGTGCAGTGTAAAAGTAACTTCTTTCTTCCTATTTATCCGCCGGACAAACACACAGACAGACGAACAACCCGCTTCAAGGCTGTCCGGTTGGACGTAACCCTAAAATTAGGATATTAAAAAGCAATCTGTCAAATCTAATAACAAAGCCACGCTATATTTCACCCCTGCCTGACGTTAACGCACTAAAAATAAATATATGATTAGAATTCCCCCTTTTTATGGCTGAAGATATTGCGTGGCAAGTGTCAGGGGGGAGGTGGGGGGTGTTGGGGGGAGGTGGGGGGTGTTGGGGGGAGGTGCATAGCAACGCGTGCCCCTCGCTCGGTGTAATACAGTCGGGCCAGCTTAACTTGACAGAACTACGGAGAGAAATTAGCAGAACATCTCTATTGTTCAAGGTTATTCGCATGAGTTCTTTTTTTATGACTTAGAACAAAAAATTTTTTTTTTTAATAGTACTAGTTTTGTTTTAAGCTGTGGTCAGTTAGCAGGACTGGCAGGTCGCGTGTTGCGTGACACCATTAGAATTTTAAAATATTTCAAAAACTGATCTAAGGTGCCGATTATTCAAAATTCATAAAAATGCTAATATCTCTAAAATTATTGATTTTTCACTGAGGTCATATTTAGATATACCTACCTGTTCTAATTAGTAATGAGCTGTCCTATACCTTGTGAAACCGATGCGTTGAAACATCTATCCTGGTCCACGTTCCACGTGGGCAATGCCTCGGGCGAAAGCTAGGATTAGGAATATGTTCAATTTAGTAAACATTTTTAATTCAAAGCATTTTCTTGCTAACTGTACTCAGACTACTCATAATTGGCGAAAAAAACGGAGTGGGGTCTAATGACGAATAGAAATAATATTAAAATTGAATTTCCCGTTACGTCCCATGTGGGACATTGGGTAGTGGGGTCTAATGACGAACGACTCGAATTTTAGGACAACCTATCTGTACACGATTAGGAAGGTTTCTAGCACTATTCCACAGATTAAATAATAGACGCTATTCTGCACAGTCATGTGTGCCGGACTTTAGTAATATTTGTAGAGAAAATATGTAGAATTTTTATGGCGAATACGTTTTATTGTGAAGACATTCCGCGCGCGCTCACGGCCGCTCGCGCCGACGTGGTGTTGGTACAGCGCGCCCGCACCGACACCTGCACCCGGGAACCTCGGAGGATATGTGGAGATAGCGCTGAGTCGACCTTTAGGAGATACGCTCTTTAACTAGGTTTTTAATATCATCATATCAGCCGAAAGACGTCCACTGCTGGACAAAGGCTTCTCAGGTGTCTCACGACGACCGGTCCCGCGCTAACCTCCAAGCTTAAGTGGCAGGCAGGGCATCGCTGAATGAACTGACGGCCGTAGGGACAGAAAGGTTCCCGAGTCATCATCATCAACAGCCTATTAATCTCCCCACTGCTGGGGCTCAGGCCTGCCCTATCAACGAGGGCGTTCAGGCTATAGTCCACCACGCTAGCCCAGTGCGGGTTGGTGGACTTCTCATGCGACTAAGAATTTCTTCTTCGGCGTATGCAGGTTTCTTCACGATGTTTTCCTTCACCGTTTGAGGTTCCCGAGTGGCGACTGCATATTATACCGGTAGATACAGTTCCACAACATGGACGGACGATCTGATGATTTTTAATATGCAGTGAAAAAAAATCATTGTAATAGTACATACGTAGTGAGTTTTGTTGTTACCCGACGATTTAATAGTGAACACATTTTTCACGGCGCGAAAATGTTGTTTTTCGACGTTGGACACTCACCGACCGACCGCGGCCGGCGCGCGCGTGCCGCCCGGCGCGACCAGCGCGACCAGCGCTCGCTGGTCCACCGGCCGGGGGAACTTGGCATCCGGACATACTGTTGGTAATATGGCACGCCTTGGACAATAATAAGGCACGATTTGAGTGGTTTGTATGAAAATGTTTACAAAAACAAAGTTTATTATACACTGTCGAAATTGTAAACTATATAATTGTTATAGGTTTTATATACTTTATAATACCTAACTATAAATAAACAAAGATCGCTATAAATGATCAGCTCAATTTAATGATTGACGTGTCATTAAAAATGATTTGATATTGACTGGTCGACACGAGAAAATTAAAATTATTTCTGATCAGCGCCTAATTTATAGTCGGCCGGACAAATATTAAGTTCCTGTAATATGTGTAGGTATACTACCGAACGAGACGACGCCAAATTAATAACCCAATCCGACTCCCCATATATATTACAAGAGCGACTCCAATATGGGATACGTTCCCTAATGAATGGGCCCCATCACATAAGGAAGGCCCACAACTTACCGATCACACAAATCTTGAGCAATCAACCTCCCGCCCCTCGCCCCTCGCCCCTCGCCCCTCGCCCCGCGCCCCACAAAGCTCAGTTTGCGGTACATAGTACATAGAATGCCCCGCGCTATTAGCGGGCCGGGCGCTCAGCTCCAAGGAAGGACAAGAAGCAGTGTATGGTGTGTGCGGGCGCGCTGCGGCTTGCTTCCAGGTGGCGGGCGCGCTGGATGCCGCGACTACATAATGGTGTAATTTGACAAATAGCCACAGAATCTGTCGGAGTTTCAATTAATTTAATTGATTACAAGAACCCTTTGCGCATAATGTGGCGTTCGCTCGCTCCCCGGGCGCCTCGCCCGCGCCCGCGCCCGCGCCCGGGGCTCCGCCCCGCCGCCGCGGCTGCTGTTTTCGTTGGTAATAGCTTCCAATGTTTTGGTACGATCATTAATATTTAATGATATACTTACATATCCCTATAGCGTACGTATACGTACGTCATTTCAACCATAACCTATAATTTCGCAGAATTTTTTCGGGCAACCACACATTTCTGGATGTATTTTTCCTTTTTTTACTCTCTCCGATACTTATAGACCGAGGTTTTGTCTTAACCTTTTGTTCTAATACTCGGGAATAATCATTCGACGACGACTGCAGCTAGACTGGATATAAGCCTTCGATGGGCCTTCCCTAACACACTCCGCATCCGGTCAGGTACAGTTTCATAAAATTTAAAATTATATGAACACACAACATAGTCCGTGGTAGGCCTCCCGGCCGCCCTCTCATATTTCTATTCATGACTGAGGCTCGCTCACGCCGGACCGTCTAATTATATTTGGCGAACCTTTGCGCATTAATAAGGGACATGTCCGTTGTAAGCTCGCCAAATGTAACGCATTAACTACATCATTAAACAACACGTGCTTGGGAATGCCTCGTTTGTTCGCTGCGCTACGTCAAGCAAGCAAGCAAGTCCCTCTGGTATAAAATAACATATAGGTACAGAGGTTACAGGGTACAGGGGGTTTTCATCAAAATCGGTCACTATGGGGAAGGTAATCGAAGGAACCATGGCGTCGATTGTAGAGATAGTAAAAACTGCATTCATAGATGTTATGAAAATCTCAAGGCGACTCGGGAATCGAACACGACTATTTAAAAAATCCGGCAAGTGCGAGTCGGACTCGCCCACGGAGGTTTCCGTTCCGTCAGCCACACTAATATAAGCTATCACTGTACCAAGTTTCATCAAAATTAAATATTATTCCCGCGGAAAAAGTTTTCCGCGGTGAAAAGTAGCCTATATGTTATCCCAGGATATAAGCTATCACTGTACCCACTTTCATCAAAATTAATTTTTTGCCCGCGGGAAAAGTTTACCTCGGTAAACAGTTGCCTATATATTATCCCAGGATATAAACTATCACTGTTAGGTTAGGTTAGCCAAGTTTCATCAAAATTTAATATTTTTCGCACGGGAAAAGTTTACCGCGGTAAAAAATTGCCTATATGTCATCCCAAGATATAAGCTGTCACTGTCCCAAGTTTCATCC
This sequence comes from Metalampra italica, assembly GCA_949699065.1. NCBI lineage: Eukaryota > Metazoa > Arthropoda > Insecta > Lepidoptera > Oecophoridae > Metalampra > Metalampra italica. Next base: position 10,885,424 of record OX452982.1, read on the forward strand.
GAATCCGTCCAGCCGTTATCGAGTTTCCCGCGGGAACAATTTACCGCGGTAAAAAGTAGCCTACATGTTATTCCAGGATATAAGCTATAACTGTACCGAGTTTCATCAAAATCCGTCGAGCCGTTCTTGAGTTATAAATGATGTTTAGATTTGACATTTCTTCAAATTTTTGACTGTATCTTTTTTGGGTTTTGACTTTTTGACATTTTCAGTATTTCTTGTTATGAACGGTATGTGGGCGCGTATTGTGTGAAAATTTCAAACGTATAGGTGCTACCGTTAGGTAGATACAGCCCGAAATGTCGTATTTTTGGTTTTTGGCCCCCCACCCCCCTTTGATTATGACTTTTTTTAGTTTTGAGTATTTGTCGTTGGATGCGCCGCAAATACGCGTCTTTTATGAAAATTTCAGCTTGTTACGTATCACCGTTGCGGAGATACAGAACTTAGAACATCGGACGGACGGACGGACAGACGGACGGCGTAGCGATAGCAATAGGTTTGCGTTGCCGTGCTTGCGCTCGGGAACGGAAACCTAAAAAATAAAAATAAATAGTACATTGTTAACCTAGGGGTGAAAGTAACTTATTTAAGTCCCGAGACGGGGGTTGGCGCCCGACGCGTAGCGAGGGCGCCAATAGTTCGAGGGACCTCTAAATAAGTCTTGAACCCGAGGGAAACACTGTGCTTTTCATTAAGAATACACTGAAAGTAAAAACAAAAACATAAAATGAGTGTTAATACAAATCTCTGCTATACTTACGGAAGTATAAACAAAACTCTACAACTCGAAAAAACAAATGAAGATCGGATTGTCGCTTTCCCGTCTACTTAGTTTTTTTTTCTGTGGCCGCCCAGGTATTCTGCCATTATTTTTCATTTCCATCATTGAAAAAATGGTAAATATTTTGCCCAAATCTATGTTATTTTAAAGAAATAGTTGACGGTAATAATTATAATAAAGTCATTTAAAAAATATATATTCTTTAATTATTACATTTATGTTATTTCAATTTTACATCGCGCTGTAATTGAGTGGCTGTATAGACAGTTGGAACATGGTCCAATAGAAATGTCAAAATAGTACTAGTTTTTTTATATATAATTAGACAGCTGTCAGTTGAAAGCGATTCTCCCTAGGGCTGAGATGTATTACTTTCAACCCGCTACTCAGGCAACTTCAGACCTTCTTTCAGAGTATGAGTAATGAAAAGTTAAATAATAGCGTACATTGTAAGGAATAATGTTGCTGCGTGGGCTACGGAACACTGTGTCTACAATTAAAAGAAAATGCTGTGTTTAATTATTTGATTTAAGGAAATAACAGATGTAAGTACACGTATACTTACCTATAAGTAATGTGTAAGTACAAGTAAAGCCCTTTGTAAAATCGTGAAAATGTGCAATATTTGTATTTCAATGACGAGGAGGAGACTACTCGCGTCCTTCGGCCGTCGAGAAACCTTTTCCCTAAATAGAATTTGATATTCGGAAATTGTCCTTATCCGTCAATGCGAGGAACTCGCGGGCCCTTTCTGGGCCCTTTATCAATCCTCAAACGTTTTCCCATTTGAAGGGCAACACTTGGCGCGTTCTCCCCACGCACGGGCGGGGTGTGGCGAGGCCACTAGTGATGTGTCGGATGGTCGGAGCCTGGACCGCGACAAACCAACGCCTGCCGCCGTCAAATAACAACTCATGCATTTTTTTTCAACTTGCAAATAATTTGACACTGAACACAGTTAGTACCAAATGTTTCGCAATTTGAAAAAAACAACAGTTTTTGCTAAAAAAATTTAAAAAAACTTTTGCCTCTAATTTTTCGTTATTTATAATTAAAAGGGACTTCTTAAAATTCCTCATTTAGGCAAACACTACGCAAGCTGCAGTTTTACTAAAAGTATCAGAATAGGTACGACCTGAATAAAATGACAAGTTTTCGTCACACCCTGTACGTGTGTTATTGTTAAAAGTAAAAGACGAAGCGTTTTCAAAAAGGTAGGAATACCTACTCGTATAATGTCCGTTCGCTGTCCATCAGAAGTTCAATGCATAATAAAAACATAGCCCTTACGCTCCCATCGCGACCCCCCCCCCCCCTCCCCCGCGCGCCCGCGCCCGCGCCCTTCGGACCCTTTTAAGTCCTTTTCTTCATCAAAGGCTTCAAGTGTTGCCCCTTATGTGTATAGGTATATATGCAATCGGGGCGTTCATACCTATTCAAAGGTGTATTCTGTGATAGAAGTATGTAAGTACCTATTCAATGAATACTTCACTTGGTACAGTCGCCCTCAGATATATCGGAGCAGACAAGGTGACCATAAATTAAAATGAACTTCTGAACAATTTACAATGTCAATAAGTTACCTATAACTGTACATACAAGCTACCATTAATATCTGAACATTCATTACTTCATTCATAAATGAGTTCTTCATTTCGGATGACAGTTTTAAGTTTGACAGCTGTCATCCGAAATGAAGATGTCGACCAAGAGCTTGACATGTTTGGTTTAGTCGCTGGTCGGCACCGACACCCAGGCCACCGGCGGGCGCGGGCTGACACCGGGGAGCTGGTACAGACTAGACTATGTACTGCGGTAGTATATGTGTGTGTGCCAGCCGATGGCAGCTTGCCCTCAGCAAGCCTGGTCAGCTGGCCGCCCGTTCCAACACTCACGCATTCCTAGTGCGGCGGTGTATCCTCTAGTATTCGAGCCATTCCTCACTGAGCCACTTACAATCGCAATCTGTGCACCACGATAGGGCTTCTTACTCCTCCTTATCACATCACTATAACGTGTGGGGCGAGCGAGCCCGCGCGACGCCGCTATATTCCGTGAAACCTTTTCGCAGCTTCGATTTCTCATAAAAAGATGGAACAGGAAAATGCGCGCAAAACGAAAATAATTTAGCAAGTTTATGGTGGCGACCACCAGTGAGTTGAGCAGACACTGATAGCGCAGAGTGCCGGCTCACTCGCTCGCACCAAGCCACACGTGGACACGTGCCACCGGCAGTGAGGCGAGCGGCTTCTCATGAGGATCCCACACAGCCAGCCACCATCGCAGCATGTCAACATCAACCGTAGAGTAATAGTCACCGCGGCCGCCTTCTCTAATGCTCTATCTGTCAGCCAACACATTACAAAGCTTTGGATTATTGTTTCTCTCACAAACCTACTTTCACAGACACTTTAAAGGGCGGTATTTTTCACAAATATATGAGTGTAATAGAAGTGTGTATAACACTTTGCGATAACAAGCCTCGGCGAGACAAATTGACGGGGAGAATGTAAGTGATCGCTACAGGCTGCGGCGGCGGGAACTACGCAGTATGCACGCAGTCAGTACGCACGCTCATGCCGGGGACACGGAGTCGAGCTCCCGACTCCCGGCCTACACTCAATGGGTTCTGGATTACGTAATATTTTGTTACGAGAAACAAATGAGTAAACACACAACAACACATTGTTGTCGCTCCTCAACAATCCATAGCCATTTGTTTCTCGTAACATAATATTACGTAATCCAAAATACACTCGAACCCGTACACTCGCACACGTGTGATCGAGGCTCGATCTAAATAATCTCGATTAACCTTTCAGTCACGTCATGCGACCACTGAGCGATAGTGGTAGTACACAAGACTAGGATCATACACAAGACTGGATCATACACAAGACTGGATCATACACAAGACTGGATCATACACAAGACTGGATCATACACAAGACTAGGATCATACACAAGACTGGATCATACACAAGCCTAGGATCATACACACGCCTAGGATCATACACAAGACTGGATCATACACAATACTGGATCATACACAAGACTGGATCATAATCCAAAAATATGATCGCAAATGTTAGGGTAGGGTATGCTCACGCGGCCTATGAGCGGCGCATCGAAACATTACTACACAATAAGTAACAGGTAGTACAGTTTACAAGAATATTACTATTCGAAGCTGCTGTATACAAAAAGATTGTATCAAATAATGAAACATAGCTTTTATTTAATCGTTCGTAACATAATTAATTTCTACAAAAACAACAAATTAATGTAAATGGATAAAACGCACTTCCTATGATTTAATTGCGAACATTATTTTGTAAAGCTCTAATCCAAATGGTGTTAAACGAGCTATGCTGTAGCCAGCCACTCGTAGCCAGTTTGCTGTAACTACCTACTAGGTGTAGGTATACCTATACCGAGCAGGCCGAGGGGGTTAAGATCTTGTATTTAATCCACCTTATTTTTTATTGTGAGTTTTGATAATTTCTGTGATAGTATTAGGCAGTTACCTATATGCATGTGTATAATGAGTGAGAGCGTGTTCACTCGTCCAGTTCGTTCCAAATGGTCACTTGTAAATCTTTATTAAGCCTACTATCACTTCAGTGAGGATGGTGCAGGTACTAGAGTGTAAAGCGCCGACCATACTAGCCGTGTGCTATTTTTATGGAACTGCCGTGCTGTGACCGCTGACGGTTAATATTTTGAATGCAAATAAGTTATTCAATATTAACACGGGCCTAAATAACTTTGTTTCCAGAGCCAAAAAGTTTATACGATGGTCACCATAGATAATTTACCTCGGCATGCGTTACTACCGTTAACCATTTAAAAGCCACCCCCCCCCACTGAGGCGGTGTTGGTGCTGATCTACCGCTCCAGTGTGCGGGGGGCTAAACACCCTCGTTGTATAGCTACGTCACTTCCGCTTCGTGCTGGCCTCCCCCTGGGGGCTCTCCATCTTCTGTGACCCCACCTCGTGCTGGGTCTCCAGTCTGCAACAACACGTATACAATTATAGCCGGCAAGGTGCGCCACTGCCACAGGGGGCTGGCAGGCCTCGCGGGGATCGTCGCTGCATCTAGTACTCTTGCCCACGCGTGGTCTCCACTCGAGAACAGTACTTTGTTGAATAGCAATCTTAGTAAGTTAGATGTTATGTGTCCACTCCGCGTCGTTCGGCCGTTGACTCGACGGGAGCCTCGCTTGGCAACTGCTTTGCATTGCTACCGGCGCTCGCGGCCGGCGGGCAGCCCGTGGTCCCGCGGCCGGCCGACACATCTCAAGGTGACTCGCTGATGACGTGCGGCAGGCAAACAACCCGCATCACCTAGCTATGCGCATCTTGATGTCGGTGTTTTGAAAAATGACTAATTCATATTACTAAGATTTGTTACGAGGAAAATTTATAACCGAATGCAGGATTCCCAGATATAGGCACCTATGAGAATACGTTTCGCATGGTAATTTTTCCGGGAAAATAGATGTAATGGGTAGTCCCAGAGACACCTAACAAGGGGGGGGGGGGGTACATTTCTGACGGGAAATACATATATCTTAAGTGATTGGTATGAGGTAAATGTTCCTCTGACAATTTAAGTTACAATGTACATAGTATTTCATAAAATAGAATGTCTATTTGTAGTGTAACCCTACTCATGAAAATTAAAAAAAAAAACTAGACCTGCGAGCCTCGCAAAGGGCATTACTGACTATTCATAAAAATAATAGGGAACCGACATCTAAAAGGTAAGTACGCGGTCGACCGCAGCGCGAATCAAACACAACCGAGGGGGTGCGTAGAGAGTCGTCTGATGGTCGGCGCGGGGAAGGAAGCCGGGAGGCTGATGGCAGTCACGTCCGAGCACAGCACATCACACCTTGCGGCTTACACAACTAAGTAATACATTTAGGAATTATTCACGAGTAGGTCCCTAAACAAAAAGTAGTAGCTCTCTTCGTGTTAGTATCTATGGACCTCCAGCCGCCACGACCCCGCGGCCCACCGAGAGCCTCCGACCCATGCATTTCGTCTCACCACCTATTCTATTGTTAGACTCAAATAATACTTGAAACTTTATGTGAAATGTGCCGCTTCACAACGTGTTCGATACTATGACTGAAATCACTTCACAAGTTCTTGTGTAACATAAAGTTATAATGTATACAGGGCCAAATCAACAAACAACCGGGGCTTCATTTCACAAAATCTGAATAATCAATAAATTCGTCATCAATCACTGCTTTTTAAATAGTAATTGTATCTGCCGTGACTGTTTGATTGTGTGTTGCGCACCCACTGTCCAAACAATAATGAAATTGTCGGACGTTAACGCCTCATGAATATAATTAGCTAAACCAATACAATTCGGATCGATATACAATGTTTCGCGAAGGCGTTGAGAAATATTTACAATTTGCAAAAAATTGCAAGTAATTATTTTTGTTTCATACAATTTCCAAAAACAATTTTTTTGTCGACAGTCTACAAAAATGACAAAAAGTGTGTCCTCCCCGGCGGGGAATCGAACCCCGGTCTCCCGCGTGACAGGCGGGGATACTTACCACTATACTACCGAGGATGTTGTCGATGGTGATGAAATAACTCAACGCAATGATTTAACTGCTTATAAGCATAAGAATTCTTCATTCTGTTCGTTTCGTTCGCAAGCGCAGTCACAAAGGATTATAACAGTTGGCGCAGTCAAAACCACTTTACGGCTTTTTTAGGTTCTTGTATGTATATAGTGCTTATGTACCTAAGTATTAAACGCAGTTGCAACCTCCCGTGTAATAGCTAATGTGTCATGCCCCCCCCCCCCCCCCTCATCCCCCCTTCTCTCCGGCAACTGTCGCTATAAATATCGTCTAAAAAGTGTGACAGCCATAGTCCACCAGTGAAGGCGCCCCACCTCAGGAGCACAGAAAACCACTTTCACTCCCCCCCCTCACCCCCCAGGGTGGGGGGCTTCCCTCAACGGATTTTCTACACCCGAAGAGACACCAAACCTACCCAGGACCTCGCGGAAGACGGCTCCGCTGACCCATGAGACCTACGCTTATACCGGCTCTGCTGCTGATCGCTCGCTGGACTTCCCCCAACGGGGTTTCATCCGGTGGGCTTGACCACGCGAGTCGGAGAGAAGAAAAGGTCTCAACCCTATTCCCAGCGGAGCCGCACCGCGACCTAAGGACCTTCCCGTATTAACGGGTAGCGACTGAAGCCCCTGGTAAGAGGCCATCGCCTCGGTACAGGTTCCCCACTCCCCCCCAGCCAGGGGGGTGTGAGAAGACTCGAACGTCCACCAGCGAGCTGTTGTGTCGCTACAATTACACGGGACCATTACCAGAAGCCACGACACGTGGTGCAGCCGGCCCGGAGCGCCGCGGCCGGCCGTTGTCGACCTTACCTCGTCCCCGTAGATACGTGAGTTCAGTAACTGCAGTACGAACTCGACGGCCGGGAATTGAGATAAATGCCCGCGTTGTGTAAAGGGAGCGTCCCCAATACGCATTTTATTGTATTAACTAGCCATTAGCCCATTAGCCTGGTTTGTCTGTGTTTCGTCATGTCTACTACATTACGCGCTAATGTGCGAGTCGAGTGACCACATAATTTTACTTCGGCTTCTGTTTGTTTTTTCTGAAATAATTATACCTACCTATATATTACTGATAATATATTCTCAAACTCTCGTACAGTCGACCGCACGTCATTGGAAACACTTGACCTCGAGCTGGCCTAGCCTGTTAGGGAGTTTCAATACTATTCAATGAGAGACCTGCTTATACTGGTTTTGTTTCCAGTGACGTGCGGTCGACCGTACGTTACCCGCCAGTGACATTCCCGGCTCGACCTCCTGACGGGAGCTGGAACGATCACATTCATCAATTCCATCGTCCGCAGCATCTGTGTGTATGTATTCACTCTTACCAACTTGATTCCTGCATTTTAAAGTGGAACTCGTGTAAATATGTTAATGTGTGCGGGGAACAGTGCACGGCCGGTGTGGTGTGGGGACGCGCGGCCGGCGGTCGGCCGCCTCGCGGGGTCACCACACCGGCTTTTTCCGCCCCAAAGTTTACTTCAGAGCACGGGACGCAATGCTGCCTTCTGGTACTTATCTCGTCAAGCAATATTCATATGTTGCTTTACACCGAATAGATGAATGTTAATCAAAGGACGTTATCTTGCTATTGTTATAGTTATAACATAGATTTGTTATTGTTAGAACAAATAAAAACATTACATGTTACATACGTATCCCCCTTTCGGCACAGAGGTGATTGTAAGGGTCGCTACCGAGCACATAGGTACTATGATAGCATATCTATATGACTTGTGAATGTGTTCGGTAGACGATTAGAAATAATTGTAATGAGCTCGGGCGGGCGCCGTCGGGTCGGGCGCGCACACCGCACCCGACCCGACGCCTCTGATAAATCGGACGATACTCTCAACTTGCATTTTGCTTCCTTGACCACTTTGACGTTACGCCTGAGAGGCGTTCTGACCCACAATGGGCAATACATACACACGTAAGAAAGTGATGAGTCAGTCGGCCCGATCAGTCCGCCCGGAGTGGACACGCCACAGCGATTGCTTCGAATCAGCACATTTTGCGATCAACAATTACAGTAGGTACACTGAACAACAACAAAGCACGCGATGTGGTCACACAGCTCCATCCGCGGCGGCGTCGAGTATCGGATCGGACTATAGGATGGACGACCGACACCCGGACCGGACCTTACGTACTTGTTGTTAGTTCCCTCCCCTACGTCTCCCTGGGACCCTCGCTAATATGCAATTTGGAACAGTTTGCATGAAATGAAACAGTTAATTTATTCGATTTCAAAGCCGTTCAAAGTGGGCCCGAGATGTAACGTAGTAACATTGTGAGGAACCAGCCGTGGAATGGATACCCGCTTGGAAACCGGCACGTTTCAGATGTTTGGGGCGAGCCATTACCAACTCAATAACCATGATTTGTATGAAATTTGCACAAAAGCGTAACAATTCAAGCATTAGTTATTCTCTCAAACTACAGTCGTCACTTCACACAGCGCCTTCGTAACTTCGATAGTGGTATAGTCACATGCGAGTACAATGGCAGCACGTGCGCCGCGTGTACAGGGGGTGTCCCATGCGGACGGACGCATGTGCTTAGCACAAATGTAATAGGGCACACAAAGCCCGGCCCGGGCGCGGGGCGCGGGGCGCGGGGCGCGGGGCCGGCCGGGTCGCCGGGTCCCCGTTGATTAAACGCGTTTGTTGTGGGCTCCGGGGGCGGATTGGAGGCGGAAGTGGTTTGTAAGACGTATTGAATTGTCGAGGATAATTTAATGGACCTCCCCCGAGGTACGATGTGTTACAAAACACGCTTTGTGGCCACCGTGTGCGTGCGTGCGTGCGTGCGTGCGTGCGTGCCCGCGCTATCTGCTCGCCGAGGAGTCGCGGACTGGTAAAGTTGAGGAAAGTAATGTATTGTTCGACGCTACCGGAGTGTCGGTAAGAATGCGCTGCTACGTACGCGAACTCACATCTCAAACAGGGCTGGCGATAGAGCCCGAGCTCTCGGCAACGAGCACTGCAACAGTCGGCAACAAGCCCTACTCCACTGCTTCTAGGAGTTGGGAGACTGGACTAACTACTAATTAAATAAATACACTAATATGTGATTGCAATAAGTATATACTCAATTATTAATCAAAGTATCGACATGCGTGCGGAACATGCACAACCCTAGCGCTTAATTGTTTTATGACCCCGCGTGCCGGATAGTTTGGCGTCCACTATAGTTTGTATCAAAACAAGAGTATTGGTCGCTGATTGGTCAGCTGATCGGCTAACAAATGAAATTGGCCAATCACAGCGCCGAACATCGGTGAACGGAACAACTGTTACTTAAGGCAGTAGAATATCGTTTTAAGAATTCTCTGTTTAATCTATTTCGTGTACTCGATGGCGGTCGCATTTTCAATTTTAACGTAACGACTCAACACAGAATGGGTACCTACCTATCAACATCACGCATTCAAGTCAACAACACGCCGCCACGCCGACACACACACACACACACACACACACACACATACACACACACACACACACCACAATACTTAGCAAATGAACACAGAGCCGCGCTAATTCACCTCGCGCCATCCATCATGTAATGAACAAAAGCTTTTAGCCGAACAAAATGTCGCGCCCACCCTTCACCCGTGCGTATAATATACACACTCTACGTGTGGTGTGGTACAAACACACACCGCTCACGATGACACTGAGCGAAGCGACAGAGGTGTGTCAGGATCGCGATACTTGCCGCCCCGTTCCTTGTGCCCACCCCGCCAGGGACATAGCATGAAGATATGTATGTAAGTATGTAAGGTCGACCGCACTTCAGTAGAAACAATTCTCGCAAGCATTGAAACTCCCTAATAGACCAGGACGGCTCAAGGTCAAAGTGTTCCGTAAGTGTCCTGTAAGTAATTATATAACAGTTGTTTGTTATGGAAGACTTTGCTTAGCTGAAGTAACATTAACACCAGCCATCTTTGTTATTCAAGCAATAAGTAAGTACCTGTAAGTCTGTTGTTAGTAGGTAGGCTTCCTTACAAGCTTGTTGTTAATGTGAGGCTTCAATTCTCAATCTGTCGCAAACATTGTGTACATACGTACGTACAATGCACTCGGCTACTCACAGGGAACAATAACTGTATGAGCTTCACGCTCGCCTGTCGCGGTCGTCAGCTCAGTGAGGAGAATCTGCGACCAATTAATTTAACGACCGCAGGTCCGTCCGTCGAATGACCGCCTCTAGGAGAAGTATAATTGTATGTCCTGTGGCCCTCTTATTGTGTTACCTGTGCGGGAAGCAGAGGCTGTGGTCAGCAGCAGAGCTCCTGTCTGAGCTGAGCTAGGTCACTCAGGATCGAGTTCAGGAGAGCAAGCAACATGTGACAAGAAAGATCGTCATCACAAGGTTAAATAGGTACCCTTTGTGTTAAATACCATTAGAGATATAATTATTTTATTTCACAAAATTAGGTACCTACCACAGATTACCAGGAAATCACTAATGATTTGAATGAAAGTCTAAAACGCATTGCAATATGAATGAATTTGTTTCGCTTCTTTAAACAGTTGTTTATATTGGCGAGAGTCGGTCTCTATAACTGTGGTCGACGTCGACAACAAAGTTAGTTGAGGAATTTGAAGTTGTATCCCGCGCGGCGACCGAGTGCATGGTGCAGTCAGCTGGGTGCATGCCCGTTAGACAGGAGATAAATACATGCGCGACAGACTGACAGACTGACAGGCCGACTGCTTAAGCGATGCGTGTCGGGTGGCGGGTGGCGGGTGTATGCACCGCTGACCGGCGTCGGTGACCCGCGCCGCACATCAATGGACTCGGCGAGCGCTGACCCGCCGCGCGCCCGCCGGGGCTGCCACCAGCCAACCAGCCAGCCAGCCAGCCAGCCAGCCAGCCAGCCAGCCGGCCGGCCCGGTGCGTGGATCCATTGTATTCAGACCAAGACCAACTTATACAAGTCATATACAAATCGTACCATGTAGTGTTACTATCTATACTTGTAGTAGGTAAGTGTTTTATAAATACCTGTACGGTTTTACTTTTAATGTTCAAAATATACGAAACTACCTATAGTTTTTATTGCAATATTGTTATCAATAGGCATTGACCAACTGATCATTATCAATCAATAGTTCCTTTAACGAACATAATTATAAATAAGCATTCCTACCTAATAATATTTACATCAAACTGTCCATAATACGAGAGTTCTATTTAAATACGACCCTCACGGCTACGTCAATAATAATAATAATACAAAACTCCATTTTGTGTTAAATAAGCATTGAAATAATAGTGTAAGTATATCTACCTACTATAATACTGATAAACACTAGCTTCGTCCTTACGAGTGTGTCAACCCTATGGAGAGACCCGCGGCCGCGGCCGCGCGCTGCACTCCATACATAATGCAACACATTGAAAAATTACAAGTTTTTCCGTGGGTCCATCCCCCATACGATTACGTCCACTTTCCATGCCATTTGAATACATCTCTCGACGACCGACACGACAGGGGTCAACGACCAAACTGTATATAATAACTTCTTTTTAAACGGCCAAGTGCGAATTAGCCCGTTTCAAAAGGGTTCAAAAAAGTATAGGTTACCTACCCTAATGGCGCTTGTCTCACAAAAACATTGTTAGAAAACCTGCCTTTATGTCGGACAAGCAAGACATTCTAAGGCGCATGTGAAGTCCACCAACCGGGACTTGGCTAGCGCGGTGGACTATAACCCACGACAGGCCTGAGCCCCAACCACCAACAGTGGTTTGTGTGCGAACGAACTACGAAGGGACCCCTATAGGTTCTCAGCAATATTGATAGTCTATGAATGGGCCCTTTGAAGAGTGCTCTATTGTAGTATTGCCCGTGCGCTCCTCGCGGGCGTGGCTGCCCGCGCCCGCGGCCAACCACTGCAATATATTATACTGACACACAGGTATACTACAAAGGATTAGATACAATACACAATACTGTTGGGACTCTTCTCTAAGGGGCCCTCTATAGTCTTACTAAGAAAAGGAAAACCACCTATACATTAAATTCAATGGCTTATCTTTCTGTACTTACAACGACTTTTGAAGAAGACTGGTGATCAACCGTGCGGCCAGATTATCAATGGACCTTGCTTCACTCCTAAAGAATAGACAAAATGTGTGTCGTTTGGAGGGAGCCAAGGAAAGAGTGCGCACCTGAGGTTCCGCAGGCGGCAGTCGGAGATGACGCTGTAGCGGGACCTCGAGTCCCCGGCGTCCAGCGGCGCCAGCAGCCTGGACCGACCCACCACGCTGCAACAACAACGGGCAGCTTCAATCAAGCATTCACTCAAATATGTATACCTACTATCAACGAGATGTTTGGATGTAGGTATATTTGGATGTTCGTTATTCTTTCACGCAAAAACTAGGGAACAGATTTTGATGAAACTTTACAGTAGGTAATATAGATTATTATCTGCATCAGATTAACACATAGGCTATAATTCATAGAGATACTTATCTCGGGAAAAGCCGCAGCCGTTCCCGCGGGACGAAGAACTACGCGGGTTCAGTATTGAAATTGATCGGATAAAACATTAGAAGAATCTATATGAAGCAAGCTGACTTTCAACTCCCCCATAGAAGATGTTCCTACCTCGGCCTGCTGAAGGACTTGCTTTTCTCAGTCTTCTTAAGGCTGGGGCGCTTCTGGCGGACGCCGACGGTGGAGTCGCCGGCGCCGTGCAGCGACCCGTCCACAGGGGTGGTCGTCTTCAGGGCGCTGGTGGTAGACTCCTGGAAATGGTACGAATTGATAATTTTTCCATTTTTTTTAATGTTCAGTTGTGCTGTGGCAAAAAGCGTTGTTTCTACTGGACCCCGTACATGGAGCGAACTTCCGAACCACTATGATACTCCTGATATTGACAAAGCTCTACGTTCCCTCCCGAGATCCAGTTCTTCGATAAAGTTCTCGCACACAATATGTCCGAGGTATGTACGTTGACCTGGGTGTCTCCCAGGTCAACGTACATACCTCGGACATATTGTGTGCCTCGGAGACAATCCATTCAAGGGTATTAGTGGAATTATAATAGGTCAGGTCAACCCGCTCGGTGGTGTATTCGGTTGCGTCACCTTGAGCATGGCGTCGTGCGTGTAGTCTGTGACCTTCTGCAGCAGCTCGCTGCCGGCCAGCAGCTCGTCGGAGGAGATCTCGACGGACTCGTAGCTGTCGATGCGGTCCCACACGCCGCTCTGCCCCACCGCGCCGCGCACCACCGGCGCTTTGCGACGCCGCTGTATTCATCACACTTACCATCAATCATTTAGGTTGCATCTCTAATATCTACTGTACTTATTATAATTAGTGGGAGGTGCATATCCCGTTGCTGTGCTCAAAACCATTGAAAGATCTTCCTTGTTGGATAGTAGCACGGTTCTTTGAAGGTTTTTAATAACTACAATGAAAGTGGGATCAATCGTCATCATCAGCATTATTATGTCAGGCCTACCCTCTCGACGAGGGCGTAATAAAGTAAACTGTCGCGTCGCGGAGAGGTAAGGTGCGTGTGTCCAGTAACAGTTGGTATTCTTCGGGCAGGTTGGACTTTTGTTTGAATAATAATAGTAAACATTGTACGCACGCGGCGTCTTTCATCGATCTCATCGAACTCTTCGCCCTCCTGCTCCTCGTAGCTGGTCTGATTCGCCACCTTGCCAGGGAACCTGCACCACAAGATATTACACACTAATTCTGATTTTCAGGCACTAATTATGAAGCACTATCATCATTATCATCAGCCTGTACTAGTCCACTGCTTGGGCACAGGCCTCCCCCAAGGCGCGCCCCTGAACCCGATTTTCGGTTCTCCGCATCTGGTCACCGCCAGCCGCCTCACTACAGATCGTCGAGGGGCGTCCCACACTTGAGCACTATGGGCATTATGGGCTCTCTTTTGCCAGGTGGTTCCTGCTGTAGTGAAGCGTGATATAATTACCAATACTCCGGTGGAATGTCTTCAACGAGAGGGTAGTCTACAGAGTCTGTGCTGGGCCACCGGGCGAGGGAGAGGTCGGGCATGTCCTCGGCGACGTTCAGCTCCTGCTTGCCCCACGTGTCCTTGGGCGAGGGCGCGGGCAGCGCGTCGGGCTCCCACGACGCCGCGCGCTGCGGGATGAAGCACGCGGGCTGCGCGCTCGGCTCCTCCCCGGGGTCGTGGCGGTAAAAGTGCCTGCAATCCAGGCGTCATCTCGTCACCGTGCGCGCGAGATCCCTCCATTTTAGTTTTGCTCAAATATTTCCCCAAATGGTATCAACGGTGAGAGGAAACCTGCATACGCCGAGGGAGGAATTCTTAGGCGCATATGTATTTTACCAACCTTTATCTTTTAGCGTGGTGATGAGCGTCAGTGGCCCAGGGGATAAGACGCGGCCTATGATATCGAAAGGTCCGGAGTTCGATCCCCAGCTGGGCCATGTACCAATGGGTTTTTTCTCGAAACTTAAGTACATTTACTGACTGCTCTTAAACGGTGAAGGAAAACATCGTGAGGAAACCTGCATACGCCGAAGAAGAAATTCTTAGGCACATGTGAAGTCCACCAACCCGCACTGGGCTAGCGTGGTGGACTATAGCCCGAACGCCCTCATTATGAGGGTAGGCCTGAGCCCCAGCAGTGGGGACATGTTAATAGGCTGTTGATGATGATGATGTGGTGATGAGACCCGACTCCTACTTCTTCTGTGGTTCTATGCCGGACTCAACCAAAACCAAGTGCTCGGTACCTACTATGACCATCTTCATACTAAGTACGTAGCGTATATTATCCTCTTGTTGGTTTCATCTGACACTGTTACTCTGTCAAGTGAATGAAAATATGGAGCAGGCACCAGTCGATGAGCTTGAGCCAGGCTCGCGCGGCGCAGTGCGACGTGAACAGCGCGGTCTGCCGCTCCATGTAGTGCTGGTAGCCCACCCTCAGCGCCTCCTCCAGGATCTCCTCGCGGACGTCGAAGCACACCAGGTCGCTCTCCTCTTTCTGGAGAATCTCCGCCCTACGAACGAGTTCAGCATAGATTCGTATACATACCTGGCAAGGGAAGCCATCGACAGATATTTCGGTCAGATTTTGGCTTTCTGTTAAGGACATTCATTATCCCTACACCGCAAGATAATAATAGCTTATTTTTATTTATTTCTTAGGAGAGACTGACGAGTGTTCCCTGACTTGAGGACAAGATACGCAAAAACTCAACGGTAGTGAAGTGCTTCAAGTACTTAATGCTTGCATGGGCCCTTAATTATGGCTAAGGTGCAGTACCACGTCCGCTCGGGAACATCCTTCGGCAGCGCCAGCAGCGTCCTCTGGTCATCAGAGATCTGCAGCTTGCGCCCCCTCCTAGATATCTTGTACTTGTTCAGTTGAGGAGAGATTCTACCTGTACTCATGTTGTCACAAAAATAGTCGATTTGCTGACTAATAATAGGAAAATATATCAAAAATATATTTTGATAAATGTAAATTCGAAATAGACGCACTGATAGTTTTTTTACAAGTTTACATTAATCCAGAGAGAAGATAATACCTACGGAGATAATAATCTATGCTATAATACCTATTTAGGTATATAATTTCCATCGCACAAGCACAAGGAAGGAGGTATGACTTGTGTATGACACCTTTAGTAGGTAGGTCAGTACCCTTTTTCTAAACTTTATTGTTTATGACAGCTACAGATTTGCATTAAATTCTGTGAATCTAATAGCATCTAATCAAGTCGAGTCATCATTTTGCCGCTAATCCATAAGTTTGGTAGGTAGGTAGGTATGTACAGCGTAATAATAATGTTGTTATCAGTTTAGTTAGGATTATTCACCTAGGCAATGCCCTTAGTTTAGATAATGTGTTACATTTAACTATCTTTTTGCATTGAACTTGTCATAAACTTTTTGGTGATTAAATTTCCGCGCAACGGAAACAATAAGCGGCCAGAAACTAGTGAGACCATAAACAACTAATGTCAGCACAACAAACTAGTGACAGCTGTTTGAAAAAATAAACGTGACAAAAACCGAGCGCAAATTATAAAATCTCCGAATTATTTTGTCCTGAAAATATCAAAAGTGCAGAATGCTGATCATTTATTTTCATTAGGAAAGTGTGTTGTTTAGAATGAACGTTAAATAATGAGTGTATATGTTCTATACAGTGTTATCGTTGGATGGTAATAATGTATACTTTGAAAGGTATATTTCCTGAACCAAGTGAGTGACATTTTTGGTTCGTTACATTTGATTTTACCCCTCGGAGTGTAAAGATAATATGTTGTCATGGCTATCTGAGCTTGTTACTAGTGTTGTAATTCAGTTACTAACGTTACAGAAAGAAAACTCAAAATGTGCGCATCATTTTCTACGACAATGTACCATTTTTGGTTTCAGAAAAGGAACAAAAAAAGAATTTCATCAGGGAAAACATGAAGCAACTCAAGTACATACAGGGCAAGATGCCCAAAGAGCCAAAGTTCATTCTGAAGTCGCAGGTCCCGCGGCTGGGCGCCGCGGCCTCGGGCAGCGCGCTCGGCCAGGTCAAGTCCTCGCCCTCCGCCAAGAGCGGCAAGGTGGCTCTCCACGTGGCCAAGACCAGCTCCAGCAACTCGCGAAAGAAACTCCCGGATGTTAAAATAAAAAAAGGCGACATGGCCGAGTTCCTAAAACGTAAAGAGATGCTGAGGCAGTCGAAGCAGCAGGACGACTCGACCGAGGAGGACCTGCGGTCGACTGAGTCCTCAGGCCGTCTACGGGACATCGGCTGCCAGACGATAGAAACGAATCTCGCTCAACAGTTAGAAGAAAGTACAAAGTTAACTATGATATACCCTAAAAAAGATGAAGACACAGAAGCAAAGTTGAAAGCGAGCGGAGACTCCGGACGGCACCGGAGCCCGCCGCCGCAGGTGTCGTCCCCGCGCAGGGCCGGTGATGAGCTACAGGACTATGAGCGGCCTCGCAGTCGACTGAACGCTATCTTGGAAAGGAAAGATCACAAGGATCCTTATCTTCCTTCAGGTGAGAAGATTCAACCTTTGCTAGCCTAAACCCAGGCCAATACATAAGCCGAGAGTTGATATTCACTAACAATATCCTTTAAAACTGAATTGTTAATATTTCATACTCATTTCTGAAACATTGCAGGCTACCAGAAGGGCGTGCTACCGAAGTACCTGCGCGAGCGTAAGGAGCAGGGCCCCAAGGAGGCCGAGGGGGCGAAGCCCGACGACGAGCAGGCCGTGTGCCCGACGGGACACGTGACGCTGCCCGACATCGAACGGAAGGAGACCCTCCGCATGCTTAGGAATAGTTTGTATCCCACATCAACATCCTACATCTATGTTGACTATACCTACCTATCACTAGCAGCCTGCCATAGGTATACGTTTTCAAATAAATTTAGGATTTCAACATTATCTGTTTTAAATATGAGTCAATAATGTGAGATCACTGACTTAGCCTAAGCTTAGTGTATTGGTCTATGGACTTGAACGTCATAGCTTCTAGTCTTACTACTATATACTATTGGTGGTGGTCTGGGTGTGTTGTGTTATATTTGTAAATTGCCTTGTCCTTGACTCATTCCCAGTTCGGGAAGAAATCTTATTTGAGGATTAGAGAAATGTAGTATATGTTATATTTATTTATTCATAGTCAATTGATTTTTTTACTGTTTTTGATGATAGTTTGCCAAAGTTGGTCATCTGGTATTCTCATTTGTTTTATATTATTAAAAAATTTATGAAATGTTTCAGCCCACTGAGATGAGCTGCAATTAACAAGAAAACTAGTAACATAAAAAAACAATTTCCAGGTTTTGCCGAGCTAGTAAGTGAACTGAACAAAATGCCAGTCAAGACTGACACGCTGCGGATGCGGAACAGAAAAATGGAGCTGGAGAAACAACTTGCCAAACTGGAGGAAGGCATCAAGGTGTTCTCCCGGCCCAAGGTGTTCGTCAAGATCGGGGAGTAGGCCACCAGTCACAGGCCGTAGTCCAGGGGAAAGCTGGCCAGCGACACCACCTGTATTCTAATATACAAATAATAAGTGGATCTTGTCACAGTCTCCTTTTTATACCTGTAAAATGCATTAATCATGCAATGTAGGATGAAAAAAAAAACAAATGTTTGTGCAAGAGCACCAATATATTTAAATGCAGCTGCCATACAGTCTGTATTTGATTCTATGTGCATGTTATCGTCGGTCTCGGGAGTTAATGCAATAGGTCATGTCAAAGAATGCCATTCATTCAAATCTTAAGATACTTAAAAAGTACATGTACATACATAGTATCGTCCATTTCGATAATAGTGAAGTAGTCAAAGTGATGTTGTTAGGTCAAGCCAGGAGCATCAGTAGGTGAGTAACTTGATTATAAATAGATCAAATTCTCTTTAAAACAGTGTTTAACTGGAGTACAGGTGGTGGTAAATTTTTGGCACTTTTTAGTTTTTTCATCCTTTATTGTAACTGGGAATCTACTGCCAAATATATTTTAGGTGCAATACTACTAGTCTAAATGAATATAAATGCATCTATCAAAATGCTTAGTGATTAACATATTTTTCCATTTATTTACAGTACAGTCTAAAGGAGTAAAGTAACTTACATTTCAATAAACATAAGACTGAAGATAGATAGTTTTAAAGCAGTAGATTCTTTGGTATGTCTTCAGTCACCACTGCCGTCCACTATTTTAAATCAAAATTAACTGTAAATAAAATACAAAATTCCAGTGATCTCCATTTGAGTTAAGTTAATTTGTTTATTTGCATGTATGTTAGACACATTAGTATAATTATTGTATGTTACTGGTTTGTTGTAATTAATAATACCTATGTTTGTATGGTTTACAGTGTTTCTATAACATTTAATTTTTGGATATTTGAATACAATATATTGTTTTTTAGTTGGCCTAATTCTTGAAATAAAAGGAGAATATTTTTTAAATAAATTATATTTCTAATTTAAACCAATGGATGACTAGATTACTTTGCCATCAATTAAATAAATTCAAAGCCTAATTATAGGTAACAATTCATTTCTAATCAGGTACTTTGGTCTAGGTAGGATGCAATAGACAACGCTACAATTTTCTAACATGCTGGAAGAAATAATCATTAAATATGATAGGACCTTTTCTAAATGTAATTTCATCACTGTTGTGCCAGTTATAAAAGGAGAAATCAGGAAAGAAGAACTTGATCTCCCTTTGTGCTGATGCTGGAGAATCTGGAATGAGAGAAACTACAATTCTTATAAAAAACTAATTATACACAGACACACATTCTCAATTAAAAAGCCAGCCTCATTGGACAAGTTTTAACTTTACGTTTTTATTAATTTAGTCTTTTGCTTTATATACAAAACTCGATACTAATATTAGTGCCTTGCGACTACCAGTAGTGCCATATATAGGGTGGGCCACCTCCTGCCCGCATCCCACTAGCTACTCTAATCACTGAGTATTATGTTTTGGCTGCCTCATACTACTGATGTTCTGATCTGGGGGCAGCCACCACTAGAATAGACAAGCAAGTGTGATTCATGCTATTATGTCAATGGAGACGAGAAGTGAGCAAAACAAGTAGCAGACTGAATGCTATATTTACCAGAGCCATGTGCCACGTTCCTTGTGTCGGAGATGCCAAACATGCCTCGCAAGCAGTAGGGCTCCTGGAACTGCCCTTTGTACACGCTGGTGGGGCCCAGCATGCGCCGCCACAACTCTACTGCGTTCGTATGGGCCATTACGTGCAGGTCTATACAGCCACTGGAACAGGAAGAGATTTCTTTATTGGAACAAAGGGTCATCTCGTTTAGTACACTGGGGACGGTGGGCCCAAACCGCCGTTTACTGTTGGCGCTATCATGGGGGGTACCTATATATGCCCTAATCAGCAGACGGGTAGGTGTCAGCCGCTCGCTACTGCCAGTCACCGGACTGCCGCCAGATTACAAGTATAGATGTTATACCGCCGCACTATATTAATAATTAGGAATATTTGAATTTGCAATATTGGTTATGCAAGAAGTTAGTACAGCTCACCTGGTCATGAATGTAACTAAGCGGTTAAAGAAGAACTTCCCAACATGTTCCTTATAGAAATTACCAGCAGTTTCTTGGTCCAGGCAAATTCTTTTTGTCTTCACAACCACAAACTTATTTTTTATAACGTGTCTAATATATGAAAGCGCAACTGGATTCTTCACGGCATGAGGTTTTATTATTGCCAAGGTCAGTTGTAACTTCTGCATAATGTGAAGTTGTTGCTTTTTCAAATTTCACTCATTTTTTGGAAATAATTCAAATTGAATTCATCCATATCCCTATATAGTTTGTGAATTCATCCTACAGATTTGCGTTTTTGTAGCGTACAAATAGCGCCGGTTGGCTGTCATCAAATATTTGTTCACCTATCATAAAGCGCCATTATTATAGCGAACAAAATTCAAATTCAAAAGTATTTTATTGCATGTAAGTACACTGGGTACATTTATACGTCAATTTTTTATCTACCACCGCCTCCAAGGTGTTATATAGAGCTGGGAAGAAGAAGCGGCGCAACAAACTTCCGCAACACATCTTTTAAAATCAAGTTTGTACATAACATTATTTTGTAAAGATTGTGCGAGGCTGAAGTAACATTAACACCAGGCATCTTTGTAACACATTTAGATAATCGACTGTTTTATAATAAGCTTTCTTACAAAGTTGTTGTTTAATGTGGGTCTTAAATTTTCTGTAATTCATATTTAAGATTTCTTCTGGTAGTTTGTTGTAGAAGCGTATACATTGCCCCGTGAATGATTTACTGACCTTACTAAGCCTTAACTGTGGTGGTACAAGTTTGTTTTTGTTTCTTGTAACATAAGCTGTGTTCATATCACAGTGCCTCAAAAACAGAGATATATTTTTGCGGACATACAAAATATTCTCAAAAATGTATTGACTGGCAACGGTTAATATATAAAACCCACCATTGTCCATATTCTAATCTATAGACAATATAAAAACGCTCGTGCAAACGGGCAAACGTAAGGGCTTAATCAAGCCGAGCGTTTTTTCATGCTGCTGTTTTTTACTTTGACTCTGTGGTCGTGCTGAGCTGATAGATTTTGTCAGCCAATGCCCTATTAATAAATTTAAAAAAAGTAATGTCAACAAACAAAACATTTGTGAGGCAGGCATTATTAAAATTTTTCTCAATAGTTTCAATTTCGAAGCCCAAAAATGCCAGAAATTACGGATATGAAAAGGAAAGCAGACGATTTCTCCGTCGTTCCATCAAAACGAACTCGCACTGAGATCTCAGTTGTCGGAACTAGAGAGAAAGCTGTGGTAACCTCTGCAGTGAGTTGTCTTGGATTACACATTGTATTATAATACTTTGGCTTTGCTTTTAGTTTATATGCTCCTAGATTTTGCCCGCGGCATCACCCGCGTGGCATAAGTTTCCCGGGGGAGAACAGTTTACCGCGGTTAAAAGTAACCTATATGATAATCTAGGAAACAAGCTATTACTGTACCAAGTATGATCAAAATTCCTTCAGCCGGTACAGCGTGAAAGAGTAACAAACATCTATACAATCTTTCGCCTTTATAATATTAGTAGGATCATACAATTGGGTTGGAGTAGAGTGGGAGGGGCGCTGAAGATTTTTTTTAAAAAATGTTAATTTTTAGAAATGATATGCAGTCAGAGCACCCCGAAGGTTAGGTTACTGGTGACCCTTGGAGCGAGGGACAGTACCCCAAAAAAGTGAAATTTGTCTGTCTTTTTCCATTTGCGCCCGAACCGAAGTATACCTGACCGAAGTATATTAAATGTTCAGAATTTATAATATTGAAGATTATAAGTTAGGATTAGGTTTTTTGTCATATTTTCCGTCCATTCTCATTAGTTCAATTGTCAGTTCAATTGTAGAGTGAAATAAATTAATGTTACAGGTGCCTCGCACATCCAATCTCTATGCTCCGATAATGTTACTGGAAGGCCACCAAGGAGAGATATTCACAGCCAAATTCCATCCTGAAGGAAAACATTTAGCGTCTGCTGGGTTCGATAGACAAATATGTAAGTAGAAGAGATCATCATCAGCCTATCGTTGTCTACTACCGTTCGCTGAGCCACTGGTGGGCTGTTAGGGCAGATGAGTTCTGCAGTCAGTCAGTACCTACCGTTAGGCGCAGCATAGGACGCCCCAAATGGTAAACGACCCTAAAATTCGCACCAGAGTAAATAAAAGATGATGCAAGTGAAATAAATAAACAAATAATAAAACATACAAATATGTTTCATACTTATCATATAATTAAGTATTCCATGCAATGCAAGGACAAATGAAATCAACATACATTGTGCACTGTCACTCTTTCCATATATTTTGTAATTTATTTGTAATGTCTGGAGGCCCCATAGGCCTGCATGATGGAGATGGAGGTAGCTCTTAGACCCGTCACATATCCCTCACCACTTAAAGTACCTTGAAGCCATAATGAAGCTACCCTACCTACAAGTAGTTTACAGCGAGTTCTGGCTGTGATATATTTACAGTAAAAATGTTTTAAAATATATTTTCCAGTCATATGGAACGTGTATGGGCAATGCGAGAATGTGATGGTGATGAAAGGGCATACGGGCGCGGTGATGGAGCTGTGCTTCTCGCCGGACGGGGCGCACCTGTACACGGGCGCCACCGACGCCACGGCGGCCGTGTGGGACGTGCCCACCGGCACCAGGGTCAAGAAGCTCAAGGGGCACGCCAACTTCGTCAATTCGGTGTCAGGTTAGTGCTAAACAAACTATTATTATATTTTGTACTAGCTGTTGCCCGCAACTTCGTATGCGTGGATTTTGGAAGTAGGTATAGCTGTCTCTCCTATACTCAGACAGCGTCTAGTTACAACAAACGCGCGAAACGCGCGAACAAACCACCTAACCTACCAAGCGATCAAACGCGCGAAGCGTGTAAACAAACGCGCGAAACGCGCGAACAAACGCGCGAAACGCGCGAACAAACGCGAAACCCGCGAACAAACCAACCAAATAACCAACCAACAAACCAAAGGCGCAAACAAACGCGCGAAACGCGCGAACAAACCAACTAACCTACCAAGCGATCAAACGCGCGATACGCGCGAACAAACGCACGAAACGCGCGCACAAACCAACCAAATAACCAACAACAAACCAAAGGCGCACACAAACGCGCGAACAAACGCGCGAAAAGCGCGAACAAACCAACTAACCTACCAAGCGATTAAACGCGTATAACGCACGAACAAACGTGCGAAATGCGCAAACAAACGCGCGAAACGCGCGAACAAACGCGAAACGCGCGAACAAACTAACCAAATAACCAACCAACAAACCAAAGGTGCACACAAACGCGCGCACAAACGCGCGAAACGCGCGAACAAACGCGCGAAACGCGCGAACAAACGCGCGAAACGCGCGAACAAACGCGAAACCCGCGAACAAACCAACCAAATAACCAACCAACAAACCAAAGGCGCACACAAACGCGCGCACTAACGCGCGAAACGCGCGAACAAACGCGAAACCCGCGAACAAACCAACCAAATAACCAAAACCAACCAAACGCGCAAACAAATGCGCGAACAAACGCGCGAAACGCGCGAACAAACCAACCAAATAACCAACCAACCAAACGCGCGAACAACCCGCAACCAACAAACGCGCAAAACGCGCGAACAACGAACCAACCAACCAAACGCGCGTACACAAATGTTGGCCCCGGGTGGGAATGAACCCAAAACCTTTAGCTCAGTAGGCAGGGTCACCACTCGTGGTTACCACTCACCATCAACTAAGCCAACGGCCAGTCACTGTAGAAAACAAATCAGTAGGTATTCGATACCGAGAGCCCCTGTAACCGGTCAATATAAGGATTTTGTTACATCCTGTATGTCAGTCAGTCAGGGTTTATAATAAAAAATCTATGGTAGTTTGCAGAGTAGCCCTATACTTTGAACTGGCCTCACTTGTAACACTTTCAAAAGTTTCCAGGCTACTCTGACCTGTAAGTTCATACAAATTTTAGCAAATGAGAGTTTTTTATTGCTGGTTGTTATTTCTCGGCAAATTTTCGAGATTTTTGTGATTTATAATGTTATTCCGGGATATACACTGTCACTATACAAAGTTTCGTCAAAATCCGTTCAGCGGTTTAGGTGTGATGCGCGTTCAAACAAACAGACAGACAGACAAAAATTTTAAATTCTGTTCTAACATGTTCAGTTACTCATTTTAAGTCGCCCTGGTTGGTTTTTTTTCGAATATATTCAATGTACAGACTTTTTGGCCTTTACGATTTTATTATATGTATAGATAAGTAGTAGTAGTATCAATCAGCCTCTGCAATTAAATAAAAATCTATCCGAAATCTGACATTGGATACTGAAAGTATTTTTTAAGGTCACTGTCACAAACACACACAACCGCAGCTGTGTGTTGTAACACGGCGGCTCTCCATCCTGCTCGACGGACGGCAGAAATGGGTATGAAGGTGGTGACAATCCGGCCGGATCCTGCAGTAGAGTCATGTCCCGGGTAGATTTTGCCAAAACTGTATGACATTATTAATGAACGCTTGGAATGTAATATTCGACAGGCGCTCGGAGAGGTCCCGAACTGTTGGTGTCCGGATCGGACGACAACACGATCAAGGTGTGGGACGCGCGCGCGCGCAACCCCGCGGCGTCGCTGGACAGCGGCTTCCCCGTGACGGCCGCGCTGTTCAGCGACA
Source organism: Metalampra italica (assembly GCA_949699065.1). NCBI lineage: Eukaryota > Metazoa > Arthropoda > Insecta > Lepidoptera > Oecophoridae > Metalampra > Metalampra italica. The sequence goes on from OX452982.1 coordinate 10,910,638, forward strand.
CGGCGGAGAGCGTGCTCTCGGGCGGCATCGACAACGTCATCAAGGTGTGGGACCTGCGCAACAAGCAGCAAGCATACAACATCAAAGGGCACACGGATTCCATCACAGGTACTACATCGTTTGCTCATATTCAGTCACGAATACAAGTGTTTTTCTATGTTGATACTGAATTCTGTTGCTATTGCAACAGCTACATGCTATTCTTTTGGCAACTTTGGACGTCCATGGGCATAATATGCCCAATTATAGCATATACAGAGTGTTTTTTTAACTGGGACACTTAGGCTAAAACCGAAACCATAGGAGATACAGGGAAACTGTCTTAGGAACCATTTGTTCTTTTTTTCTGAAAACAATTTTAGCATAAAAAATTTTTTGCGCAAGCGTGTTTTGTCCTTCGTTGACATTTTGATCAAAAAAATTTTTGATGCGGATCGACTCTCCTTCATGAAAGGATTATTTCATTATATCGGAAGAAAAAAATCTGAGCAGCACAAGTGACAACTAAATTAAATAAAATGATTTCTCATACAATCCCAGTACAAAGTAATTTTGCTGAAATTTTTTTTAATGCATGTCGACTTTGTATCATGTAAGAATCATTTCTTTGTATGAGAAGAATAAAATCTGAGCACCAGAAGTTAGTCAAATTGAATGAAATGTCTTTGTAAGAACCGACCCAGTGCAGCACAGGTCGGTTCATAAGAAAACATTTTAATAAATTTGACTAACTTCTACTGCTCAGATGACGCGGTGCAACATCAGCCCGCGTAACATTGACGATTATGTCAATGAGTTTCCTATGTTATGAGTTTCCTCGCGGAGTTTTTGTTTAGTTTGAGAGCAGTCATGATCAATCATGCTAGAAGGGAGCTGAGGTCTTATATAATGTATACAGAAGGTATATACCGTGCTGACCGGTCGGTGTGTGTGTGTGTGCACGGCAGGCATGGCGCTGTCGTACGACGGGTCGTACCTGGTGTCCAACGCGATGGACGGCACGCTGCGCATCTGGGACGTGCGGCCGTTCGCGCCGCACGAGCGCTGCGTCAAGCTGCTGTCCGGCCACCAGCACAACTTCGAGCGCAACCTGCTGCGCTGCGCGTGGGCCGCCGACGGCTCCAAGGTAGCGGCCGGCTCGTCGGACCGCTGCGTATACGTGTGGGACACCACCTCGCGCCGCGTGCTCTACAAGCTGCCCGGACACCACGGCTCCGTCAACGACCTCGACTTCCACCGCACAGAGCCCATCCTGCTGTCCGCCTCCTCCGACAAGCACATCTACCTCGGCGAGATAGAACACTAGCAACACACACACACACGCGCACGCAGGTACACAGCCAGAGACTCAATACACTGCTAGATAGAATAGATGTATTGTTTCCGACATATGAGACGCATTCGTATGCCATTTGATTTGTAACGGTAATGTATTGTCGCAGGATCATTGTAATACTAGTAATATTATAACCTACGGCTTTATTTTCTTGGCGGTATGAAGCCGACCCAACCCATGCGCAGGTAAGAAACCTAAATCAATCTATCCGGGTATTATTTTGTTTTTCGCGTTTTGTGAGGGCAGAAGACCGAGCGAGCGAGTGTGGTGCTCGTTGGTAAAGACAAACCTATCTCCAGCAGTGGACGTCGACAAGCTGACGACGATGATGCGTATAATTAATTTAAGATAATTGTTCATGTTCGGTAAGGTCCTAGAGATCTTTGTCCAACAGTGGACGTCTAGGCTGATATGTTAATATGGTCCATGTTCAAAATGAATGTGTGAATAGTATGAATGAATGTTATAAGTATGTGTTTGTGGGGGTTAATGTCGCCGCTTCTTCTTCCCAGCTCTATATAACACCTTGGAGGCGGTGGTAGATAAAAAATTGACGTTGTATAAATGTACCGTGTACTTACATGCAATAAAATACTTTTGAATTTGAATGTAGGTATTGTTACTAAGGACTGTAAATGGATTGTAAGATAAATACAATAAGTACAAAGAAAATTATTTTATTTTATTCCTTAGATTTGATTGACTAGTTTTGTTCCTTGAGACGCATATGGTAGTGCCAGAAGCGGAGGAGGTCAGAGTTCCATTACTACTTTACTACTGAGCACAGAGGGCGTGAGGCGGCGGCAGCTCCGGAATGAACCCTAATCTGAAGCTGTCGCTTTTGTACGCTTCCAATTCATCTTCCATCAACTCCTCCACTTTACTGAAAACACCGATGTCATCCGCGTGTTGGGGCCCGAACATGTTTGTGGCCGGCTGATCCGACTTCTGGAAAACGTTTTGGAACGGAGAACTATTGTGTGTGCGACTGAATGGATCCGTCGGTGGGTTGGTGAACTGTTGCGCCGCGGTGGCGAACACACTGGCTGGACTGCTCTGTGGCGGTGCGAACACGCTTTGATTGGCCTGAGCAAAGATCGATTTGGCAGCCGCCCGGTCCGGGCTGGGCGCGAACACGTTGGCCGGCGGGGGAGTGAACGCACTTTGACTCGCTTGACTGAAAATCGATTTGGCTGCATTATCTGAGTTTGTCGGTCCGAATATGTTATTTTGAGCAAATACTGAAGGATTGCTGTTCGTGTTCGGAGGCGGACCAAACACTGGTGTGTTTTGAATGGCGCTACGGAATATAGAAGCTGGAGCATTCGAGTTACCAAATGCAGTTTGCTGTGTAGTCGTAAATGGGGATGAGACGACTTCCCCTTGGTAGAGGCTCCGTAACACTTTGACTATCGCAGGTGAGGGCTGTACAAGTTGTTCGTATTTCAGTCTAGTTTCTTTGTAGATGTTGTTCATGTAAGCCACCTGCAATAGATAAAGTTAACTGTAATCTCTCTCTCTCTCTCTGTTGTCAAGTGCTGCAATTTGCATCAGTCAAGCAATTTATTCGTTGGAACTATTAAACTAGCTGTGTCCCGCGGCTTCGCCCGCGTACATAAGTTTTCAGGAACAGCTTTTCCCGTGGTATCTGTAGCCTATGTTTTATTCTGTAGTATTATCTCTATATTACTGTAAGGTGTCATCAAAATCTGTTCTGCAGTTTTTGCGTGAAAGAGTAATTAATAATAATAGAGTAATATTATTGTAGATGAGAATGAGAGGAACACAATTGTTACCGCCTGATCAATAACATTGTTAGCTTTAGCTTCATATATAAACAGCCTAGCTTCTTCCGGAGACAGATCTTGTATGCCCGGCAATGTTGGCTTCTCTTTGAACGGTGCATAACTGGACATGATCCACTGGCCGCCGTTCAGGGCTGCTTGGACATCTGTCTGCACTTGGTTGACCAGATCCTCGTCAGTGACTCCTGTATGTTGCGGTGGCGGCGACGCATGGGTTTGTTTTGGAGCTTTGGAAAATAAAGAACAGATTTGTAGTTGATGTATAAAATTTGACGGGGTCAGTGTGGACAAAAGGGGGCGCAATAGAAATACTTCGAAAATTTTTACTTTTTTGGAGTACTGTCGCTCGCTTCGCTCGCTCCAAGGGTCACCAGTAACCTAACCTAACCTTCGGTCAACTATTGACACATTATAATTTTCAAAAATTTTTCCTCGGCGCCCCTTTTCTCCTCTCCAACCCTAATTTTACCTATTTTTTAAGTGAACGCCATACGATTAAATTAAATGGTGTAGCTGTTGAAGAACAGTGAGTGATTTAAATTCCGGTCAGTTGCTGTGTCTGAATAGCGTGGCTTGAGAAAATATCTAACTAATGTAACCTAAAGTTCGCTGGTATCTATCCAAACAGCATTTTATGTAAAAAAACTCACCATGGTACGAGTATTTTGAGGCGTACGCGTGCTCGAATCTACAATTCTGTCCGTAACGGCAATAGCCATGCAGAAAATATTTGCATACAACCATTTTTATTTTGATTTTAAATTGCTAGGATTTGCAAACGAAAACAAAACAAACCACAGACCACAAATTAGATAGTATACGTCCAACACAGACTACTGAGAAGATACTACGTACATCAGAGAGGGTTCTATGAGCAGAGAGGAGTATAGCATCATGATAGCATCAGACCATGGAAATAGTATACAAACTATTTCCATGCATCACTCATTAATCTGAGGCATCAGACCACAGATTAGATAGTTACCGACTTCCATACACGTAGGAACTATTATCTAATCTGTGTCCATACTATGTAATCTGTGGGCGGTGAAAAATAGAATGTGACATTATTATATTTTTTTGAAACTGATGGCAATTGGCGATGGCAAAAACAAACCAAAAGCATTACTTTTTTTTTCAAATTTACGGCCAGTTTGGTCACGTCCACAGAATACATAAAACCGCAGCACGACCTCCAGGACACAGCTGGTGCCATTCGCTGACCCATTCATAGTATGTACTCTGTAATCCACATTGTAGTTCACATCCGAACTAAACTGATAGTAGGTAGATTTTGGTGCGGTGACATCAGTTTAGTGCGGTGTGAGCTGCAGTGTGAATTACCGAATGGCACTAGTTGTGCCTTGGAGGCCGTGCTGCGGTTTTATGTATTTGTGATTAAAAACTACGATTTAAGACTCGCTTCCAATAGGCCGTAAAACTATATATAAAAAAAGTGTTGATAGGGCTGTATGGACGAAGCTTCCCTTGCCCGTCCTCACTCAATAGAGGACAATAACAATTAAATACTATTACTTCCAAGTTTAAATAAACATAAGAAATAATACTATAAATAAGACAGGGCTGTATGGACGAAGCTTCCCTTGCCCGTCCTCAATAGAGGACAAATCAACAACAACAAAAGGTTTTTTTTGTTTTTTTTTTGCAAATTTTCTATTTTTATTTTGTAAGTTTAGTTGTTTGTTTGATTACAAAAATTAAAAAAGCAGAAACAAATTTTATATGCTTTGTTATATAAGTAACACTGAATTCTATCTATCTATAAAGAATTCATATTACCGGTAGGTTATAAATACTACTCTTCCGGTACCTACTGTTGCAAGTGAGTGAATCATTTGTTTACAGTATAATTTGGTATACCTTCAACAGTCCCGCCCGAGTCCCGAGGTCCTGAAGGATTCTGTCCGTGGCTGCTGTCTGGCCAACCGCTGCCGCCCACCGCCCGCCGCAAGCTGCAACCTACGGGTTGGTGGTTTGATTTACAAAATGACAGAAGATAAAGTGCAAACTAATACTCAAGTGTTATTTGGTAAGATTTTTAAATATTACCTATTTGGTTATCAGGCAGGCACCAGGCACCTTTGGTCCACTCTGACGCTAACAACGCCAGGGCAGCGTCGGATTCCAAAAAAGTGATTTTTTTCTAAGTTTTTTTCATTGCGCCCCCTTTTGTCCACACTGACCAAGTTTTGTATCATTGTTGCATTTCATTTATTATTATATTGTTCTATCTGCCCTATATATATTAACCCAGATATATAGGGCAGATAGATATGGTATAGGCTGCTGTAGGTGTATGCGTGACCACTTGCCATCAGGCGGGTGGTCTCCCGATAGCCACTTCAATCCTTAACACACATGTAGTCAAGATATTATATAACATTTGCCAGGATTGCATGTCACGCAATTATCTATGATTGATGTTTGTCTCTACCTATGATGATAACTAAACCAGTGATAAACTTGTGGTTTGGGTCACGGACAATAACTTATTTAATAAATTTAAATATGTTATAACATTTATCAAAGGACTGTGAGGTCCGTAGTGAGGATTTTACGTAGCTGACCGTCTTAAAGCCTATCAATAGTAGGTCTATTGCTTCAGTTTAGAACCTTTAGATATCCATAATATTATACATTTCTAGGAACATAACTTATATAGTCAATTCTTACAACATTACTCATAGGTATCAGTAAAATCACAATTTCAAATCAACAGCCTAACAATATGTCCCACTGTTGGGGCTGCTCCACCCTACCCTCTCGATGAGGGTGTATGGACTATAGTCCACCATGCTAGCCCAGTGCGGGTTGGATTTTGGGTCTTGACAGACGGACAATGATGTGATCCTCTAAGGGTTCCTTTTTCCTCTTTTGAGGTACGTAACCCTAAAAATGAAAATAAATAACAATGTCAAAAACACATTATTAAATTTCAAAAAGCATAAGATAATTGTCAAAAATAGTATATTATGATACAAGTGAGCTAAGTTGGTCATTACATACGAGGATGGAATGTGCACACGAGGCTTGCCGAGTAGTGTAAGACCAACGCTCACGTGTATTAAACGACGGTTTTCAACACAATTGCGAGCAAATTAAATAAATTATCATAAACTTACTCCTTAATTGCCAATAAGCCGATAGTGTTGTGTTGGTGGTTTGACAATGTTGGTGCGCCACGCGCGTGTGTGTGTGTACAGTCAGTACACCGCACGCACCACCGGGGGCGGGCGGCGGGCGGCGGGCGCGGGCGGTGCGTTCGTGGAAACGGCCGGCCGGCCCGGGCGTGCGTGTGCCGGCGCCACACCGGCGCGGCGCGGCGCGCGCGCCTCAGCGGCGGCTCAGCCGCTCTGGACGCATTATACAAGTACGCGGGCGCGTGTCGCGGCGGCGGCGCTGCCCAGCGCCTGGTCTGCTAAACGCCTAATTTTAATTTCCTGTGTGTTATCTGCCATAATCAAAATAATGTTATTCCAAAAGCTATATTCCTTGTAGAGGTAGCCTTATCCGAAAGTCAACATTTGTTAGTGGACGAGAACAGGCTGCGCCACTCAGTCAGTAGCGGCAGGCGGTGGGTGGGGTGGGCTCACTCGGCTCGGACGCGCCGACCGAACAAACAAACAAACACCCGAGGGAAAGAACCGACAGAATGCTAGGTCGGATAACACGTTTTTACGAAAATTCCTTATTTAAAGCATAAATTACAATTCTCGCATTAACGGAAAATAGTTCCTGAATAATATGAATTTACACCTTAAACTTTTAGAGTTTGCAATAAGTTTTTGTCCGCGGCTCATTTTTCTTATTTTACTTTTATTCAAGCCGCTTTTTAAATACGAGATGTGAGCTGGTATACACGTTGTAATTTACAAACACGAGAATGTAATTAGTTGTGTACTCTCTGCGGCAGGAGCTCAGGCCGAGGGCGCGGACGAGCTGGAGTACGCGCACAGGACGGCGGCCGCGATCGGTGAGTTTATCTATCAATAAGGATTTATGCTACTGAAAGGCACTGACTGGTCCGGCGGCGCCGGCGGGCGTGGAGCGTCCTCGCTCCAGAGTAGGGGTCCAGGCCGGCGCCAGGTGGAGGTCGAGGTCCACATCGCTCGCTGTACGCACCTGAGCTGATGAGTCGTTTCGACCTGACACCGTGTGGATACTCAATGTTTGCCACACCTACATTTCGATGTCTTTTTTGCTGTCTTTTACGAACCACCCTGGTGTGAGCGACTCGCTGGATCGGTCGGGTGTCTACAGCGATGTGAACCTCCTCCGTTCGCTCTGTGGGTGGCCATCATCAGATCATACTGGATGGATCGGGATCCATCCAGTATATCCATCCAAATGGCGGTGAACCGATAGGCTTCAAGTTGCCGCGGTCCTATCAAAATGTTGGAGTCAACTATTACCGGCAACATGTGCAAGTACAACCCGACACATGTGCATAATGTGTATAATGTATGTACTGCAGGTCGGTACGTGGTGGCCATAATGTTGGCGCGCGGCGTGCACGAGGCGGGCGCGCTGGCGTGGCGCGCGCACGCGGCCGGCGCGGGGCTGCGCGCGCGCGACGCGGCCGCCGCGCTGCGCGACAACCACCGGCACCTGATCGTGCTGGCGTGCATCGCGCTCGCGCTCGTGCTGCTCCGCGAGCGCGTGCTCGGGGACGACTTCCCGCTGCTCGTCGTCGGATACATGCTCACCAGATACATATTTATGGTCAGTACCTACCAATAATGTACGCAGTTCTTGACAGTCCTGTAAATATGACATCAATTGTCGCTCGCTTCGCTCGGTCCAAGCATTCACGTCAACCTGACCAACCTAATTTACCAATTTTTTTAATGGAATGCCAAGTCAGGTGGCAGTGATTAACTCTTTTTGGCTTTATTGAAAATGATGAAGCATTTTACAATTTGCCTCTGCCTATTGGAAAAAGCGACGAAGCCGTTTGTGACGAGACGAACTATACGGGGCCGGTGCGGGCTGATGATGATGATTGAATTGTTCCAGGAGCGCGAGAAGGCGCCGACCATCAACTACGGCGTGGGCATGGCGTGCAGCTTCTTCGAGGGCTACCTGGCGCACGTGATCCCCAGCGACGGCGCCAAGTTCGTGGGCTTCCAGGAGAACATCCGCGTGTTCGAGGGCCGCCAGGGCGTGTGCTTCCCGGTCAAGCGGCTGTTCATCGTGATCCCGGGCGCCGGCTCGCTCTACTGCCCGCCAGACCTGCAGGACTGCAACGCGCCGCACCGCGACGACCTGCCCTACCTGGAGGCCATCAATGTTAGTACACCTACCTACTCTACCAGCGGTCCCGCTCTAACAGCGCCATCTGGGTATGTTCTGTTCACCATCTATTCTCTTAGTATTCTGATCTACCTTTGAGACTCGGACGTACTTCGCATCAGTCAGACACCCTGACATTGTCACTCAAAAAACTGTCATTTTTACTAGATCAAGGACAATGTATGACAAATGTCAGGATAATATGACATTTCCCGGCGGAATATAAAGCTAGCTGTCATCCTCCTTACTACATGTATACCTACCTAGTAGCCGGCAAACTTCTAGCGACTGCGCAACTGACTGACTGACCTCGACTGCGCAAAACTGAATTATCGCGCGGTCTCTTTGGCGGCGGGGCGCGGGGCGCGGGGCGCGACCGAATCGAGCACGCTATTGGTAGATCAGTGGAGTACACGCGCCAACTTTCCCCCGCTGCGTCACTCACTGTAGTATAGCTGACGGTCGCACAGTTCAATTTATATTTTGAAATTTGGATTTAATTGGATCAAAATCTCCTTTTCAACCCCAGTGACCAGGAAGGTTCGCGCGGGCGCCCACCAAAAAGGTATTTTGTCTTGATGTGTAATTCGTGTTTGTTTGTTTGTTTGCGTGCGCGCAGTCGCTGGAGGACATAATGAAGGACGTGGCGGGCGTCAAGAACCGTCTGTACCGCAACTCTGCGTACAAGATCCACCGGCGCGGCGGCCGCCCGCCCGTCTACCTGTGCGCGGAGTTCGCCTCGCCGCTGCACACGCTGCACCGGGTGCTCGACAAGAGGTTCATCTACGACAGTGAGCATTGCATGCACCCACACACTACTTTACACATTATACGGCCGCGGAACGTAGCGGACTACCTACTTGACACCCCTATAAATATTTATACGTTATACTCCATGGGTGGTGAATGGGTGTGAGAGAGAGTTTTCTTAAGTTCCGTCGTCTGGGAGACGTCCTAATGAAATGTGATGTTGTTGTGTTGTGTTTGTTTGTCTGTCCGCTGGTTGTGTGACATTGTTGTGAGTGTTGTATGTGTGTTGTGCAGAGCTGTGCGACGTGGACGTGTCGGAGCTGGTGGAGGACTTCGTGCAGCAGCTAGCGCGCACCATCGCGCGCAGCCCCGACTGCCGCGGGAAGTGCGAGCTCGTGCGCTACGACGGTGAGTGTCTGCGCGGCCCTGACACCTGATTGTTGTAGGAAGCCTGAGATACGTACCTCAACTTTATTTTGTAATATTATTTTCAATTCGCCCGGCGCCAGCCTGTGGAGACAGTGCAGTGCGTACACGATATACGACACGAGACATGACCAGAGACAAACCCTTGCCCTGGCCGTTCGATCGACCGAGATATTAGAATTCAAAGTTTTGATATTTCATGGCCTCCGGGAGGGGCTGTATTTCTTGACGGATCGAGTTGAGAAAAACCATTAAAAAACTCACCAAAAAAATGAAATAAGTGTTACTGTGTGTTTGTGTGTGTTGCAGCGTCCACGCAGAACCTGGCGGACGTGCTGCTGGACAAGGTGCGCGAGCTGGAGCCGCGCTTCGAGGAGATCATCCAGAGGAACAGCGAGCTGCAGGCCGCCGCCCCCGCCCCCGCCGACAAGTAGCGCTCCGGCCAGTAGAGCAGTAACTATACCAACCAGCTGGTAGAGCAGTGTCACTTCACTTCACTCCACCCACGACCCGCGGCCGTCACTACATGTTACACTCTCGTGCTCGTTCTTTAACTTTATTTATTTTTATTTTTATTTTATTTTATTTTATTCAGGAAACTTACAGTCTAAAGAAGGAGAACAAATAATAATGAAAACAAATAATAGAACATAGACAGATACAGTTTCCACAGATTACAAGAATACATAAATTAGGTACACAGCAATGACTAGTAGAACAGAACATAAATTTACGAAGAAGATAACTTTATAGATAAAGATATAATATATATATATATATATATATAATGCAATTGTGAGATAAAAACATAGTGTATATATATAGAAATAGGAAACGGAAAGTATATGTATAAATATATAACGAACAATAAAGCTAAAATGCAGATGATAATATTAATTATTGTAGGTAGGGTGATGTGCAGGTGTAAAATGTATGATTAAGTATGTATGTATACATATATTAGGTTAGACTGAATTAGATATAAGAACCTCACTCTCACTGGATGCGACTGGAGCCGGCGTGCGCCTGCCTCAGCGAGCGCTTCAGCTGGGGCAAGCCGACACTGAAGAGATCAATGTCCAAATATGATTTGTTATATGAATCGCAGGAGCGTCTAAGGAATGAGTTTTTGGCATAGTTTGTACGCGAGAACGGGACAGAAAATAAATTCTTGCATCGGGTTAGTCTGGCATTACAGCGAAACGACACCTTCGAGAGAAGGCTGGGGGAATTAGTATGCCCGTTTATGATTTTGTACAATAGTGTGATGTCTCTGCATTCGCGTCGTGATTCTAAACTTGGGAAAATAAGATCTTGGTTAGCAGCAGGGTCTAACGGAAAATTTCTGGTCCGATAAGAGACATACTTAACAAACTTCTTTTGAACACGCTCAAGTTTGTTAATATAGATTAAGTATTGCGGGTTCCACACAGTGGAGGCGTATTCCAAAATACTTCGAACGTAAGAAAAGTAAAGGGCTCTAAAAGTAGCGGGTTTGTCAAAGACTTTACAATTGCGCATTATGAAACCGAGCATTTTGAATGATTTAGCAGTGACATGATCGACATGTGCATCAAAAAGTAATTTTTGGTCGAGAATGACGCCTAAATCTCTGACCTGAGTCACACGCTTAACAAGTTGGTTGTTAATTTTATAATCATAAATGATGGGACGCTGTTTTCTAGTATATGTAATAGTGTTGCATTTAGCTATGTTTAAATGAAGTTTGTTATCTAAGCAATATTGGTAGAAACGATCTAGCTCTTTTTGTAATGTCTCACAGTCGGACCTCTTCTTCACAAGAGAGAAGATTTTTTTATCATCTGCGTAAAGCAGGACATTAGCCGAAGAGAAAATGCTGATAACGTCGTTTATGAAAATATTAAAAAGGAGGGGCCCCATATGGGAACCCTGTGGCACCCCGGAAGTGACTGGAACAAAGGAAGAGACATAGCCTTTAACTGAGACAGCTTGGCATCTATTTTCAAGATAAGAAATTAACCAGCGTAAGAGGTCGCCATGTATACCGAGTGATTTTAGTTTATTTATAAGCAGCATGTGAGAAATTTTATCAAAAGCTTTTGAATAATCAGTATAAATAGTATCGACTTGAAACCCCTTTTCCATGGAGGACAATACTATATCTGTGAATTCGCATAGGTTGGTTTCGGTACTCTTTCTTGGAACGAACCCGTGTTGATTGGGGACTAAGACAGGGTTTATCAAGGGAGCTAAAGTGTGGAGGACAAGTTTTTCGAAGATCTTAGGTAATACAGATAATTTAGAGATGGGACGGTACTGTTCCACATTGTGTCTGTTACCAGACTTAAATATTGGTACAATGTAGGATCGTTTCCATTCAGCTGGGAATTTCCCAGTGCTTAAGGAATGATTAAATATGATGGTTAATGGTATAAAAAGGAAATCGGCGCATTTGCGCAGGAAAAGTGGAGGCAAACCATCAGGGCCGCAACCCTTGTTTACATCTAGAGATTTCAAGAATTTATGAACTAGTTTGGGTTCAATGGTGAGTGAGCCTATGTTTAGATGAGTATGACTTGGATTAGCGGGGGAGTTATAAGACGTGTGCCCGGTATTAGGTTCAAAGACTGACCGAAAGTATTCGTTAAATAAATCAGCGATATCATTGCCAGCTGACGAAGACTTGTTACCAAAGAAAACGTGATCGGGGATGTCGTCGGATTGTTTTTTAGATTTGACGAATTTGAATAGATGTTTACTATTTTTTTGTATGGAGTCTTCGGCATGGGAAATATATCTACTGTAGCATTCCGTTTCAACCAGTTTCTGTCTGGTACGTAAAAGCGCGAAGGTATCATAATCTGGTTGTTGTTTATATTTTTTCCATTTTTTGTGGAACTTTTCTTTTTCTTTAATAATTTTTATTAGAGAGGGCGAGTACCAGACAGGAAATCGGGGGTTGGTTTTTATAAGTTTAGTAGGGACATATTCATCGATGATTGAGTTTATAATAGAATAAAAATGTAATATAATGTCGTCTGTATTGGACCATTCAGCTAACTCTCTGAACCAGTTATAACTGTATATTTTTTTACCAATCAACTCATAGTCGGCGTGGTGAAATAACCTAACCAGTCTTGGAGGGGTCGCGAGAGGACTAGCGACGGAACAATCAAACGAAAATGATAAAGTTACGTGATGTCTGTCCTCGGGGGTAACGAGAGGGCGGGTGCACTTAGTCACCAGACAAGGTATATTACTTAATATTAGATCTAATATGCGGTTGTTGAAATTAAATAAGTGATTAAATTGACTGAAACCTGAGATATGTATAAAGTCCGTTAATTCAGTTACTAAGTTATTGCTCATCGGATTTTTTATATTCATTTGTTGTCCATGTGCTCCTTGCTGCCATTCTGCGTATTTAATATTAAAGTCACCAAGAAGTAAGTACGCGTCATCGGGGTGTTCAGCTAACACATCAAGTATGAAGTTATAAAACGATATTTGTGAGTCGAGTTGGTCGTCGCATTGAACGAAGTAAGCACAATAAATTCTGAGATGTTTGTGAGATCGCAGGGGAACAGTGACCGCAATAATTTCTGAGGACGGTATTGGTGTATCGGGTAGCGGGGCGAAGCGCGGGGGGCAGGCGGCCAGCGCGCTCCGTCGCAGCGCGACTAGCACCCCGCCGCCGAGACCCTGTCCCGTCCGAGCATAGTCACGGTCGCATCTATATACCACATACCTACTGTCGAACAATTCTCTGTCGTGGATAGCGGGGAGGAGCCACGTTTCTGTGAGACAAATGACGTCGTAATCAGAATGCAAAATATTGGTCAAAAGTGTATGCGTCTTAGTTCGCAATCCTCTTACGTTTTGGTAATAACACTTTAAGACCATCATTGGAACGGCTTTCTGTAATCACTTATAATTGTATAAATATAGGTATTTGTATTTTTGTTGACCAAGGCCGTGTCATAATAGGAGCAATAGCATAAACACGAATAACACATGGTGTCACGGCCACAGAGGAAACCTGTGCGAAGCCAAGATAGCATCACATGACGAAAAATTGACAAAGATTTAGGGAATGACCGACGTTTAGAAAAGATTTTTAGGAAAATGATTACTTTCGAATTAGTTTCCCCCCTCAAACGGGGCGTTCGCTTCGCTGTATTTCTGTACGTCTGCACGTTGAAGGTTAATATAGAATATCGGTAAACAATAATGTTTAAAATGGAGCACCCAATGAGAGCTAGATAATAACAATAACAAATATAACGAAACATAAACATAACATACTGTCGTATTAAGTTGAGTCTATAATATTGTGTATATGAAAAAAGTGTGAAAACAAGATATACTAATAAACACATGTTACCGTAAATGTTTAAGTCACCTGCATCAATTACTACATTGAAGTATTTCTGAGAGGAATACAAACAGACTATTGAATGTACACGTTTTTCTAAAAAGATAGGTAAATAAAAAATTAATTGTAGTACCCTCATAGAATATGCTTTCCTTACTGAGTTGTTAAATAAATAGTCATCAAATGGTCTATCAATCTTCAGAATCGCACAAAGAAGGGAGATAAGCACTTGTAGAAAATGACACTTCACAATTAATGTTAAAAAGAGTCCTATTTTATCTTCTTTAAATCCTCATCCTTGAGTATGGGGAACGAGGACGAAGTATCACTTTTTCTCGCCCATATTTTACAGTTTCTGACATAGATATGTTTAAAACCGTTTGGTACTGTCGCGGCGGACTCCTTAGCTCTTCGAAGAAGCGCTTTATTGGCGATAGTCAGGTGATCATTTCCGTAGATGCGGGTTGGTTCGCCCTGGAATCCCAGGACTTTAGTTGTAATTGGATTTTTACGTATAGCAGCGAGAAACGAATCTTTACGGTACCGAGATTGCATTTTGAGAATTATTGGTTTCGGGTGTCCTGCCTTTGGATGCCTAGCTGCAACCCTGGTGACGAAATCGATATCACGGCGCGCGTCCAGTTCGAACTCGCAGGATTTGGCAATCAGACCAATCAGGTCGAGTAGGTTTTCATCCTTTTTCTCCTGGATTCCTATGAATTCAATATTAGATCTCCGAGCCCACTGCTCCCGATCTTCGTGAGTGGATTCAAGTGCTTCAAGCCTCGTTTGTACTTTGAGCAATTGGCCAGACAATTCAGCATTTTTTGATTTTTCAATTTCAAGTAAATCAACTCTTTCTTTTACGCGGGCCAACTCTTGATCAGTGAATTCTAATGACTCCTTAAGTTCGCGAAAGCATGTAGATAGTTCAGAAAAATCCTGTTTAAGCTCCTTACCGAGTTGGGTAAGTTTAGAGTCCTGCTCAACTTGCATGTTTTTAAAAGCTCCCAACAATTGAGATTGCAGGTTATGTATGGCATCCGCAACAGGGGTATCCATTTCTGAATGTTTCCTCTTCCACGCAGCGATGTTACTGGCTAGTATATTCTTATCAGTCAGGTCCGGTGAAGACGAAGCACGGCCTTCTTGCATAGTAGAAGGTGCGCGAGCGATGGTCAATGCTGAGCGCGCGACGAAAAGAGATGAATTATATGGTCCCGTCTCGTTCACTCGAGGGGAGAGGAGAGGGATTCCGCTGCACTGGAGGATACGATGCACAATAATAATTGATTTTTACCAAATATCACTAGTTAGATAGGAAACTTTACGCAGTGTACTTTAGGTCAAAAATTGATTAGCAAATGACTTTGAGTTTAAAAATATTTTTAAGAACACTGTCACACGTCTGTTCTGGTCGCTGTGCTACGACGAGAATGAGAAAATTTGAAAATAACAAAGAGATGACATGAATTTCAGAACATCAAATTAAATTATAATTATAATTAAAGACAAGAAAATGTACCGGGTTTGTATTGAAATTTAAAACATGGCGATTGAAATTTCGAGTGTCTGACACGACTCAACTATTTTGACAGTTCTGAAATATATGCCGTCTCTTTCTTATATTTAAAGTAAAAATTGCGCTTTACTCACTAATGGTTGGCGCTATTGAATTGTCATGTATTAGGAATAAGTAGGTGTTAAATGGTCCTACAACATAACTTTATCAGTATATGCTAAGAAAAAAAATCATACAAAATTGTATGAAACTATTCTTGATGATGATATCTCGGAAAGGGCACAAAAGGGGCACCATGTGTCTTTGAACAAAATGTGGCTTATCATTAAGGCAACACTAATAAAAAAACCGCAAACCGAAACAAGGCGGGAATCACGAGATATATAATTTTTTAATTGTTTTCCATACTAAAAAAACAGTCTTATTCGATTTACTCATAAAGTAATGGGGATATTAAAAAATGTATAATCACAACATTTACTGCCCTTCAATAGAGGAATGCGATGGTATACTCAGAATTTTAAAATATCAACTTTAATTTTTTTGGGCCCGTCAAATCATTCCTATAGACACAAGCCACTCACTGTGCGCCGCCGAGCCAGTCGTTCCCCATCACTCGCCCCCCCCCCCCCCCCCCCCCACTCGTAACATTCGCATATTCATAAGAAAGTATTTGGACAGTAATTAAATACAGTTTATCCAAATAGACTATTTCATTTAACCGACCAGGCAGTAGGAACCCCAAATCCTACACTAGTATAGGATGTTCTGCGACGACGTACTGTGGTCCGGCCGAGGCTAAGGGAGCCCCCCTTAGCCTCGGCGACGCACAGTACAGTACACGTGGAAACAGACGTAGTTTTAGTTGTAGTCAATTCTACGTCAAAAAGAGATTATTGTATTCCATTTTGAATAAACGAATTTTGAATTTGAATCTGGTACTGTCTTGAATCAAAAAAAATTCTCTATGGGTACTCATTAATCATTATCTCTATGGGTACTGTACATTCCAAATGTATTACTACATTTAATACATTATAAATATTATTGACTGGCCGGTTGGCGTAGTGGTAGTAACCCTGCCTACTGCGCCAAAGGTCGTGGGTTCGATTCCCACCCGGGTCCAACATTTGTGTGATGAGCATAACTGTTGGTTTTCGGATTCTGGGTGTTTGTATGTATTTAAGTATTTATTTAAAAAGTATTTATTATGTATGTTTATCAGTTGTTAAGTACCCATTTACAAGCTTCGGCTTAGTTTGCGACTAAACAGCCGTGTGTAAATTTGTCCAAACATTATTATTACATTATTAAATTAGACGCGAATACCTACAGGGGATTTTATTTATTTTAAGTAGGTAGATGATAGGTGTATATTTTTTTAATTTTATATGCAATTCCAAAATAGGCGAAATATATGACGTGAAACTAGGCTGTATGCTATTAGTTCCATTGCTTTCTCAACATTGACATATGTGACCTTGGTTGTGACCCGTGTAGGGTCGGGTATTTCCCGATTGTAATCAAAGAGAAAATTGTATTAATTCCTCTGTGAAATTGTTTACACAAAAGCAGTCAGTTGTGTTGTATTAAATATATAGCTTCTATTTGTATGTCACTTCCCTCCCGTGTTTGTTCCCGTGTGGCTGGCGAGTGTGGCGAGTGTGGCGGGCGAGGCGAGCTGACACCCAACTGCACTGTATTGACGTTGAAAAATATAAAATAATAGTATCACATCACGTTGTGGAGCATCCATTCATCCCATCGATTATGGTAAGTGCGTATAGTGTCTATCCCTCCTGTAGTCTGTGGGTAAGCTAGTAAATAACAACATACGTATACGTAGGTACTAGGTAGGTACGGTCGACCACACGTCTGTGGAAAATCCCTTCGTCTAAGTCAGCTCTAGGTCAAAAGTGTTTTCACTGAGACGTGCGGTCGACTGTACCAATGATTGTTGGTTGATATTTTCTACAAATCAAAGAGAAAATAATACCTACATAACAAAGGACAGTATTCGTGGAAATATTTAATTAAAACATTTGTAGGATGGAGCACAGCAATCCAAGATGAGCTGCGGCGTGTACATGGCGTGCAGCTACTTGGAGGGGTACCTGGCGCACGTGGTGCCCGACCTGCACCAGAACATGCGCGTGTTCGAGGCGCGCCACGGCGTGTGCTTCCCCGCCAAGCAGCTGTTCGTGGTGGTGCCCAGGTCGCTGTACTGCCCGCCAGACCTGGCAGACTTCACCCGGGGCCGCCTGCCCGCGCTCGAAGCCGTCCTTGTACGTTTATATCGCAACCCGACCCGCCTCTCTCTATGACGCGCGCAGCTCTCCAGCGATCCTGCCAGGCGCCGCCGCCTGGCGATGGCGGACTGCAATCGAACGAAACACTCTAATAGAAACGTTGATTGAGAATACTTCTTCCTCTACGAATAGAAATGATAATTTTTAGGATTCCGTAGTCCGTACCTCAAAAGAGGAAAAAAGGAACCCTTATAGGATCACTCCGTTGTCCGTCCTTCAAGACCATTTTTCTCAGGAACGCGTGGAGGTATCAAGTTGAAATTAAAATCAAATACTCAAGTCTGCAGTCCCTTGGAGTCGTGAAAAAATCAGACTTCTAAGTCATCGCAGTCAAAAGATATGGCCGTTTTCGCCGCATTTTTGAGTATCTTGGTAACCAAAACCTATGGGGTACTTCCCGTTCACCTAGAATCATGAAATTTGGCAAGATGCATGGCCATAAGTATAGCACAAGTAAAGGAAAAAATCCGAAAACCGTAAATTTGTAGTTATACCACAAGAAATTGTATCTTTCATCATTCTTTACAAATTATACTAAAGGTCTATCAAAGTCTGGAAATAAAATTAATAACATTTGACGAGCATTTGACCAATATCCATGGAACTAATCACAAACACACAAATTAGATAATAGACGAACTAATATAACTAGTACTTATTAGTTCCATTTTTTTTTAAACTAGGCTTTACGGCTCTGGAATATTAGTTCCATGCCAATCAGTGTTGCCATATCTCAAATCCGTAAATCTGTATTGGATAGTCTAAAAATCTGTATGAGACCAAATAAGCTAAAATTTGTATAAAATCCACTAAAATCCTCGGTATAAAATCCTGTGAAATCTGTGTAGGTATTGATTTTTTTTAAATCCATTGAATTAGTAGTTGTTTAATGAAACGAACCAAGGTTTCTATTAGAAAAAACGCCATCGGTTAGGATTGCCATAATAAAACAATCTAGT
The DNA here is from genome assembly GCA_949699065.1 of Metalampra italica. Lineage (NCBI taxonomy): Eukaryota > Metazoa > Arthropoda > Insecta > Lepidoptera > Oecophoridae > Metalampra > Metalampra italica. Next base: position 10,929,415 of record OX452982.1, read on the forward strand.
ACCCAACCAAATAGTAAAAAAAACGCACCAAAACTAAAACAAACCTTTATTTCCAAATGTACATCATCGAGGAATCCATGTTTTCTATTCTTTTCCTCTATTTTATCCATATTTTAACACAGATTATGTCAAATTCCAAAAATCTGTTTATATTAAGTAGGGCAAAATCTGTTAACTGTATCGGTAGTCGAAAATCTGTATAAATACAGATAAATCTGTTTAAATGGCAATCTGTATAATTGCCAATATCCTAAACACTCCCACGTAATTTGGCATTTGACATGACAGGAGTTGTCAAATTTTTTTCGTTCACTTTATTACTTTTGCAAAATAAAACTGCCTTTTAAATGCCTTAGATCGTTCACTTATTGCAAAATATTTAAACATAAATTTTGGGCCGACTTTTCATTGATTTTCCATTTTCCCAAGAGCCCCATGGCAACCAACAAACAATATTCGAAAGCGTTCCATTTCATAACAATTACTTACGGAAAAGACAAAGAATCTTAGCCCATACAGCCAAGTCTGAGGTTATGAAAATTGATATAAGAGCTCATCAATTTGTTCTTTTAATAACGATTTTCGAATTATTTCTTTATTTAAGCTTGTACGGAACCCTCAGGGCGCGAGTCCTACTATTTAATGTGTCATCTGTAGCACTAGTTGTACGCCACAGCATTACAGAGTGCCGGTCGTGTGTTGGTCGGTTGCAGTCTCTGGAGGACGTGCGTCTGGACGTGGCGGGTGTGCGCGGGCGCTCGTACCGCAACGCGGCGTACAAGATCGCGCGCAGCGGAGCGCTGCCGCCCGTGCACGTGGTGGCGGAGCTCGCCACGCCGCTGCACACGCTGTACAAGGTGCGGGCCAAGCGCGCCGTCTACCGAGGTACACACCCACCCTATCCTATAAGGTACCTACCGACTGTCTTCGTCTAACAAACAATGTGTAACGTAAGAGACCAAGTGTTACTTACTTCGAAAGTTCTGCACGAGCGGCCCCCCCGCGGAACTGCTCCACCTAGTTTCGTGTCCGCTGTTGAAATGTTTATTATAGGTACGGTTTGTACGTTTAGTTTAAATATTAAGATGTGTGTGTGTGTGTGTGTGTGCGCGCAGAGCTGTGCGACGTGGACGCGCAGCAGATCGTGGAAGACTTCTGCGCGCAGGTGTCGGCGGTGGTCGCGCGCAGCCCCGACTGCCGCGGGCGGTGCGCGCTCGTGCGCTACGACGGTGCGTATATACCCTCCCACCTACTATAAGGAACACCAAAACAAAGTCCATTAGATACATTAGGTACTCACATGCATAACGGCTGCTTCGCTCCTCCGATCCCACAAGATAGAATTTACAAAAAAAATGCAATGACTCTTTGTCGTTCGACTCGAGCGCCTGCGCCCGGGGTCGGGGGTTCGATTCCCACCGGGGACACACAATACAACTTTGTACAAGTTGCTACCGGCCTGGTCGAATTGTCCAATCTTTTACTCGTACCTAATAAATAGGCTGATACCCTACACCTACTTATATAATTAATTTTAAGACGATTACAACTTCTATAGCTCATCTAGGAAAAGTAACATTTACTTAAATTTATGTGAACTACAATCTTCGTCAACTTAAAATGACATAATTTCAGATACGGATCCAAATCAAAACTTGGCCACCGTGTTGGTGGACAAAATACGGGAGTTGCAGCCGGACTTCGAGGAGGTCGTCGCCACACACATGGAGCTCAACAGACAATAGCTCTCTCTCGTTCATACAGCCCCGCGCCCCCCGCGCCTCGAGCCCCCCGCGCCTCTATAATTGTGTTGGAAAGTATTAAACCAGGGCCCTATTTAATAAACGTTACAATCCTACAATTTTGTAAAAAACTGACATATTTGTCAAGTTTTACGACAAGTGCTGTTTAATAAACCTCACAAATATTTAAGAACTTTACAGGTAAATAACTTACAATTGTCACAGTTACAAATGCTGTTTAATGAAAGTTTACATATATGTAGAAAACGCCTGTAGATTTCGATGACCTGTAAATTACCTACATTTTACATAAAATATAAGTTGGTTGTGAAGATTCCTAATTATCAAAGGTAGATTTAAAAACTCTTGAGTTGAGGATTTTAAGGTGATCGCACACTTGTCCGCGCCGAATAAGCCGAAAGAATCGAATAGAATTCGTTGTATGTATGAAATCCTATGAAACCTCTCACAATAATTATTACACTACTCTTTGACTCTGAATAAGGTGAGGCTTATATACAGGGTGTCCCACGGCGATGCCACACGGAGGGAAAGTACATTAAATATTGAATATGGGATATTTTACTCAAAGAAGACATCATTTAATTTTTTATAATACGTAGAACTGCATTCACAGATTTTTTAAAAATCGCCTGCCTCAACCGGGAATCGAACCCGCCAAATTTGAAAAAAAAAACCTTATGCATTTTTTGATAACGGTTGAAAGGGTCAATCATAAGGATTATATTTTCCTAAATAACATAGCATCTTATATCAAAGGAAGATGAAATTATTATTTTATCGAAAATAATTAGAATTTAATTTATCAAATGCTCAATATGTGATTCATTCTATATTATACAAATTTTTACTCATTTAACAATTTCTCTTTTTTTCTTGATTTATCTTTGCATGATTGCCGTTCAATTACTTATTCATCATCACTACTTTCACTACTCGTTGTTAGAACCATTTTTAAAAATTAAATATTGACATAATAGCTTGAGGCACTAATTTTTAATGTTTTGACATAGGGTGAGATCACCTGTCGGAATTGTATTATAATTTACAAAATATGTAAACTTGTAAATACAATTCGTGTTCATTAAAGCAGTTTTCCCTACAAATATGTAAATAATCACCTGAAGGTGAAAATATTTATTAAACAGAAATATGTAAAATTGTAGCTACAATTCTACAATTTTGTAGATTTTCCACCATGGTAAATATGTAAGATAAAATTATTATTAAACAGAAACTTGTAGAATTGTAGCCTGTAATTTACATTTACATTTTACAATTTGTAATGTTTATTAAACAGGGCCCAGATTAATAACCAGGGCCCTGTTTAATAAATACATATTACAATTTACAAAATATGTAAATTTGTATGTGTGTGTGGCGCCGACTCAAAATTATCTATTAGTGTAGGAGCGTAGGTAGTTAGACCTAAAAGGTTCCTTTTTATTATTTTTCGCTTTTCAGTTCCTTTTTTTGTCTGTAATTTTTAAACGTGCAATAAAGTGTATTGAATTGAATGAATGTAATAGAACCAGATAGGGTATAGGTTTTTATAAAAAAGAAAACTGTTTTTAATAATAATAAATGTATAATTGTCCACATCATTTGTTGTTTACTGTTGTTCATATGCGTCATCTTGGCTGAGACACGGCCTCTGATTTGAAATCTGACTATGCAGAAAGGAAATGTACTTCAAATGTTCTATAAATATACCTGAAAATTATTATTAGTACCTAACCTACCTCAGCCGTATAAAAATTATTTTGATGAAATTAGGTACCCTGGAATAACATAGGCTACTTTTTACCGCGGTAAACTGTAAATTATATAAATAAAATATATAAATAAAAAACGCGGAAAACTGTGTTTTGTTTAGTGCGGTGTGAGCTGCAGTGTGGATCACCGAATGTCACTAGAGATTACAAACTACGATTCGGCCTTTAAGGACTAGTTTCCAATTGGCCGTAAAACAATATATAAAAAATATGTTCCGGTCTGTCACTGTCACCCACAGATTATAAAGTATATGCTGTCATCTGAGATGCTGTCACTTGTAATAATAATAGTTCCATGGCTGTCACCTCAAAAACAATCACCTGTCACTACTGTCACCTCCCTCACTGTCAAGTGTCACCCAACCCAAGTTCCTGTCAAATCCTATGAAGTGAATAAAGTGCCGGCACGCACTTGATGGCTTGTTGTGCTTGTGCCGTGGCTTGTTCAGTCGGTGTACGTGGTGTCATAACATTATTTATCAGATATCTATCACATGTTCAGTTATCTGTCAGTGAGTAGGTAGATAGGAGCTGCAGCAGCACGGAGCGTGAGAGCGGCGCGGGCGCACCGCGCCCCCACGGGGACACTGCACTTTGGAATAATAGATAACAAGTAGCGAGATGTGGGCGCGTGTAGCGGCGGCGGCGCTGTGCGCGTGCGCATGGCTGGCGGCGGGCGCGGCGGGCGCGGCGAGCGAGGGGAGCGTGTTCGGCGCGGGCGCGGCGCACACGTACGAGGTGCTGAGCGAGGTGTCCGTGGGCGAGGCGGGCGGCGCGGGGCGCGGCGCGGTGGCCTACCAGCTGCGCGCCACGCTGCAGGTGGCGCGCCACTGGCCGCCCGCAGACCACCGCCCCCTCCACGACGACCACCTGCTGCTGCGCTTCCACGTGAGTCAAGAGGGTGGTGACCATACACACAGATCCTGCCCTAGAATCGGTTGGAGTGGACAAAAGGGGGTGCCAAGGAAAAAATTTTTGAATATATTCAGAAATCACTTCCACGGGGCCCCCCTTTTGTCCACACTGACCCTAGAATCCTCCAACTGGTTATTTTCATAGGCTTTTTTTAAATGTAGGTATTTTTTCTTCCTTTCATATAATGTAGGTACCTAATAAAATGATTATCTATTACCATTTAAAGGTATAAATGGTAATAGATAATCATTATATTTCCCTTATTGAATAGAAGTGAGGTATCCCTGTCAAAGCCCACCCTGGCCGCTTATTGTTTAGTAATTTCTCTGCAACAAATTATATCTCTCCTCTGTCCACTGGATCTACCTCATGGCTTTTTTCAGTGTATTTTGCCAAAGTGGACGTAAATTGAAGAAATTGAAATTATTGGATCATTGACAATGAGCCCTAATTAGAAACTGTCAACACGTGGGATGTACGTGCAGGTGATGTCAATAACCATTCCCATCCGTCCATGTCCTGGTCCCGTCATATGTGTGCGTGTGCGTGCAGGGCACACCACCAAGGTTTGATGTGGTTGTGTATTAACATCTATAATTATACTATACATATATCTATATCATTAATCTACATGACAACTGCACCTGCTTCTGTCGTGGGGTGGTTGGTACATTGAAAATTGACATTGTGTAATATATCCAGTGTACTCATGCAATATAATATTTTGACTTTCGTTGTAAGTTTTTATTGTATTTTTAAATAGATAACCTCTTCTGGTTGCTGATAATGGAATCTATCCTATATCATATTCATATCAAATAAATTAAAATTAACTTAAATCTCTTATCATCAGACAAGGAGACCGGTCACGAAAGTAGTAAATAATTAATAAACAATTTTTGCACAAAACTCCCGTTGTCGTGGCGTCGGTGCAGCGCCAAACCCCCCCCCCCCCCCCCCAACAAACATTTTACAAATCACGTTATTTGTTGTTGAGTGTCGGTGGTCGTCGGGCCCGCGGCCGGCCGGCTTATCAGTCTGCGAGCCGTGACCCGCGACCCGAGCGTGTGCGATAACGGGCCGGCGTCGGTCGGTCGGTTGGTTGGTTGCAGCTCGGGGAGGTGGTGGCGTGGGGCCGGGGGGCGCACCCGCGCGCCGAGTGGCAGCCCCGCGGCGCGCTCTGGGGGGGCGGCACGTTCTACGCCACGTGGCGCGCGGGCCGCGTGCTCGCCGCGCACCTGCACGCCGCGCACCCCGCCGCCCTGCTCGACTACCAGCGCGCGCTGCTCAGCCTGTTCCAGGTACACGCGCACACACACTACTGTTGTAACACTCGCGAGTCGCGTGTAATGACGCTGGCCGCGCGCAGTTCCAGGTGCCGGGGGAGGGCGAGGGCGAGGCGGAGCGCAACGAGACGGACGTGTCGGGCGCGTGCCGCGTGCGCTACGAGCGCGCCTCACTCACCGAGACGCGCAAGTACAAGGTGAGCACACGCCCACGACAGTATGTTCGAGGCCGGGGCGGCCGGCGGGGTTGAAGCCGACATTTAATATGATTAACTTAGCACACCTTTATTATGACTATTTCCAATACATTTGGCATTAATTTATAACAAATACAATGTAAAGACTAAAGAGCACGTGCAATCGAATAACATTATGAGTTGGAGAACTTGCGAAAGATTATATGAAGTACATGTGTGATGTTGACAGAGCGGGTGCGTGTGGGGGGAGGGCGAGGGCGGCGGTGAGGGCGGCGAGGAGGAGCCGGTGGAGAGCCGGCGCGTGACGCGCGTCACGCTGACGGACGCGCGCGACGCGGTGCGCGCGCTGCACGCCGAGGAGGTGCACGCGGCGGGCGCGGCGCTGGGCGTGCCGCTCAAGGCGCGCGCCTACACCGCGCTGCGCCTGCTGCGCGCTGAGCCCGCGCCCGCCGCCGACCCCTCGGGCTCCCTGGCCGCCGCGCTGGCCGCGCTGCCGCCCGCGCTGGCGCCGCACGCGCTGCCGCTGCAGCCCTCCGCGGTCAGTGCGCGCCCACAGCCGATAGCCCGACGCCATACATACATCTGCCGGCGTATTATATTTATATTTCAAAGTTATTAACCTCCACTAAGGCTTCATTCCGAAATGAAGCGACGCGGCGCGTCTCGCCGGCGGCGCGCGACACGCGACGCGCGACACGCGACACGCGAGCGCGACACTACATTGAAATAAATACACAACTAATTTAGCAATTTGTATGTGAGTGTGTGTGCAGGAGCCGGAGGAGGAGGCGGCGGCCGCGCTGGAGGAGGCGTGGGGGGAGGTGCTGGCGGCGGGCGGCGCGGAGCCCGCGGGGCGGGGCGGGCGCGCGCCGCACGCGGCCGCGCTCGCGCGCGCGCTGCCCGCCGTGCGCGCCGCCGCACTGCCCGCGCTGCGCGCGCTGCTGCACCGCGACGACGCGCACGCGCACCTGTGAGTCGCGCGCACCGACCACGCGTGCACCGCGCGCTCGACCCCCGCTCGTGACGTCTCTCTCTCTCAGGCCGGAGCTGGTGCAGGTGCTGGGGCTGGCGGGGTCGCGCGCCGCGCACCGCGCCGCCGCCGAGCTGCTGCAGCTGCGCGGCGAGCCCCCGCAGCCGCTCGCCGACCGCTACCTGGCCGCGCTCGCGCTCGCTCCGCGCCCGCACGTGAGTGCCTCCCCGCCCCGCCCCGCCCCGCCCCGCCACCACCTCACCCGAGGCTACATGCGTGCGTGTTGCAGGAGTGGGTGGTGCGCGACGCGCTGCGGCTGGGCACGGAGGCGGGCAGCGCGCGCGTGCGCCTCGCCGCGCTGCTCGCCGCGGGCGCGGCCGCCGCGCGCGCGCCCGAGCCGCTCGCGCTCGCCGTGCGCGACGAGCTGCTCGGCGCGCTCACCAAGTGCAAGGTACGCAATACATATACTTACAGCAGCACCGTAACTCACCCTCACCTTGAAATAAATGCCTAGCTCTGTTCTATTCTATGTCGGCTTTTACGCTAACATCAATGGCGATGGCTCACTGTACGTGATACCGTGCCCTGCCAGGAGGAGGAGTGCGAGGAGGCGCTGGTGCTGGCGCTGGGCAACGCGCGGCGCGCCGACACCGCCGAGCCGCTGCTACAGCGCGCGGAGCGCGGCGCGCCCGCCGTGGCGCTGGCCGCGCTGGACGCGCTGCGCGCCGCGCCGCCCCGCGCGCTGCCCGCGCCCGCGCTGCGCCGCCTGTTCGCGCTGGCGTCCACCGGCGCGCCGCTGGACGTGCGCGCCGCCGCGCTGGACCTGGCGCTGTGCCGCGCCGCCGCGCAGCGCCCGCCGCCCGCGCACCTGCTGGCCGAGGCGGCGCGCGCGCTGCACGAGCGCGGCCCGCACGAGCTGCGCCGCGTGCTGTGGCAGCGCGCGCGCGAGCTGCCCGCGCTGGCCGCGCTGCTGCCGCTGCTGCCCGCGCGCCTGCGCACGTGGGACGCGCGGGCCCTCAACGGCACATCGTCGGTGCTGGTGCGCGAGACGGGCTGGAGCGGCGGCGAGGCGGTGGGCGCCGCCGAGCTCGAGTCGATGCAGGTGGCCGAGGGGGGCGTGCTGCGGCGCGGGTGGGTGCGGCTGGCGCTGGGCGCGCGGCCCGCTCTCGAGCTGCAGCTGTGGACGCGCGGGCTGGCCGCGCTGGCCGGCGGCGGCGGCGGCGAGGTCGGCGAGGAGGAGGCGGCGGGCGGGGGGCTGGCGCTGGCGGTGGCGGGCGCGCGCCAGCGGCCCCTCACGCTGTTCTCTGGACAGGTGCGTCACGCACGACATACGATATGTGCGAGCGACGACCGTGTGTGCTCCGTGATGACGATGCCTGTGTGCGCGCGCAGGCGGAGCTGCTGGGGCTGGTGTGGGCGGGCGCGGGCAGCGAGCCCACGCCGGTGCTGCGCGCGCTGGTGCCGCTGGCCGAGCGCGGCGCGCGCGTGCCCCTGCTGGTCGGCGTGGAGCTGCGCGTGCGCGCGCGCGCCGCGGCCGCGCTGGCGCTGGACGCGCACGCGCAGGTGTCGCTGTGGTCGCGCACGGCGCGCGCGCGCCTAGCGCTGCGCGCCGGGTTGCATGCGGCCGCGAGCTTGGAGGTGGGCGCGCCCGGCGCGCGCGACGCCGCCCCCGCGCTGCGCGCCGCCGCCGACGCGCGCTCGGAGCCGCGGCTGCGCATCGCGGCCGACCTGGACTTCTACGACGCGCCCGCGCTGTGCGTGCGCGTCGCGCTCGCCGACCACCAGCACGCGTGGGTACCGCACTCACACACACACACATACACACATACACACACACACACACACACACACACACACACACACACACACACACACACACACACACACACACACACACCAACAATATTGTGCCATAAAATAGTCAACATTTTCTTGAGATGAGGAACAGCTCCATAACATGTAGTAGGTATAAGTTTTCAAAACGACCCGGCAACGACTGTACAGCCAGCTTGTGTGTGTAGTGCGATGTAACGTGTGTGTGTTGCAGGCGCAACGTGTCGCTGGTGTCTGCGGTGGGCGCGCGGCGCTGGCGCGTGAAGCGCGCGCGGGCGGGCGCGGCGCGGCGCGCGGGCCGCACGCTCGCGCTCGGCGCCGCCAACGACGCCGCGTGCCGCGCGCTCGCCCCCCACGACGAGGACGACGACGACGACGAGCGCGCCGGGTAGCGCGCCCCCCCCCCCCCCCCCCCCTACACCAAAGCACCGCACACCAAATGAAGCACCATCGACGCGAGCCCATGGACCGAGTACTCCGTGTCATCCTACATCTGTGATTTTGTAATCTCACCGCTGCCCGTCTCCCCCGCCCGCCCCGCCCCCTGCGTCCGGGGGTCGCGGGGGGCGGTGGCCGGGCGGAGGGGGGGCTGGCTGTGTAACATAATGCATTTGCTAATATAAACATATCTTTGTACATTTATATTTTATAACATTTACACGCTCTCTATGTTTTAAGATATTTATTTAAATAAAAATTGTTATTAAATGCGTTCTTTCTTTTCTGCTGTTCGCTGATGATGTGAAGTTGATCACAGTGGTAAGATCACCCGAAGTGACTATCTCCGCTTTCCAGCGGTTAAGGTTTGTGATGCGTAATGCTAAGCCGCTAACCGCCGTCGCTACGCGAGCGCTATACGCCGCACCAGTGCGTAGTATAGTGGAGACGAACACGGTGGTCTGGACTCCACATGAGAAAAAATATATTCTCATGCTGGAACAAGTTCAAAAACGTTTTTTGAAATACCTTTATAAGAAAAACCATTGGTACTATCCATTCATGTATCCCACTCGCTTCTTGGAAGGACATCTTGGACATGACTCACTCGAATTGAGAAGGAACTTGGCCCTGGTGAGGTTCATCTTAAATATAATAAAAAACAAGACTGACTTCGTGGATCTTGTTGGAAGAGTTCTAGAACTGTTTATGCCCGGGTGTTATCGGCGCGCGCGCAGCCACCGGCTGTTCGTCGCGGCGCACTCTCGCGCACCAACCTGTACCGGCGCTCTCCCGTCGCGCACGCGCACGCGCACGCGCACGCGCACGCGCGCCGACTGCTCGGCTCCCTGCTCGCCGCAGCACCACACTGTGACTTGTTCGCGGATGGAATGCTAGAAAGAGGAATGCCTATTTCGTCCCTAGTTTAAATTATTATATTTATTGTATCGCTTTGGATATTCAATCTGTAATGTTACAATAAGTTTTATTTAAATAAATTGAAATTAATGTGTAGAGATGGCAGCACTGGCGTCTCCGGCTGGGCGAGGCCAGCAGTTGACACCATCTAAGAAGGTTCTATTAGTTTTCGTCGACCAATTTATAAAAGTCCAAAAAAGGAAAATAAGTACATAGAATTGCATACGGGCAAGCTGAACTAGACTACGCTTGTTCTAGTTGTTGTTGAACTACGGGACCCTGCACTGCGCGAGGCCCGACACGCACTTGGCCGGTTCTTTTTGTGGTTCCGTGTCAGTGTCACATTGCTTTTACAAGTTGGCAGGCGTTTTAATTAATTAATTAGAGACGGACCGACCGACCGACCGACACACGTCTGTGCCCCCCGCTGGGCGCGGCAACCGGATACACTACTACATATATAACCAGGATAAACTGGTCCCTCCTAGTATTGAAAATCCATAATATTCTAATCCAGCTGAAGGTAGTGTTTCGTGACGTGCGGTCGACTGTACACGCTGCAGTTGAACTGCCCGCCATCAGTGACGTCACCCGCCACGTGCCCCTCCCTCAGCCACCCCCCACCCCCCACCTACACGATGAATCGAGCAAACGACTAAAAAAGTTTTGATTGTATTACTTTGCATATCTTTAGGGTTCCGTACCTCAAAAGGGAAAATATCATGATCAGGTTTATGTTATTGCAGTCGCAATTTATTCATCCAACACATTTACGCGAATCAGTTGCAAATGTTCACTCCCCGGTGTACCGCCCGCCGTCGCCGTCACAGCGCCACCTAGCGGTGAGTAGAGGCGCTGCACAACCTTCGCCCGGAGCTCGGGGCGCGCTGGACACCGCCCCGCGCCCCGCGCCGGCCGCGGCCAGCCAGCACCGGCTCCCGAGGGACACTTTTTAATTTTATGTATTTTTTTTCTCTCGATTAAAAATGTGCACCTACCACGGCATTATAGGGTGGGTAGGGGGGCGATTTTTCTCGTTCCCGATGCCCTAGGAGCACGGGAGTGGTGTCGTTAGAAGCGGGGCGATGGCAGCTACATGCAGAACACAAAAATCAAAACAAACAAAAAATGCAAAATAACTAAATTTGCAAAAATATTCGTATGCAGCCGTCGACGCGGTTAGTTTGAATCCAAACATAAAAATCTAACAAATTTAAAACTAACAAAGTGAAACCTAACACTGAAATCTAACAAATTGAAACCTAACACTTTGACTAAGATAAAGAAACCAAACCTAACAAGGTGAAACCCAACAATTTTAAACCAAACAAGTTGAAACCTAACACATATAAAAATAACAAATTGACACCTAATACTTTGACTAAGAAATAGAAACCTAACAAAGTGAAACCCAACAAATTTAAACCTAACATAGAGAAAACTAACACTTTTAAAAATAACAAATTGAAACCTAACACTTTGACTAACCTAACCTAACCTAACCTAACAAAGTGAAACACAACAATTTTTAACCTAACAAGTTGAAACGGAACCTAACAAAGTGAAACCCAACAAATTTAAAGGTAACAAGTTGAAACCTAACAAAGGGAAACCCAACAATTTTAAACCTAACAAGCTGAAACCTAACCTAACAAAGTGAAACCCAACAAACTTAAACCTTACAAGTAGAAACCTAACAAAGAGAAACCTAACACTTTGAATTGAAATCTAACAAATTTAAACCTAACAAACTTTTTTTTTTTTTTTTTTTTTTTTTTTTTTTCAGTGTGGAAATGCATAAAGCATTTATAATGATTTATATGTGGGAGTCTCCCTAGGGCACACCCACTAAAACCACACGGTGGCCCTCCTCCATGCATGTAGGGGGCTCCGGACTCTACACTTAAGGAACGCACCGGAGCCCCCCCCGCACGACACCGAGGGTCCTCCCTGGGGGAGCGCGAGCGGCTCCCCCGACACCCTCCCGGTGTCGAGGCAGCGCGAGACCACGTCGCACTGCCGTCCTCCCCGGGCAGTGAAGATTATGCGGTTGAAGCCCCCGCTCAAAGCGCCCGCGACCCGACGACCCCTTCTAGTCGCCTCTTACGACAGGCAGGGGATACCGTAGGACAATTCGTTACCCGTACCTACAGGGTTGGCGCCGCCTGGACGGGTGTCGCTCCCGCTCGGCGGTCTCCTTCTGCACCTTCTGCGGCTTCACAAAAGGAGACCACGGCCTTCCATGCCCTATGGTTAGGTTAGGTTAGGTTAGGTTTCCCATGGCACCCCTACTCCAAACGGCAAAGAGGGTGAAACACCGGAGTGGTTTTAGTGGGTATGCTCCTCTACCGCTCTAACTGAGGAGAGAGTCCCACATAACCCATCTTCCCCCTGGGTACGCATAAAGCGTTTCCACTCCGTGAAAAAAAAAAAAAAAAAGGTTAGGTTAGGTTAGGTTAGGTTAGGTTAGGTTAGGTTAGGTTAGGTTAGGTTAGGTTCCCCCCCGACGGGTTCCCGCCTTGACGGGGCGGGGGGGCTCAGTAGCCGTGTTGCCTCCGCACGGTGAAGCTAAGAGGAACCCGAGGTGGGGCGCTCACAGTCGGCTTTGCCTCCTCCCGAAGTCGACTTGTGATGCGCCAAGGGGGGCTGCGTGGACGGGGGAGTATAAAACGGCGGTTCGGTAAGACGTCGATCTCCCCTTTCTCCGCAGCCGAGGTGGGATCGCGGGGGGAGAGGAGTGTTGGTATTGCGGTGCGCCACTCTCCCTACCCTCCGCGATCTTGGCGGGGCCGCACCGTAGATGCGGCAAAAGGGGGGCTGCGTGGACGGGGGAGTATAAAACGGCGGTTCGGTAAGACGTCGATCTCCCCTTTCTCCGCAGCCGAGGTGGGATCGCGGGGGGAGAGGAGTGTTGGTATTGCGGTGCGCCACTCTCCCTACCCTCCGCGATCTTGGCGGGGCCGCACCGTAGATGCGGCAAAAGGGGGGCTGCGTGGGCGGGGGAGTATAAAACGGCGGTTCGGTAAGACGTCGATCTCCCCTTTCTCCGCAGCCGAGGTGGGATCGCGGGGGGAGAGGAGTGTTGTTATTACGGTGCGCCACACTTCCTACCCCCCGCGACCTTGGCGGGGCCGCACCGCAGATTCGGCAACGGTGGGGCCGCGGGGTGAGGGGGGAGTGTCGGTAGTCTGGGACACCGCCTCCCCTATCCTCCGTGGCCGATGGTGTGGTTGGCGGCGGAGCCATGCACCTCATCCGCCGCTGGGGGTCGGGAATTCCACAGGCAGTTGGCCTGCTTTCCGACTCCCCCTTTGGGGTCGCGGACGGCTGAGGCGGGGGCCTCAGTCGTCCATTACATCTGACGCGACCCCGAGGAGGGCGGCAGCACGGGTGGCCTCGTGCTGCTGCAGCACCGTGAGGGTGCTGGGGGGAGGAATGTCTCCCCCCGAGAGGGGCCGCTGCAAAGCGGCGGGGCGCTGGAGTGGCTCCGGAGGCGGGCGTACCGATCCCGGGGTCCCTCCACGCGCCTGAGATGGCCACCGTGTGGTTTTAGTGGGTATGCTCCTCTAGCGCTATATCTGAGGAGAGACTCCCACATATCCCGGCCTCCGTCCCCCAGGAGGTCGGGAATGCATAAAGCATTTCCACACGAAAAAAAAAAAAAAAAAAAAAAAAAAAAAAAAAGGTTAGGTTAGGTTAGGTTCCCCCCCAACGGGTTCTCGCCTTGTCGTGGCGGGGGGGCTCAGTAACCGTGTAGAGGGCGCACGGTGAAGCTAAGAGGAACCCATGAGGGGGCGCTCCATTGTGGCTTTCAGCGGAAAGTCGCACTTGGAGCGCCAGGGCTGCGGGGACCCGTAGCCAGAGGGGTGTACCGGGAAACCGCAGCCCAAGAGGAGCCGCGGGGAGAGAGGTAACTCTCACCCCGTTGGCGGAGGGGGGCCTCCTTCTGCGACTCCGTTGCGTCGCAGTAGGAGGCCGTGGAGCGGGAGCGTGAAGACCTCGGTCGACGCGCACCCGTTCCGGCGCGGACGGACGGGTGGACGGAGGGCGCAGTTCGCTGCAGGCCTGAAACCCCGAGTGGAGTCAGTGGGTATTTGTTTCTGGGGGAAACCCACCAACTTCGACTTCACACGTCTGGGGGAGGACCGCGGTGTTTCACGGTCCTCCCCTTCAAAGCGCGGGAGCACCGGCTCAGGTCGGTGCGGCCGGGGGGTGTCCTGGTAGAATCCTAAGATCCCATGGTACCCCTACTCCAAACGGCAAAGAGGGTGAAACACCGGAGTGGTTTTAGTGGGTATGCTCCTCTACCGCTCTAACTGAGGAGAGAGTCCCACATAACCCATCTTCCCCATGGGTACGCATAAAGCGTTTCCACTCCGTGAAAAAAAAAAAAAAAAAAAAAAAAGGTTAGGTTAGGTTAGGTTAGGTTAGGTTAGGTTAGGTTCCCCCCCAACGGGTTCTCGCCTTGTCGTGGCGGGGGGGCTCAGTAACCGTGTAGAGGGCGCACGGTGAAGCCAAGAGGAACCCAAGAGGGGGCGCTCCATTGTGGCTTTCATCGGAAAGTCGCACTTGGAGCGCCTGGGCTGCGGGGACCCGTAGCCAGAGGGGTGTACCGGGAAACCGCAGCCCAAGAGGAGCCGCGGGGAGAGAGGTAACTCTCACCCCGTTGGCGGAGGGGGGCCTCCTTCTGCGACTCCGTTGCGTCGCAGTAGGAGGCCGTGGAGCGGGAGCGTGAAGACCTCAGTCGACGCGCACCCGTTCCGGCGCGGACGGAGGGGTGGACGGAGGGCGCAGTTCGCTGCAGGCCTGAAACCCCGAGTGGAGTCAGTGGGTATTTGTTTCTGGGGGAAACCCACCAACTTCGACTTCACACGTCTGGGGGAGGACCGCGGTGCCTCCCCTTCAAAGCGCGGGAGCACCGGCTCAGGTCGGTGCGGCCGGGGGATGTCCTGGTAGAATCCTAAGATCCCATGGCACCCCTACTCCAAACGGCAAAGAGGGTGAAACACCGGAGTGGTTTTAGTGGGTATGCTCCTCTACCGCTCTAACTGAGGAGAGAGTCCCACATAACCCATCTTCCCCCTGGGTACGCATAAAGCGTTTCCACTCCGTGAAAAAAAAAAAAAAAAAAAAAAAAAAAAGGTTAGGTTAGGTTAGGTTAGGTTAGGTTAGGTTAGGTTAGGTTAGGTTAGGTTAGGTTAGGTTAGGTTGGGGTGGGGTGCTAGGTCGGGTAACCTCCTCGTGTGCCCTACTGCTGTGGGTGCCTTTCGGATACGTCCGGGGGTAACCAGAGCAGGTTCGGGCCGGTGCACCCTGGGCATCGGTCAATAATGTTTCTTCGGGGACATTATTGGCCGATGGCGAATAACCCGACGAGATGGGGGGCTGTGCCTGCGAGTTCGCAGAACACAGCTCCATGGAGGAGGAGGCCCTCGGGCCTCAACGTTTCTCCGCGTGTCCCTCTGATTAGCAGAGGGCACAGTGGACGGAGCAAGGGCGGGCTGAGTGTGCATTTATGCCGCTTGGCAGGCACTTCGGTGCCAGGTATATCGTAATCCCTACGGATTCTCTGAAGGGACCGAGGGTCCACGACTCCTGGACCGCGAGGGATGAAAACCTCTATAAAATAAAGTTTCCCCGAATCCCAAATGGCGGCGCAGCGTGAGGGGATGCATGGTTGATGGGATGTTCAGCCATTACTGCGTCTTTCCCCCCCCTCCCCCCTCCCTCCTACCCCCATTTCCTAATCCTATAATCCTGTCCTATCCTATCCCATTCCCACTCCCATTCCTAAGGGGAACTCACCCCTAAAAAAAGAGAGCCTGTGGTAGGGTTACAGCCACACACCATGAGTGCGAATCAAAAACAACTACCCCAGGTGGGTACCAGCCTCTCCGAGGCTGGAGAATCCCACGGCGTCGCTTCGGCGGCGTCCTGCCCCTCGTATTCTGGGGGGGGCAATTCACACTCCGTGGGCGCATTGCGCCCGCGCTCTAAGGAGGGAGACGCGAGTCTGACGACGGGGGCTTCGCCATCACCAGCGCCCAGAGCGGCGCGGGTGAGGTCGAACCGCTCGGAGATCGACTCTAACATGGATGAGACGAGAGTATCAGGCGCGTTGGAGAAGCGTGCCGTGGTGGTACTGTCACGCTTAAGCGATGACTCCATCAACATGGACATAGAGAAGGGCGGCGACGACGAGACGGGAGACTCGGACGCAAGTCTGGAGACCGTCTCGTCGTTGTCGGGCCGGCTGTGGAAGTCCGGAGTGAAGAGACAACTCAGCTTGTCTGAGCCGTCTAGCGAGGAAGAGGGCGCTTCACCAACCCGACGAGGGAGAGGACGCCCAGCTACCACCGGCGAATACGTGGGACTGGCTAAGGCCAGGTCCGAATATTTGAAGGCAGAAAGGGAGTCTCTGCAAATCGAGGCCGAAAAGGAGGTGGCTGCGCAGGCTGCGCGAGCACGCAAAACTCGCGAGGCTCGCGTCGACTGTGCGGCGGCCTCTGTACAACCACCGGAGACGACTGAGGATGGTGGCACTGCCGCTGCTCTCAACAAACAGGTGCTGGATGCTCTCGAGACCGTTTCACTGGTCTCGAGAAAATCCAGCAACCTGAAGGGTACTTACCAACGTGCCCTCAAAGAAGCTGTAGCGTCCATAAAGAACGCAGTGAAAGTGCTACACACGCGCACGACAACCGAGGAGACGGCGCGTTTGCAGGCCAGCAACACGCGCCTGCAGACAGAGCTGGACGAACTCCGCAAGGAGTTTGTCCAGCTAAGGTCCGAATTGGCGACGGTTCGCAGGGGAATGACTTTGGAGGATAGTCGCTCCCCCTCCATGGACTTGGAAGAGTTCCCTCCGCTGCCGCAACCCAGGATAATGCCAGTAAACAGGCCGGCACAACAAACGGGGGATGAAAAGCCAGCCCTGGACGTGCAGGAGCTGACGCGCTCCATCATGGTCCAAGTGGGGACCATGGTTGGTGCGCGTCTGGAGTCTCTAGAGGACAGGCTCCTGCCGCCCAAACGCATGCGGCCACCACTGGCTGGAGACAAAAAGAAGGAGATGACGCAAGGCTCCGCCCAGGAGACAGGACTCGCGCATGACGCACCCCCACCTCCCGTTCCCGACCAACAGGGGCGGAAGAAGAGAGGCAGGAAGAAGAAGACAGAAAACAAGTCCCCTGAGGAGACTGAGCCTCGCCCAGACCCCCCGCCGCCCGCCCGCACGGGTGAGGCCTGGAAGGTGGCGGGAGGGAAGAAACCTAAGAAAAAGACGGGGAAAGTTGCGCAAACGCAGTCGCAGAGCCAACATAAAAAGAAGGACCATAAGCCCCGCCAGCCCCGGACGACGGCTGTAGTTATTACACTACAGCCGGAAGCCGCGGAGAAGGGCCTGACGTACGGGCAGGTGATCGCTGAGGCTAAGAGCAAGATAAAGCTCGAGGACCTCGGCATCCCCCCGGGAATGCGAGTCACCATGGCGGCCACTGGTGCGCGGATCCTGCAGGTGCCAGGAGCCACCAGTGGTGATAAAGCCGACTCCCTGGCTAAAGCGCTGCGGGAGGTAATAGGTGAGAGCAACATCCGAGTCTCCAGACCCACGAAGTGTGCAGAAATGCGCATTTCGGGGCTGGACGACTCGGTGACTCCCGACGAGGTTGTCGATGCGGTTGCGAAGGCCGGTGGGTGCGCCGCAGATCAGGTGAAGCCCGGCGTAATTCGCCAGGGTTTCACTGGTCTCGGTACAATTTGGGTGAAATGCCCGGTCGCTGCCGCCAGAAAGGTGGCAGAGGGTGGTCGTCTTCTGGTCGGGTGGGTCTCGGCGCAGGTAAAACTGCTTGAGACCAAGCCTCTGCGGTGTTATCGCTGCCTCGAGACGGGGCACGTCAGAGCGAAGTGCGCCGCAGAGGTTGACAGGAGCGACCACTGCTACCGTTGTGGCAAGCCTGGTCATAAGGCCGGCGGTTGCGTGGCCGATCCGCACTGCACCGTGTGTGCGGCTGCAGGCAAACCAGCGGGGCATAGGGTGGGCGGCAAAGCATGTGCCGTCACCCAACCCAAACACGGGAAGGGAGTCAAAAAGGGCGGCGATGGCCTCAGGGTCTCCTCGCAGCTCGACTGCCCTGCGGCTAGCATCCCTGCAGCCCAGGCCGAGGAGAACCTGATGGACATCGGTAATTAATGGACATCAGGTTTATACAGGGGAATATCAATCACTGCGCCAATGCTCAGGACCTTTTGTTTCAGAGCATGGCGGAGCGATTGATACAGGTGGCAGTGGTCGCCGAGCCCTACTTTGTCCCGCCCAGAGATAACTGGGCGGGGGATCGCGAGGGCTTGGTGGCCATAATCACCCAGTCCGGACTTCCCCTGGAAAGGGTGACGAGAGGTCGAGGTTTCGTCGCGGCATACGTGGGAAATATGATGGTGGTTGGGGTGTATTTCTCACCAAATCGGACCCTGGCGGAATTTGAACAGTTCTTGGTCGAAGTCGGGGCTCTGATTGGCCAGAGTTCACCCACCAACGTGATTGTCGCCGGGGATCTCAACGCCAAGTCTATGGCGTGGGGATGTCCGGCGACGGACCCTTTTGGTGAGGTGCTCGAGGAGTGGGCGGTGGAGATCGGACTGGTGGTGCTGAACCGTGGATCGGTCCCCACGTGCGTGCGGCAACAGGGCAGCTCAATCGTGGACGTCACGTTCGCAAACGCTGCCCTGGCGCGCCGTGTCCAGGACTGGGAAGTGCTGGAGGATGTGGTGACGCTGTCGGACCACCGATATATTCGGTTTGATATCGCTGCATCCCCAGTGGCCCCAAGTGGTCCCAGCCGATCCCGGGAAAGCGAAGGACCACGATGGAGGCTAAAGCGCCTTGACCGCGAACTTCTGTACGAGGCGGCCCTGGTTCAGGCCTGGGAAAATCCGCCGGAGGGCCCCGTCGAAGTGGAGCGTGAGTCGGAGTGGCTCGGGGTGGCCATGTCGCATGTCTGCGACGCGGCCATGCCCCGCGCCAGGCCGGCCCCGCCCAGGCGCTCCGTGTACTGGTGGTCCGACGAACTCGCACAGCTCCGCGCCGAGTGCGTGGTGGCGAGACGTCGGATCACCAGATACCGAAGGCGACGGCAGAGAGACGAGGCCGAGGAGGCGCTATTGTACGCTACCCACAAGGAGCGTACAAAAACTTTTAAGGTGGCCATAGCCAACGCCAAGTCATTGGCGAGGGAGGAGATGCTGGAGACCCTAAACAAAGATCCATGGGGGAGGCCGTACAGGTAGATGTCCTGTTTCCGGACAGGACTGCCCACGTCCCTCCGCCGATGGCGGCGGTGGCAGAACGGGACGAGGAAGTGAGCGCGCCCGAGGTGACTGAGGGTGAGCTGAAGGCGGCGGTGCTGCGGCTTCAGAGTAAAGGCAACACCGCCCCGGGACTTGACGGCATCCCCGGCCGCGCCTTGGTACAGATGCTGGGACCCCTCGAGCCGAGGGTGAGGGCGATGTTCAGCGCGTGCCTAGAACAGGGCCAGTTCCCCCGCAGGTGGAAAACGGGAAAGCTGGTCCTGCTGAGGAAGGAGGGACGCCCGGCTGATTCGCCTTCGGCGTACCGGCCGATCGTCCTGCTCGACGAGGTGGGCAAGCTCTTTGAGCGCGTTGTAGCCGCCCGCCTCGTCAAACACCTGGAGGAGGAAGGGCCGAACCTCAGCGAGTGTCAGTTCGGCTTCCGTCAGGGCAGGTCCACCATCGACGCGATCGCGCGGGTGAGGGCCCTGGCGGAGGACGCGGTGTCCCGAGGGGAGGTCGTCTTGGCGGTGTCTCTGGACATCGCCAACGCCTTCAATACCCTGCCCTGGGACACCATAAAGGAGGCGCTGAGGTTCCACGGCGTGCCGGGGTACCTGCGCCGGGTGGTGGCGGCCTATCTCTCCGAGAGGACCGTCACATACCCGGCGCAGAGTGAGTGGCGGAGCCGAGCGATGTCGTGCGGTGTTCCACAGGGATCGGTCCTCGGACCGCTCCTGTGGAACATCGGTTTCGACTGGGTGCTGCGCGGGCGAAATCTGCCGGGCGTCAGCGTGACTTGTTACGCTGACGACACGCTCGTGACGGCTTGTGACAGCACATACCGGAGGGCTGCCATACTGGCTACGGCTGGTGTGGCGCAAGTAGTGGCCAGGATCCGCCGGCTAGGGCTGGAGGTGGCGCTAAACAAGTCTGAGGCTCTGTGTTTCCACGGGCCTCGGAGGGCGCCACCGGCCGGATCCAACTTGGTGGTGGGTGGAACTTCCATCGGGGTCGAGTCGACGATGCGGTACCTAGGCGTCGTCCTCGACAGCCGGTGGAATTTTAAGGCGCACTTTGCGCGCCTGGCTCCGAAACTCGTCGGAGCCGCCGGCGCGCTGAGCCGTCTTCTCCCCAACGTCGGCAACCCGGGTGCAGGCTGCCGCCGCTTGTACGCGTTGGTGGTGCGGTCGATGGCCCTCTACGGGGCCCCCATCTGGGTGGATGCCTTGAACGCCCACAACAGGACCTTGCTGCGGAGGCCGCAGCGGGTCATGGCGGTCAGGCTCGTGAGGGGGTACCGCACCATATCGTGCGAGGCAGCGTGTGTGCTGGCCGGCACTCCGCCCTGGGAGTTGGAGGCCGAGGTGCTGGCGGAAGTATACCAGCGGGTCTCGGAGTCGCGGGCCCGAGGAGAACGTCCACATCCGGAGGAGATAAGGCGGTGGAGGGAAACCTCCCGCGAGGTGCTCCTCCGGAAGTGGAGAGATCGTCTGGAGGAGCCGGGTGCGGGCCTTCGGACGATCGTAGCCGTCCGACCCGTCCTCAAAAGATGGGTCGACGAAAGACCGGGGGCTCTCACCTTCCACCTCGTGCAGGTCCTCTCGGGGCATGGTTGTTTCGGGAGGTACCTGTGCGGTGTGGCGGGGAGGGAGCCCACCCCAGAATGTCACAGCTGCGGCTGTGAGGAAGACACGGCGGAGCACACGCTCGCTGTGTGCCCTGCGTGGGCAGAGCCGCGGGCGCGCCTGGTCGCGGCCGTGGGTGCGGATCTCTCGCTGCCGACCGTAGTCAAATCTATGGTCGACAGCGAGAGGTCCTGGAAGGCGATGGTCTCCTTCTGCGAGGAGGTGATGACGCAGAAGGAGACGGCGGAGCGGGCAAGGGAGGAGGATGCCTCCGCCCCCCTGATGCGCAGACGGAGGGTTGGGCGTAGACGGCGGGCGTACGCAAGTACGGAGCCGCCGTAAGCGCCCGAGGGCCCTGTGGGCTGGGGCGAGGAATACAGCCACGGTATCCCCTGCCTGTCGTACAAGCCGACTAAAAGGGGTCGTCGGGGCCGCGGGCGGCTGAGGCGGGGGCCTCAGTCGCCCATAACATCTGACGCGACCCCGAGGAGGGCGGCAGCACGGGGTGGCCTCGCGAGGGTGCTGGGGGGAGGAAGCACTCCCCCCGAGGTGAGCCGCTGCAAAGCGGCGGGCGCGGAGTGGCTCCGGAGGCAAGGCCCCAAAGGCCTGCTCGGAGCCACTCCAGTAATGCGCCGGGATGGCCACCGTGTGGTTTTAGTGGGTAGGGCCCCCCGTATCTGAGGGTAGAGAAAAAAAAAAAAAAGGTTAGGTTGGGGTGTCCCATGCGGCGGCATGTGCCCTCGCCGGCACAATGCCCTGGGAGCTAGACGCCCTGGTGATGGCGGAAACTCACCAGGCGCGGGCTGAGGCAAGGGCGAGAGGGGAGCGTCCGGATCCGGCGCTGATTGAAGGTGGGCGCCGCTTGGCGGCAGAGAGGATGCGGGACCGATGGAAGAGGGCCTTGGAGGACTCTCCATACGGTACCCGCACATTGGGGGCACTCCTCCCGTCGTTCGGGGAGTGGCTAGAGAGGGAGCACGGTAGCCTCGGCTTCCGTCTGTCGCAGGTGATGACCGGGCATGGCTGCTTCGGTCATTACCTGCACGGGATAGGGAGGGAGCCGAGTCCGCGGTGCCACGAGTGCGGGGCCCCGGACGACACGGCGGAGCATACCGTGGAGGAGTGCGCCCGATGGGACCTGGAGCGACAGGACCTGGTGGAGGCCACCGGATGTGGGGATCTCTCGCTGCCAGCAATGGTCGCGACCATGCTGAGCAGCGAGAGATCGTGGGAGGCGGTAGCCTCCTTCTGTGAGACAATCATCTCGCAGAAGGAGGCGGCGGAGCGGGTGCGCGAAGACGCAGTCGACGCGCACCCGCTCCGGCGCAGACGGCGGGGCAGAAGGCGGGCACAATTCGGTGCCCGTCTTCTGCCCCTTGTGTAGACGTGGGTGAGGGGCCCACTATCAAAGTCTACACACGTCTGGGGGAAGGGCCGTAGCGTTTGCGGTTCCTTCCCTCCTTGGCGCGGGGCACCAGTTGGTGCGGCCGGGGGGGTGACGTGGTGAAATCCTTGTGCAACCCACGCACCCCCCACAAAAACGGCAGAGCGGGTAAAACGCCGGAGTTGGTTTTAGTGGGTATACCATCTCACTCTGAGATCGGGAGTCCCACACACCCCCCCCCACATGGTCTCCCTAGACCGGGGGGGATGGTGCCTAACGCATTTCCAACTCCGTGAAAAAAAAAAAAAAAAAAAAAAAAAGGTTAGGTTGGGGTGCTAGGTCGGGTAACCTCCTCGTGTGCCCTACTGCTATGGGTGCCTTTCGGATACGGATCCGGGGGTAAGCATAGCAGGTTCGGGACGGTGCACCCTGGGCATCGGCCAACAATGTCTTTTCGGGGACATTATTGGCTGATGGCGAATAACCCGACACGGTCCGCTCCCAGTACTTCTCTGGTCATCAGAGAATACTTGGGATGCGGACGAACGGCGGGTCTGGTGAGCCGGATTGGCCGGACACCAGACTGGCACCACCATCTTGCCACCGCCGCAAACCGTAACCCTGAGTGACGTGGTCATGTCTCGCGACTCAGGGCCGGGGGTCTTGCCTTAATTGGCCGGACCGCGAGGAAGTCAAACCTCTCTAAAAAACCCCAATCTCCGTAGCTTGGTCGTGGTTACGGAGTGCTCGGTTCGAGCGGCTGGTGGGTGTGGGCGGCGGGGTGGGCCCTCCCGCCGTCAAACCAGTCACTAGCGACCCGCCCTGGTTGCGGCTCGGGCTTCCAAGGGTTGTATTATGCGGGTACTGCCACTACTGCGTGGCCCTTTAGTACTCGTGGGATCAAAAATGGAAAATGGAAACAAAAATATTGATGATGGAAGGGAGGACGCGACGTGTCCAGATGGGACCGTCGTGTCACAACAGACCGGCACACAAATGGACACTGAAGGAAACATCAACTCGACGACTAACGCACGCTTAACGGACTTGACCGAGAGGGAAGGGCGCGAGGTCCTGGGGCCGCCCGCGGAGTCCATGGACACCGCAGAGGCTTTCAGGAGACCCGGCAAGAGAGGGGGAGACGATGACCTTCGGTCCCAGACTGGGGCCAAGGTCAACACGGCTCGGAGAGGGAGACCGGCAAAGGCCACGTACCCGGGGTGTACAGATGGAAGGGCACGGTCCAGTAGCCTGGCGGCCGAGAGGGCCAAAAAAGTTACGGAGCCAGCGAGGGAGTTCCTGAAGGAACACCCTCTCTCGCAACTGGCCAAGCCTGGGAGGAGGGAAAAGGGGGAGGCCACGAAGAATAGTAGCCCCACCGCCACGAGAGACGAGTTGCTGGAGGCCACACGACGTGCCGCCAACGCCATCAGGGACGAGGCGAAAAAATGTGGCAACCTCAAAGGGGTGGTCTGGGGGAGGATGAATGCCTCCGTCAGGGAGATTCTGCTGGCGACAGAGGAACTCCAGACCCTGGAGGAGTCCGAAGTTGTCCGCGTATTAAAAGCGGACAACAAGAGAATGAAGGAGCAGCTCTCACAGCTCCAATCGGAGACGAAGGCCCTCAGGGCTGCCTTCGCCGAAAGGGGGGCCTCAACGTCGGCAACCCCAGCTGCTCCCACTGATCTGTCGGAGCTGGTGGCGACACTCCAGAGGGACTTGTTTGAGTCTCTCGGAGATGTCATACACGAGAGGTTCCGGGGGATCGGGGAGCAGCTAAACGTCCGGCTGGGGGAGCTGGAGAAGAGGCTCCCAGCGGAGCCTAATCCCCGCCCCCCCTTGGCGGCAGACCGCAAGAGGGAGGCGGCTGCGGCCACCCGGGCCGACGGGCAATCACAGCGTGAAGCGGTTGCGCAGGAAGCCACACCTGCCGCAAACCCTGCGCCTACTAGGCAGCAGGTTAAGACCGGGCGTAAAGCCAGACCCGCTAAGTCCCCTGCTCCCAGGCGGACTGCTGCCGGACCACGGCCGACCGAGACTGGGCAAGGGACCTCCCCCCCTGCCCAGGAGACACCACCTCCTGCACAGGCGTCCTGGAAAGAGGTACTGAAGCGGAAGGGGAAGGGAAAGGGGAATCCCAACCAACCTCCCCCAGCACAACAGGTGAAGAAGCCTCCGCCGGGGCTGAAGAAGCCGTCCATCCCCACCACTGCGGCAGTGGTGGTCGAGCTTCTCCCTGAGACTGAGGCCACATATGCCTCAGTCATGACCAAAGTGGTCACATCGGTGGGCCTGGCGGAGGTCGGGCTTGAACACGTGCGGGTCCGGACAACGGCCACCGGGGCCCGTAAAATTGAGGTTCCCGGCGAGAACAGCAGCAGGTCCGCTGACGAATTATGTCGGCGGATTCAGGCTGTGGTGGGGGGCGAGGCCAAAGTTTATAGGCCTGTAAAGATGGCGGCCATCCAAGTCAATGGCCTGGATGAGACGGCGAGCCAGGAGGCGGTGGCCCTGGCGGTGTCATCCGAGGGCAAATGCCTACTCGCTCAGGTGAAGGTGGGGAGGATCAGGGCGTTGCGCAATGGTACCGGGTCGGTGCTCGTGCAGTGCCCGGTTACCGCAGCCAGCGCCCTAGTAGGCGCAGGGCGCCTGAAAGTCGGGTGGTCGTCGGCTCAGGTGAAGAGCCTGGGACCGACCCCCATGAGGTGTTTTAGGTGCATGGGCATCGGTCACACGAGGGCGCTCTGCCCTTCGTCGGTGGACCGCGGAGCGCTGTGCTTCAGGTGCAGCCGGCCGGATCACTGGATGGCGGACTGCACAGAGAGCAAGCCCTTCTGTGCAGTGTGCCACCTGGCCAAACGTCCGGCCGGACACATAATGGGAGGCCGGATGTGCACCCCACCTCCAACCAGGGGCAAGGAGGCTCCGCCAGGGGCCCCGAGGACAGCCGCCGAGCAATCGGCCCAAGAGGGAGTAAGCATGGATGTCTGAATGCCAGTACACCGGCACTCAGACATCCTGCAGAGCAACCTCAATGGCTCTGCTCGCGCCCAGGACCTGCTCATGCAGGTCATGGCCGAGTGGAGCATTGAGGTTGCGGTGGTGGCGGAGCCGTACCTCGTCCCGCCCCAACCCAATTGGGTGGGGGCCACGGACGGAATGGCGGCGGTGGTGGTGCCGACGGGGGGAAACTCTCTCCCTCTCTCTCCTTTGGGGCGCGGGCCGGGTTATGCGGCGGCTAAATGGGGAGAGGTCGTGCTGGTGGCCGTATACTTCTCCCCTAATCAGCCGCTGCGACTCTTCGAGGACTTCCTAGAAGTCCTCGAAGGAGTAGTGAGGAGGGCTAGCCCGGCCCAGGTCTTGGTGATGGGCGACCTCAACGCCAAGAGTGCGGATTGGGGGTCGGCCGTCACCAACGCCAAGGGGGAGGCCCTCTCGGACTGGGTGACGGCAATGGGCCTCACAGTGCTGAACAGGGGCACCGCCAACACGTGCGTGCGGTGGCAGGGGGGGTCAATCGTGGACGTGTCGTTCGCGACCCCCATCTTGGCCGCGCGCATCGACGGGTGGTGCGTCCTGGAGGATGTGGAGACCCTCTCCGATCACTTGTATATCCGGATGAGGGTCCACACCACGTCGGGGGCCCTGTCGCCCGGTCCGGGAGGGAGAGGGAGAAGAGGGGGAGTGCTCCCGAGGTGGGCGCTGACGCGGCTGGACCGTGACATGGCGGCAGAGGCCGCCATGGTCCAGGCGTGGTGCAGCCCCCCGCCGGTCACCTTGGGAGTGGAGGAGAGGGCGGGACGCTTCCGCGAAGCGATACAGGAGGTATGTGACGCGGCCATGCCTCGGGCGCGGCGGACACCTCGAAAAAGCCAGGTGTACTGGTGGACGGAGGAGATTGCGGCCCTCCGGGCCACCAGTAATGGTGCCCGCCGCGCCTTCACCCGCTGTAGAAGGAGGAGGCACGAGGAGTGGGAGGAGGCGCTTCTTTATGAAGCCCTCCGAGAGGCCAAAGGGGCACTCCAGCGGGCCATCGCAAAGGCGAAGGAGGAGGCGCGCGAGGAGTTCCTCGCCACGCTGGACAGGGATCCATGGGGGCGGCCGTACAGGGTAGTGCGGAACAAGATGAAGCACGCCCTCCCCATGGATTCGCTGGAGCCGGAACTCCTCGCTCGCATAGTGGGCGGCCTTTTTCCGCCGGCGCCGGTCTACGAGCCGCCAACAATGTCGGAGCCGTCCATAGAGCCGGAGGGCCCACTTGTGGTTCCCCCGGTGACGGACGGCGAAATGAAGGAGGCCGTGGACCGACTACGGTCCAAGAAGAAGGCCCCGGGGCCGGACGGGGTACCTGGCAAGGTACTCCCGATAGCCCTGGAACATCTCGGAGACCGTCTCAGAACCCTCTATGACGATTGTCTGAGGGAGGGACGGTTTCCGAGATGCTGGAAGGAAGGACGCCTGTGCCTCCTGAGGAAGGAGGGACGCCCGCCAGATTCCCCGTCTGCATACCGTCCAATAGTGCTCTTGGACGAGACGGGGAAGATGTTGGAGCGCATCATTGCCGGGAGGATAGTGGACCACCTCACAGACTCGGGCCCGAACGTGAGCGATCGCCAGTTCGGGTTCCGGGAGGGGCGGTCCACTATCGACGCGCTGAGCTCCCTCCGGGACTTCAGCGAGCTCGCTAAGGGAAGGGGGGAGGGGGTAGCGGCGGTGTCCCTGGACATTGCCAACGCCTTCGGCACCCTCCCCCACGAAGTGATTAAGGAGGCGCTCCGGTATCACGAGGTGCCTCCTTATCTCAGGAGGTTGGTAGAGCACTACCTCACTGACAGGGTAGTGCTCTACGAACGGGACGGCCGAATGTTGGCCCATCCTATGGTGTGCGGCGTTCCACAGGGGTCCGTCCTCGGACCCCTACTGTGGAACGTCGGATACGACTGGGCGATTAGAGGGGCCCAACTTCCCCGCATGGTCACTATCTGCTACGCAGATGACACTATGGTGGCCGTGCGGGGTAATGAGGAGGAGGAGGTGATGCAGAGGGCTGCTGCGGCGGCCGAAATGACGGTCAGCCGCATCAATAGGCTGGGACTGAGTGTGTCCCTCTCCAAGACGGAGGCAACAGTCTTCGGCGGGCCGGGCTGGCGGCCGAGGGAGGGGGACACACTCACCATCATGGGGGAGAGGGTCCAGGTCAGGGCCAATATCAAGTACCTTGGCCTTGTCCTGGACCGAAGGTGGGACTTCGGGGAGCATTTTTCCAGAATGGCTCCCCGACTAGTCGGGGCCGCTTCAGCCTTAGGCAGATTACTGCCCAATGTGGGAGGTCCTGGGACCACGTGTCGGCGCCTGTTTGCGGGCGTCCTGCGCAGCATGGCGTTATATGGGGCACCGATCTGGGCCGACAAGTTGTCGGCCAAGAACAAGGCCCTCCTGCGACGGCCACAGAGGGTGGTGGCCATACGAATCGTGAGGGCCTACACCACGGTGTCCCATGCGGCGGCATGTGCCCTCGCCGGCACAATGCCCTGGGAGCTAGACGCCCTGGTGATGGCGGAAACTCACCAGGCGCGGGCTGAGGCAAGGGCGAGAGGGGAGCGTCCGGATCCGGCGCTGATTGAAGGTGGGCGCCGCTTGGCGGCAGAGAGGATGCGGGACCGATGGAAGAGGGCCTTGGAGGACTCTCCATACGGTACCCGCACATTGGGAGCACTCCTCCCGTCGTTCGGGGAGTGGCTAGAGAGGGAGCACGGTAGCCTCGGCTTCCGTCTGTCGCAGGTGATGACCGGGCATGGCTGCTTCGGTCATTACCTGCACGGGATAGGGAGGGAGCCGAGTCCGCGGTGCCACGAGTGCGGGGCCCCGGACGACACGGCGGAGCATACCGTGGAGGAGTGCGCCCGATGGGACCTGGAGCGACAGGACCTGGTGGAGGCCACCGGATGTGGGGATCTCTCGCTGCCAGCAATGGTCGCGACCATGCTGAGCAGCGAGAGATCGTGGGAGGCGGTAGCCTCCTTCTGTGAGACAATCATCTCGCAGAAGGAGGCGGCGGAGCGGGTGCGCGAAGACGCAGTCGACGCGCACCCGCTCCGGCGCAGACGGCGGGGCAGAAGGCGGGCACAATTCGGTGCCCGTCTTCTGCCCCTTGTGTAGACGTGGGTGAGGGGCCCACTATCAAAGTCTACACACGTCTGGGGGAAGGGCCGTAGCGTTTGCGGTTCCTTCCCTCCTTGGCGCGGGGCACCAGTTGGTGCGGCCGGGGGGGTGACGTGGTGAAATCCTTGTGCAACCCACGCACCCCCCACAAAAACGGCAGAGCGGGTAAAACGCCGGAGTTGGTTTTAGTGGGTATACCATCTCACTCTGAGATCGGGAGTCCCACACACCCCCCCCCCACATGGTCTCCCTAGACCGGGGGGGATGGTGCCTAACGCATTTCCAACTCCGTGAAAAAAAAAAAAAAAAAAAAAAAAAAAAAGGTTAGGTTAGGTTAGGTTAGGTTAGGTTAGGTTAGGTTAGGTTAGGTTAGGTTAGGTTAGGTTAGGTTAGGTTAGGTCCCCCCCCGACGGGTTCCCGCCTTGACGGGGCGGGGGGGCTCAGTAGCCGTGTTGCCTCCGCACGGTGAAGCTAAGAGGAACCCGAGGTGGGGCGCTCACAGTCGGCTTTGCCTCCTCCCGAAGTCGACTTGTGATGCGCCAAGGGGGGCTGCGTGGACGGGGGAGTATAAAACGGCGGTTCGGTAAGACGTCGATCTCCCCTTTCTCCGCAGCCGAGGTGGGATCGCGGGGGGAGAGGAATGTTGGTATTGCGGTGCGCCACTCTCCCTACCCTCCGCGATCTTGGCGGGGCCGCACCGTAGATGCGGCAAAAGGGGGGCTGCGTGGACGGGGGAGTATAAAACGGCGGTTCGGTAAGACGTCGATCTCCCCTTTCTCCGCAGCCGAGGTGGGATCGCGGGGGGAGAGGAATGTTGGTATTGCGGTGCGCCACTCTCCCTACCCTCCGCGATCTTGGCGGGGCCGCACCGTAGATGCGGCAAAAGGGGGGCTGCGTGGACGGGGGAGTATAAAACGGCGGTTCGGTAAGACGTCGATCTCCCCTTTCTCCGCAGCCGAGGTGGGATCGCGGGGGGAGAGGAGTGTTGGTATTACGGTGCGCCACACTTCCTACCCCCCGCGACCTTGGCGGGGCCGCACCGCAGATTCGGCAACGGTGGGGCCGCGGGGTGAGGGGGGAGTGTCGGTAGTCTGGGACACCGCCTCCCCTATCCTCCGTGGCCGATGGTGTGGTCGGCGGCGGAGCCATGCACCTCATCCGCCGCTGGGGGTCGGGAATTCCACAGGCAGTTGGCCTGCTTTCCGACTCCCCCTTTGGGGTCGCGGACGGCTGAGGCGGGGGCCTCAGTCGTCCATTACATCTGACGCGACCCCGAGGAGGGCGGCAGCACGGGTGGCCTCGTGCTGCTGCAGCACCGTGAGGGTGCTGGGGGGAGGAATGTCTCCCCCCGAGAGGGGCCGTTGCAAAGCGGCGGGGCGCTGGAGTGGCTCCGGAGGCGGGCGTACCGATCCCGGGGTCCCTCCACGCGCCTGAGATGGCCACCGTGTGGTTTTAGTGGGTATGCTCCTCTAGCGCTATATCTGAGGAGAGACTCCCACATATCCCGGCCTCCGTCCCCCAGGAGGTCGGGAATGCATAAAGCATTTCCACACGTAAAAAAAAAAAAAAAAAAAGGTTAGGTTAGGTTAGGTTAGGTTAGGTTAGGTTAGGTTAGGTTTCTCATCTCGCAGAAGGGGGCCCGGGGCGGGTGCGCGCCGACACTGTCATCGTGTTGGCAGTGTCGGCGCGCACCCGCCCCGGCGCAGACGGAGGGGCTGAGCGCAGGCGCAGTTCGCTGCAAGCCAAGCCCCCAGTGGAGTCGTGGGTATTCGGGGGAAACCCACCGTTAAGGCTCCACACGTCTGAGGGAAGGGCCGTTGCGTTTCACGGTCCTTTCCTCCAAAGCGCGGGAGCACCGGCTTAGGCCGGTGCGGCCGGGGGGTGTCCTGGTAGAATCCAATGGATCCCACGGCACCCCTACTCCAAACGGCGAAGAGGGTGAAACGCCGGAGTGGTTTTAGTGGGTATGCTCCTCTATCGCTCTAACTGAGGAGAGAGTCCCACATAACCCATCTTCCCCCTGGGTACGCATAAAGCGTTTCCACTCCGTGAAAAAAAAAAAAAAAAAAAAAAAGGTTAGGTTAGGTTAGGTTAGGTTAGGTTAGGTTAGGTTAGGTTAGGTTAGGTTAGGTTAGGTTAGGTTAGGTTAGGTTAGGTTAGGTTAGGTTAGGTTAGGTTAGGTTAGGTTAGGTTAGGTTAGGTTAGGTTAGGTTAGGTTAGGTTAGGTTAGGTTAGGTTAGGTTAGGTTAGGTTAGGTTAGGTTAGGTTAGGTTAGGTTAGGTTAGGTTAGGTTAGGTTAGGTTAGGTTAGGTTAGGTTAGGTTAGGTTAGGTTAGGTTAGGTTAGGTTAGGTTAGGTTAGGTTAGGTTAGGTTAGGTTAGGTTAGGTTAGGTTAGGTTAGGTTAGGTTAGGTTAGGTTAGGTTAGGTTAGGTTAGGTTAGGTTAGGTTAGGTTAGGTTAGGTTAGGTTAGGTTAGGTTAGGTTAGGTTAGGTTAGGTTAGGTTAGGTTAGGTTAGGTTAGGTTAGGTTAGGTTAGGTTAGGTTAGGTTAGGTTAGGTTAGGTTAGGTTAGGTTAGGTTAGGTTAGGTTAGGTTAGGTTAGGTTAGGTTAGGTTAGGTTAGGTTAGGTTAGGTTAGGTTAGGTTAGGTTAGGTTAGGTTAGGTTAGGTTAGGTTAGGTTAGGTTAGGTTAGGTTAGGTTAGGTTAGGTTAGGTTAGGTTCCCCCCCAACGGGTTCTCGCCTTGTCGTGGCGGGGGGGCTCAGTAACCGTGTAGAGGGCGCACGGTGAAGCCAAGAGGAACCCAAGAGGGGGCGCTCCATTGTGGCTTTCATCGGAAAGTCGCACTTGGAGCGCCTGGGCTGCGGGGACCCGTAGCCAGAGGGGTGTACCGGGAAACCGCAGCCCAAGAGGAGCCGCGGGGAGAGAGGTAACTCTCACCCCGTTGGCGGAGGGGGGCCTCCTTCTGCGACTCCGTTGCGTCGCAGTAGGAGGCCGTGGAGCGGGAGCGTGAAGACCTCGGTCGACGCGCACCCGTTCCGGCGCGGACGGAGGGGTGGACGGAGGGCGCAGTTCGCTGCAGGCCTGAAACCCCGAGTGGAGTCAGTGGGTATTTGTTTCTGGGGGAAACCCACCAACTTCGACTTCACACGTCTGGGGGAGGACCGCGGTGTTTCACGGTCCTCCCCTACAAAGCGCGGGAGCACCGGCTCGGGCCGGTGCGGCCGGGGGGTGTCCTGGTAGAATCCTTAGATCCCATGGCACCCCTACTCCAAACGGCAAAGAGGGTGAAACACCGGAGTGGTTTTAGTGGGTATGCTCCTCTACCGCTCTAACTGAGGAGAGAGTCCCACATAACCCATCTTCCCCCTGGGTACGCATAAAGCGTTTCCACTCCGTGAAAAAAAAAAAAAAAAAAAAAAAAAAGGTTAGGTTAGGTTAGGTTAGGTTAGGTTAGGTTAGGTTAGGTTAGGTTAGGTTAGGTTAGGTTAGGTTAGGTTAGGTTAGGTTAGGTTAGGTTAGGTTAGGTTAGGTTAGGTTAGGTTAGGTTAGGTTAGGTTAGGTTAGGTTAGGTTAGGTTAGGTTAGGTTAGGTTAGGTTAGGTTAGGTTAGGTTAGGTTAGGTTAGGTTAGGTTAGGTTAGGTTAGGTTAGGTTAGGTTAGGTTAGGTTAGGTTAGGTTAGGTTAGGTTAGGTTAGGTTAGGTTAGGTTAGGTTAGGTTAGGTTAGGTTAGGTTAGGTTAGGTTAGGTTAGGTTAGGTTAGGTTAGGTTAGGTTAGGTTAGGTTAGGTTAGGTTAGGTTAGGTTAGGTTAGGTTAGGTTAGGTTAGGTTAGGTTAGGTTAGGTTAGGTTAGGTTAGGTTAGGTTAGGTTAGGTTAGGTTAGGTTAGGTTAGGTTAGGTTAGGTTAGGTTAGGTTAGGTTAGGTTAGGTTAGGTTAGGTTAGGTTAGGTTAGGTTAGGTTAGGTTAGGTTAGGTTAGGTTAGGTTAGGTTAGGTTAGGTTAGGTTAGGTTAGGTTAGGTTAGGTTAGGTTAGGTTAGGTTAGGTTAGGTTAGGTTAGGTTAGGTTAGGTTAGGTTAGGTTAGGTTAGGTTAGGTTTTTTTTTTTTTTTTTTTTTTTTTTTTTTTTTTTTTTTTTTTCTGCAACCTCTAACAATGGTCAGAGTCTTTCTGTACTTTTTGTCAGTTAGTAAGTCTATGCTGTTGGTCTGCGGTCGGTCAGGGTAAATAAAGGTGCATCTTTCATTTATTTTCTTTTCTCTTTTTGTTTTTCTCTTTCTTTTCTCTTTTCTTTTCTTTTATTTTCTTACTTTCTAGTACAATTTTCTTATTCTATTACATCGGGTTGCTTATGTTCTAGTGCATTTTTCTTATTCTATTACATCAGCTTTGGGATTTATCTATCGTGCTATTTTAAAAATACATCTGTTTTCTTGCTGCTACTTTATTAATCTATTTGCTTGCTTACAATTGGCTATTTCAGTATATTTTCATATATACTTTATATAGTAAATCTTATGCATATTTTATTTTCTATTCTATGTTATCCTACTTCTATTTTCTACTATTCTATAATTTTTATACTGGTAACCTATATTTTACATTAATATATGTTCCAGATATAATTTGGTTACTTATTTCTTTTGTTCACAATACTAGTGATTTTTCTACAATAATTTAGGAACAACTCATTTTTTATCAAAATGCTTGCATTTACTACTTTTATTTCACAGTCAATTTGTTGTTCGACTTCGTATCTTTCCCTACAATGTACGGGGCATTCGAACAAAAGATGGGCGACCGTCTCTTTCACGTCTGGTTCACAGATGCACGACGGGTTGTCCTTGCACTTGAACCGATGCAAGTACTCGGAGAACCCGCCGTGCCCCGTGAGTATCTGTGTAAGAGCGCCTGTCGGTTTTAGCCGCTTTACGATGCCGAAAGCTGCTGCCACGTTTGGAAGAAACATTTTCGTCACCTCGGCGACCCCACCAGACCGGTATCTCCGGTTCCACTCGCCCAACGTCCCATCTCGGATGGAGCGTTTTACGAATGAAACCGGACACCGGTCATAGTCGGGTCTCCGTTTCGACGTCAATGCTGCCTCCTTCGCTAAGCAGTCAGCACGCTCATTCCCTGGCAGTCCCGCGTGGGCTTTGATCCAGAACAAAGATACAGCTTTGCTCTGGGTCAAAGCCCTCCTCAGGTTGCTCCGGGTTTCGACTGCCAGGGGATGCGAGGAGCCTTGGCCAGTGACTGACTCCAGCGCTGCCCTCGAGTCACTGTATATGCCAAAGCTCAACTCTTTACGCTTGAGGATCTCGCTCGTGGCTCTGCATATGGCCAGCAGTTCCGCTTGGTAGACCGTGCAGTACGCGGACAAGCTAAGCTTGATGGCTCGAATCTCGGCCTCACCGTCCCACAGAGACAGTGCGGCTCCGACCTTGCCATCAATCTTGCTGCCATCGGTGAAGATTCGCAGCTGCTGCACATTGTGCTGATCTACAAGTGCTTGGTCTACCAAGCTCACGAACCCCAGGTCCATATGCTTTGCCGGATGCGGAAGATCCGCAAATCCCACCACACGTTCGGTCTCCCGGTCTACTAGCGCCGACCGGGACATCCCCCTCCTCGCCTCATACAGGGCGGCTGCCTCCTGTATGCGGAGATCGAGGGGGAGGATCCCAGCCAGCACCAGCGCCGAGTTGAGCGATACTGTGCGGTAGGACTTGCAGATCTTCTGAGCGAAGCCCCTCTGGACTGCGTACAGCAGCTTTCGCATCCCTATCTTCTCTGCAGCTGGTGCCCAGGCGCTCGCCGCGTACGTTATTATAGGTTCGACTACGGTAGTGTATATCATGTGTATGACTTCCCGATGGAGACCCCAGCTTGCCTTTGCTGCCCACGATAGACGCTTGTAGTGGTCTAATGCTTTACGGCATACGTTAGCTATGTGCGTGTTGAATGTTAGCTTGGCGTCTATCGTGAGCCCCAAAAGCTTTATTTCGTTTGACATGCCGATATTGACGTCGCCCATCCTTAGGTGCGGGGTGTCGTGCTTCAGCTTCCTTGTTATCACCATCGCACATGTTTTGTGTGGTGCAAATTTGAGCTTATTGCGAGTCCCCCATTCCCGGACGTAGGCTAGCGCCGTATTTGCCCGCGTTTGTACTTCCAGGGCCGTGTCTCCATCGAAAATTAGCACGATGTCATCTGCAAATGCTTGCACATAGTCCCCTCTGTTTTCCAGGTCCTTTAATAGCGGGTCGATCAGGACGTTCCATAGGATAGGACCGCCAATGGAGCCCTGTACGCAACCCTTGTTGGTACTCCTTGTGCACTCCTCCCCGGCATACCTTACTCTGACACTTCTGCAGTCGAGGTAGCTGGCCAGTAGCTTTCGTATATTTACCGGGCACTTTTCCTCAGCCAGTCTGACTTTTATAGCTGGCCACCACGCACTGTCAAAAGCTCCCTCTATATCCAGAGAAACCATAGTCATGAGCTTCTTCCGTCTCAGCTTGTCATATATATGGTTCATCAGACTATAGAGGGCGTCCTCCGTGCTTCTCTGGGGCATAAAGCCGTACTGACGAGTACTAATCCGCGGTACAATACAGAATTTTATTCTTTCTACCAGCATTTTCTCCAGTATCTTCCCCAGGACTGGCAGTAGGCCTATTGGTCTGTATGATTTCGGTTGTGTATAGTCATCCTTGCCCGGTTTCCTGAGTGCCACCACCGTGGCCTCCTTCCATATGTTTGGAAAGTGCGACAACTCCATGCACTTATTCGCCAGGGCAAGGAAAACATCCGGGTCCTGGAGGATCGCCCGACTGCAGATGTCAGCTGTGAAGCCATCCGCTCCCGGGGCCTTCTTTGGGTTGAATCCTTTTACTGCGGTCTTTAGCTCCACTAATGTAAATGGTGGGTCGTGGTGGTCATCATCGCTACCCCCATTTGCTTCTTCGGCTGTTCTTCTCACTTTGCGGTGGTCTTCGTTTTCTCCCTCTTCGGTGTCCTCTGGGTAGAAAGTCTCCGCCAGTAAGGCTGCCGATTCTTTGGGTTCTAGGAGTGCACCCTCCTTGCATAATGGCAAATCTTCCTCCCTCTTGGCGGTCCTTCCTATTATCCTATATATTCCTTCCCACATTCCTTCCTTGTCTTGTTTCTCACAGAACTGCTTCCAGCTGGCTATTTGGGCTTTCTTGGCTTCTTGTTCGTACTTTTCCTTAGCTTGCAGGTACTCCTCGATGACTTTCGAACGTCTGACTGGCGCTGCGCATCTGATTCTGCGTCTCCTGGTGACGACGTCCCTTTTCATCTCTTTGAGCTCTTCCGACCACCATGGCTGTGATGGTCTCTGTTTATTTTTAATAATAGGGATGGATTCTATACAAGCTTTGTTTATATTGTTTGAATATTTAATTATTGTCTCTTCTAAAATTTGTTTGTTATTAATTTTGTTTATATTATTTTTATTTATATTGTTTTCCTCTAATTGTTCGTTTAATTTGTCACTAAATAGCTCCCAATTAGCCTTTTTTGTGTTAAATTTTCGGGTTGTCCTTTCAACTGTGGGGCCATTTCCTCTTTGCATGTTGATTTTCATCATAATGCCATTGTGATCTGAGCTCACTAGACTCGGGTCTACTCTCCAGTCGTTCACCAGGGGCAGCAGATCCAGAGAGCATGCTGTCACGTCAACAAAGCTTTTATACTCTTTGTTACCCCTTATGGTATCAAAAGTGGGTGTATCTCCGACGTTGAGTACCTGCATGCTAAGCTCCTCCAATGTTCCGGATAGATCCTCCCCCCTATGATCTACCTTATCACTTCCCCACCAGGTATTCTTCGCATTTGCATCTCCTCCGATTAGTAGTCTTCTTCGGCCCAGCTCCTCCCTTATTTTGGTCAACTGCTCCAGGTATGGCTCCATTGGTTCTTCTGATCCGAAGTAGAACGAGACCACCGTGGTTTCCTGTGTGCCAGATTTAATTCTTACTGCCACGACGTTGTGAGTTGTGTATTTTGGGCATTGTGTCACTTGCAGGTCGCTATTAAAGACGACTATTGCTGCCTTGACTGTTCCGATTCCGTCGTCGGCACATTGGAAGACTCTTGCACCACGGTAGTTCTTCATTCTTCTTTTTCCCCCAACGTAGGGCTCCTGGAGCAGTGCAAATGCGATGTTTCGCTCACTGGCCTCGATCATGAGTTCTGCGGTTGCCAGTTCCTTTCTTTGGAGGTTGGCCTGGGCCACTACATAAGATGCACTTCTGGTGGGGTTGCCTGCCCTTGAGCCGCCGGTGACCACCTTAGCAGTACTGTATCTTTGCCCTTGCTAGTGCCTCCCATTTCCTTCTTACTGGGCACTCCTGACTGAATGCGTTGTGCTCTGCGTTCTCCAATTTGGCCGCTACACAGTTACAGCATGATGGAGTTTCACCAGCGAGAAGGTCTGCACACTGGCCTCTCATATGGGGCCCCCCACAGTGGCTACATTTTTCTAGTGTCTCCTTACAGAATCGCTTACCATGGCCATAGCCCAGGCACATCGAACATTGTATGAGCGGTGACTGGTCTTCCACTCTTACTCTCTGGATGTCGATGTGCACTGTCTCGGCGTTGATCATTCGACCCCACACTGTGGGGGACACCCTTAGGACGATGTGGCTGGTGTGGGGGTTTCTAGCCCGTTTACGATAACGGACTTCTACCCGAGCCTCCTCGTGTTCGAGATCGCGAAAAACATCCCTGTTCTGGTTTCTCAGGGCTGTGAGAATGTCGTCATCTGTGTTAGACTGTAACACATCCTTTAGAACCAGCATGGGGTCCTTGTTTTTCACTTCCTCGATCACGAGGAGCTTATCCGCACTACTCAGCCTCTCTTGCACTTTTCTTCTTTCCTCTAGCGTCCTGCACCCGACTATTATTTTCCGATCTTTCGCTTTGCGCACTCTATCCACCGTGACTCCACCGTCTTTGGCGTTAACCGCTTTTCGGATTCTATTTAGGACCTCCTCCCCAGTTTCCATTTCGTTTTTGGAGGTAATTAGCACAGAGTGAAGAGCGGTTTGTCCCGGGGGTAACCTTCTGGCTGTGCTGGTAGCCTGATTTCTGGCTGGTACTGCCGCTATTTCTGCGTAAGTTGCTTTCTCCCTCCTCTCCTGTTCCTTTATGAGTGTTTCTTGTAGCTTGCCTATTTTTTCACTGTTTTCTTTTAAGGCCATGGTGTGCTGTTCAGTCATTTCAGCCACTATTCCTTCATGTGTGGCTGCCTTCATTGACTTCAGCGTTTCTTTGAGCTTTTCCATTTCCTTGCTGTTTTCTTTTATTAACTTATTATGTTCTTTTATGCTTTTTGTTAGTTCATTTTCTTCTTTTTTGGAGATTGAGGGAATACGTGGTGAGGTGGCCGCAACGAATCTTTTCTCTGGTCCTCCTTGTTGGTTCTTAATTTGGGCGTTTTCAGCCTCTGCCTCTTTTACAATTTCGAATAGGCGTTCTATAGCAGCATTTACGTCGGCCATTATTTCTCTTTTGATGTTTCTGCCGCTATTTATGCTGTTTTTGCCTTTGTTGTGTACTGCTCTAGCCTCAGCTATCCTGCTGGAGTACCTCTTCCCTGCCGTCTTTGTTGGGCTTCTTCCCAGGTCCAATGACTTCCTATGCGCTGGTATTGGTCTAGGCCTGGAGTTCTCAATAATAGGCGATGGTCCGGATGCTTCTGCTAGCCCGGGGGCCGTTTCCTCAGTCGCTGGATCTGTATCTGTTGGTCCAGTGACTATCCCAGCCACCTCAGCGGGTATTAGCAGTCCTTCTGCTGGTGTTAGCGATCCCTCTGCGGGTGTTAGCAGCCCCTCCCATTCTCCTATGCTGCGTCTTACGTTTGACTCTATTGTGACCGTTTTGTTGGCGTCGTCTTTTCTTGGCGGTGTTCGCATCATGTTTGCGTTTGTCAGAGGTTTGTGTCAATGATTTATAACTATTATTAAAAGGTGTACAAGGGGTGTAAAATTGTATATAATCGTATAATTTGTGTATATTAGTAAAATAATAAAACTATGCCCTTATTCCAGATAAGGTAGTCGACCTTCTGCTCGAATGCCCGGCCGAGTCTCGCGTGATCAAAGTTTTTATATAGGTATTCAATATTATATATGTCTTTGTTTTTATTATTACTAACTTTTATTTTTATTTTCAGGTGCAGTTCTACGGTTCTACGGGTCTACGTGTTCAACTACGTTCCGGTGTCTACGTCAGCAGGTAGGTGTTTATATATATTATTGTCAACCAGTGACTGTCCTTAATTAAAACTTATGCTACTAATGATAGTCAAAATATTGACTATCGGTTCAATAAAATAGATAAAATATATTCTAGGTGTTTTGTAGAGCCTCAATAGAGTGACTCTACCGTTTTGTATCTATTTGCTTTAAATAGGCTTAACTATTGGGCAATACGCCCGATAGACTTTAAATTAGTCAAATATAACTAAAAATAAAAAAGTTATAACTATTTTTCTAAATGAGGGTAGTTTTAGATATTTTTGTAGGCTCAGAAGAGAGGCCTTTTTGAGCCCTTTCAAACGAGCCCAAGCTCGAGGTTCTAGGTGCCGGGGTTTGGGAGTTATGGCTGTTTTAAATTTTGGGTCCCAAAGGGTCCCAAAAGGGTCCTTGTGTATATCTCCGGCCCCGGTGGTCCTAGAAGCTCGGGGTTTGGCTCGTCTGGTTCCTGGTAGTGTGCTCTACCCGGTCGCTCTAAAATTGAGGTCCCATTTTTTGGGGCCCCCGATCGGTACCAAACTGAGCTGATTCGA
Source organism: Metalampra italica (assembly GCA_949699065.1). Taxonomy (NCBI): domain Eukaryota; kingdom Metazoa; phylum Arthropoda; class Insecta; order Lepidoptera; family Oecophoridae; genus Metalampra; species Metalampra italica. The sequence continues at coordinate 10,968,783 of OX452982.1, forward strand.
AGCCCAGGGTCGCGCTGCAGCTGTTAATGGAAACCGCAGCCTCCTACGACCCTCGGTTTCCGAGATATCCAAATTTTAAAATTTTCAAAATGGCGTCCGAACTGTCAAACTCAATGTTTGACTGGGGATATCTCGGCTTCCGGAGGTCGCAGATGGATGCGGTTTTCTTCCCTGTGGTCCTCGTGACCTCCTCCACCGGACAGAGCACAATACCGAGCACGAAATTTTTCGAAAAATTTTTCAAAAATTTTTCGATCTTTGCTTGAGTTGTTGTCTCGACCCGATTCCCGAGAGCTTCCTGAATCTAGTAAAGAAAAGCCCAGTCCCCAGCGTTGTCTGGTTCCTGAGATATGGGCGGTCAAACTTTTTAAAGATGGCCGCCCAACTGTCAAAGTCGCGTTTAAACTGCCAATATCTCGGCTCCCTGAGGTCGGATCGAGACGGGAAAAAGACTGATAATATCAGCCTCACTCTGGGCACCCGATAGGGCCTGTTTCAATTAAAAAATTTTGAAATCGTCAGATTTGAAAAATTTTTGAAAAATCTGGTTCTCTATCAAAAAATAATGCCAATGCTGAAAACCACAATTCAATACAACAATTATTACACTAGATATACTAATTTAAAACATTTACCCTAAAAACCAAATTGGGTCCCAAAAGGGTCCAAAATATCAAATCCGGCCCTATATGAGCTAGCGCCCCACAGTTTTGGGCTGGGCCGGGGTAAATATGGTTGGGAAACCTGTTCCCAGTGTCAAAATTATTTATTTATTAATATTTCCTATTTAACTAGCGAAAAACATTAAAAAATCAATATCTCTGGGACCGTTAAAGCTGGGACCGTTAAAGATAAAAATACAATAAAAACATCTAAATTTGTGTAAATTCGGGCCCAATGATATACCATATAACACACATAAAATTTTCAAAAATTAGTGTTGAAAAAACACAAAAAACTGAAAAATATGGTTTTTTCCAAATATTTTCATAAATACACAACAAAAAATTTAAAAAATAGTGAGAGTCTCTTCCGCTTTCTAGCGCGCACCAGGAAATTCTTTAGAAAGTATGGGTCACAGATCTTGTTTAGAAGATATAAAAGGTCAAAGTTTCAGCAGTTTAATAGTAATAACTTGGCTTACAGGGGTCCAAAAATTTTTCTGAAATCACCAGTAGATTGTCTGCACCAGGGCGGAGAACTCGTCCGAAGACGCCAACCTCGTATCTCCACTCCTTCGAGATGTCTTTGAGGTTAGGTGCACGTGGTTTTTTCAGGAAAAGCTGGATATCTCCCGAGGGCGTGGTCGCCCAGTCGTCAGCAAGGTGTCAGCGTGTAGGTCTCGTTAGGGCCCACAAAATGGCAGTTGAAAATTGTGGGGGCAGCGCGGTAAATCCAGCGCCGCACGCCAAAAACACTTTGTAATTTCACAAACACGTGTGGTTTTCACTGTTTTCCGGGAATAACTTCCCGGAAAGGGGCGTCCCCTTCGTGCACTTCACTTCTGCGGATGGGCGTCACTTTTCCGCTTATTTTGATAGCAAAATCACTGTGATCGGACGACTTTTTACCACTTTTTTGATTTTTTAAGCGTGGAGCTGATGTAAAAATGATCCGGGCGCGTCAACGGTCGGAACGTGACTGGGTTAGGTTAGGTTAGGTTAGGTTAGGTTAGGTTAGGTTAGGTTAGGTTAGGTTAGGTTAGGTTAGGTTAGGTTAGGTTAGGTTAGGTTAGGTTAGGTTAGGTTAGGTTAGGTTAGGTTAGGTTAGGTTAGGTTAGGTTAGGTTAGGTTAGGTTAGGTTAGGTTAGGTTAGGTTAGGTTAGGTTAGGTTAGGTTAGGTTAGGTTAGGTTAGGTTAGGTTAGGTTAGGTTAGGTTAGGTTAGGTTAGGTTAGGTTAGGTTAGGTTAGGTTAGGTTAGGTTAGGTTAGGTTAGGTTAGGTTAGGTTAGGTTAGGTTAGGTTAGGTTAGGTTAGGTTAGGTTAGGTTAGGTTAGGTTAGGTTAGGTTAGGTTAGGTTAGGTTAGGTTAGGTTAGGTTAGGTTAGGTTAGGTTAGGTTAGGTTAGGTTAGGTTAGGTTAGGTTAGGTTAGGTTAGGTTAGGTTAGGTTAGGTTAGGTTAGGTTAGGGGTGCTAGGTCGGGTAACCTCCTCGTGTGCCCTACTGCTATGGGTGCCTTTCGGATACGTCCGGGGGTAAGCATAGCAGGTTCGGGACGGTGCACCCTGGACATCGGTCAATAATGTCTCTTCGGGGACATTATTGGCCGATGGCGAATAACCCGACAACACGGCGGGTCTGGTGGATCGGGCTGTCCGGTCACCAGACAGGCACTACCATCCTGCCACCGCCGCAAACCGTAACCCTGAGTGACGTGGTCATGTCTCACGGCTCAGGGCCGGGGGTCTTGCCTTAATTGGCCGGACCGCGAGGATGCCAAACCTCTATAAAAAACCCCAATCTCCGTAGTTTGGGCGTGACTGCGGAGTGCTCGAATCGAGCGGCTGGTGGGTGTGGGCGGCGGGTGGGACCACGTCGGCGCTTTGGCGCCGGCGTGGTCCCTCCTGCCGTCAAACCAGTCACTAGCGTCCCATACCCTGGCGGGCTACCCGGGTCTTCCAGGGTGTTCTTGCGGGCACCGCTACCACTGTGTAGCTACTATTTACTCGTGGGAACAGATATGGATGAATTAAAACAAAAAATTTACGCAGGAAGGGAGGACGGGACGGGTCCTGACGCGACCGTCTCGTCACAACAACTTGGCTATTGCAATACGGAATCTGATAAGGGGACGACGCCCTCGTGCGTCTACCCATACATGCCGGAGAGGGACCCAACATCTGACCAGGATTATGAGAGGGACTCCGACGATGACAGCGCTCGCGAAAGCGACGCCCCTTCGGTGGAGCTTTTCTGGGACGACCTACCCAAAGTCCGGACAAAGAAGCCCCTGGAACGGGAGGGGAAAGAGCAGGCTCCCAGGAGACCCGGCAAAAGGACAAGAGAGGATGAACCGGAGGACGGAAGCAAAATTAACACAGCCCGTCGAGGAAGGTTCACCGGCAGAACGCACGGAGGGCAAGCCGCGGCCAGAGCCAAGCTCCGCGAACTTGAGTTCGCGGAGTTTGAGCGGGAAGCAGACGCGGCGGCCGAATACCTGAGGGAACCCACTGCTGTACCGGCCCCCGGTACCAAGGGGAAAAAAGTCCAAAGGGCAACAGGGGATGCCACTAGGGAGCGCAGCCCCATAGAGCTGGCGGCTTCACACAATGAAGAGTGGGTGGAAAGGGCCCGTAGCGCCGCCACAGTCATCCTGACGGAGGCCGCCAAATGCGGGAACCTCAAGGGCGCCGTGTGGGGCAGGATGAATGCCGCCTGCAGGGAAATCCTGGAGGCGACGGAGGTAGTTCAGTCCCGCACGGAGCCCGAGGAGATCCGCATCCTCAAAGAAGATAATAAGAGGATGCGGGAGCAGCTGGCGCTACTGCAGACGGAGATGAAGGCCCTCAGGGCTGCGTTATCGCGGCAGAGACCCCCATCCCCGGAGGCCTCGGCTGCGCTCCCGGGGGGCACGGCGGATCTCTCGGACCTCATTAGTGAGCTCAAGAGGGATCTGTTCGTGTCCCTCGGGGACGTAATCCACGGGAGGTTTAGGGAAATGGGGGAAATGGTGAACGTCCGACTGGGGGAGTTCGCCAAGAGACTCCCAGCGGAGCCCATCCTCCGCCCCCCACTGGAGGCTGACCGTAAAAGGGACGCGGCTGCGGCAGGCCAGACTGCGACTCCGCAGTCACAGCGGGACACGGGCGGTGCTCCCAAAGCACCGACCGCCAGGTCCTCCAAGACCCCGGCCAAGCGAGGCCAGCGGGCCGCAACCGGCGATGCTCCAGTGCCGGCTGCCATGCCTACAAAGACTCCCGCTGCCAAGGAGCAGCGGGCCCCTGATGGATCTGTGCAGAGTGGGAGCGGTCAGGGACCCTCCTCCTCCTCTGCACAGAGTGCACCACCTCCCCCTTCAAGACCTTGGGTGGACGTGGTCAAGGATAAAGGGAAGGGGAAGGGGAAGAAATCCCAGGCTGCACAGCCAGTGCAGTCGAGGAAGCCCCCGCCAGTGCAGCACAAGAAACAACCACAGGGGCCGAAGAAACTGCCTACCCCAAACACGGCGGCCGTGGTGATCGCCCTCAAGCCGGAGGCTGAGGTATCTTACCCCGCGGTAATTCGGAGGGTGATCACGTCGTTCGACCTTGCCGAGGTGGGGCTGCAGCATGTCACCTTGCGGCAGACGGCGACGGGGGCCCGTATTTTCGAGGTCCCCGGCGAAAATCGAGACAGGGGGGCCGACGACCTGCGTGCGAAGATCGAGGCCCTGGTGGGAGACGTGGCCAACGTGTACAGGCCCGTCAAAATGGCCGAGATCAAGCTCACCGGCCTCAACGAGACGGCGACGCAGGAGGCGGTGGGCAAAGCGGTCTCGGACAAAGGAGGGTGCCTGAACACGCAGGTTAAGGTGGGGGCCATCCGGGTGCTCCGTAGCGGAGCCGGATCGGCCTTAGTAAAGTGCCCGGTCACGGCGGCGAACGCCCTGATCCAGGCGGGGCGTCTCCAGGTGGGGTGGTCGGCGGCCCGGGTTATAACCATGGCGCCGACACCTATGCGGTGCTTCCGGTGCTTCGGCGCGGGGCACACGAGGGCGCTCTGTCCATCAGTGGACAGAAGCGCCCTGTGCATCCGGTGCAGCAGGCCGGGTCACAGGCTGGCGGAGTGTACAGAGGTGAAGGCGCACTGCGTGGTGTGCCAGCTCGCCAGGCGTCCGGCCGACCACGTAATGGGTGGACGGGCGTGCACTCCGCCGGCTACGAGAGGGCAGGCGCCCCCAACAGGGACCCCGGAGGCGGACCCCAGACGTCCTGAGGAGGGGATGGACGTTTGAAGGGCGGCAGTGGTGGGTGACCTCTCGCTGCACGCCGTAGTGGCGACCATGCTGGGCAGCGAGAGGTCGCGGGAGGTCATGGCCCCCTTTTGCAAGAATCTCATCTCGCAGAAGGGGGCCCGGGGCGGGTGCGCGCCGATACTGTCATCGTGTTGGCAGTGTCGGCGCGCACCCGCCCCGGCGCAGACGGAGGGGCTGAGCGCAGGCGCAGTTCGCTGCAAGCCAAGCCCCCAGTGAAGTCGTGGGTATTCGGGGGAAACCCACCGTTAAGGCTCCACACGTCTGAGGGAAGGGCCGTTGCGTTTCACGGTCCTTTCCTCCAAAGCGCGGGAGCACCGGCTGAGGCCGGTGCGGCCGGGGGGTGTCCTGGTAGAATCCAATGGATCCCACGGCACCCCTACTCCAAACGGCGAAGAGGGTGAAACGCCGGAGTGGTTTTAGTGGGTATGCTCCTCTATCGCTATCTCTGAGGAGAGAGTCCCACATAACCCATCTTCCCCCTGGGTACGCATAAAGCGTTTCCACTCCGTGAACAAAAAAAAAAAAAAAAAAAAAAAAAAAAAAGGTTAGGTTAGGTTAGGTTAGGTTAGGTTAGGTTAGGTTAGGTTAGGTTAGGTTAGGTTAGGTTAGGTTAGGTTAGGTTAGGTTAGGTTAGGTTAGGTTAGGTTAGGTTAGGTTAGGTTAGGTTAGGTTAGGTTAGGTTAGGTTAGGTTAGGTTAGGTTAGGTTAGGTTAGGTTAGGTTAGGTTAGGTTAGGTTAGGTTAGGTTAGGTTAGGTTAGGTTAGGTTAGGTTAGGTTAGGTTAGGTTAGGTTAGGTTAGGTTAGGTTAGGTTAGGTTAGGTTAGGTTAGGTTAGGTTAGGTTAGGTTAGGTTAGGTTAGGTTAGGTTAGGTTAGGTTAGGTTAGGTTAGGTTAGGTTAGGTTAGGTTAGGTTAGGTTAGGTTAGGTTAGGTTAGGTTAGGTTAGGTTAGGTTAGGTTAGGTTAGGTTAGGTTTTTTTTTTTTTTTTTTTTTTTTTTTTTTTTTTTTTTTTTTTTTTTTTTTTTTTTTTTTTTTTCTGCAACCTCTGATATCTGTCAGAGTCTTTCTGTAACTATGGTCAGTAGAGTCATTTTCTGTTAGTCATCACTCAGTAGGGAAAATAACTGTTGCTCATTTATTTTATTTCTTTTTTTCTTTTCTTTTCTTTTCTTATACTCCAATACAATTTTTTCTTAGTCTATTACATTTTCTTGTTTTCTTCTTATTTTATCTATTTTGATGCTATTTTTAAAAGTACATCAGTTTTAAGTGCTATTTACTATTCTATTTATTTACTTGGTTATGGTAACATGTTGTATATAATCATTATATACTAATGTTATACCTTTTCTTATTCTATTTATTCCTACTTATGGTTTTACTAGCTACATTTTTACAAAATACTAAAAATCTGTTTCTTATATCTCTATTTTCAAGGATTTTATATAAATTCTCAATTTTGACATCTATTCCTAATTCAATTTCTATGTCTAGCCTGTCTTTTCCATATACGGGACATTCTGTTATAATGTGCAGAGCACTTTCATCGACATCTGGGTCGCAGATACACGACGGGCTCTCCTTGCACTTGAAGCGATTCAGGTACTCGGAGAACCCGCCGTGTCCTGTCATTATTTGTACCAGCACTGGGTCGAGCTCTATCTTTTTTATGATCGGGTAGCCTTTTACCGCATCAGGGAAGAACACTTTAGTGACTGACGCCGTTTCTCCCGCTTTATAACGACTGTTCCATTCGTCAAGCGACTGGATACGGATCTGTCGCTTGGCGTATGAAACTGGGCAGCTGTCATACTGTGGTCTGGTTTTCATCCTCAGCGCGGCATGCTTTGCAAGCTCGTCCGCTCTCTCATTTCCCTCCAGCCCTGCGTGCGCTTTGATCCAGAATAACTCAATTATTCTTCGTTGAGTTTTAATTGCCCTGATATTCTTTCTTGCTTCTACCGCGAGGGGATGGAGGGAAGTGCTGTTAATTAGAGTGTCTAATGCTGCTTTGGAGTCGGAGAGGATGTTGCATTTGCATGCCGCGCTGCGGGCGGCTTGCTCTGTAGCTTTACATAGGGCCAACATTTCTGCCTGGTACACCGTGCAGTTGCAGTCCAGCTTAAATTTACGGTTTAGGGTCTCCACGCCACCATCCCAAATGGATAGTGCCGCGCCGACCTTCCCTTCGATTTTACTGCCATCTGTATAGATGTTGATCCCTTCGTTTGTGTGCTGTTCTACTTCTGCACGGTCCACCAGACAGCGGTAGTTCAGTCCTATCTGCCCTGCGGGATGCGGAGCATCAACGTATGCTATTGGCCTTTCCATCTCTCGATCCCCTATCACTCGCCGGGAGTAGCCTTTCTTCAGTTCATAGAGAGAGGCCGCCTCTCGGACTCTTACGTCCAAAGGAAGCAGCCCGGCGAGTGTCAGGGCCGAGTTTAGGGAGACCGTCCTATAAGCCTTAACTATCTTTTGGACAAAGCCGCGTTGCACCACATCGAACTGTTTTCTGACACCTAGTTTGTTTGTCGCGGGAGCCCATGCGCTCGCTGCGTACATTATTGTAGGCTCGACTACCGCCGTGTATATTGTCCTGACCACCTCCGGCCCAAGACCCCACTGGATTTTTGCGGCACGTGACAACTGTTTATACAGGTTTAGTGCCTTACGGCAGACACTAGCTACATGAGTGTTGAATGTAAGCTTATTGTCCACCGTAAGGCCCAAGATCTTAATTTCATGGGACATTTCAATGTCCACCCCGCCCATGCTCAGGTGTGGGGTGTCAAATTTTAGCTTGTTTGTGATCACCATTGCCTGCGTTTTGTGAGGTGCAAACTTGAGCTTATTTTTGACCCCCCACCCCCGAACATGCGCGAGGGCGGCACTGGCCTGTCCCTGAATTTCCAGTGCGGTGTCGCCGGAGAAAATCAGGACAACATCGTCGGCAAACGCCTGGCAGTAGTCTCCCCTACCCTCTAATTCCTTCAATAGCGGATCCAGCAGGATATTCCAAAACGTTGGACCCCCTATTGAGCCTTGCACACATCCTTTTGTGGTCTCACTTGTGTGTTCTGCACCCGCGTATCTGACCCGCACCTTTCTGTTTCCCAAGTAGTCATCTACTAGTCGTCTCAGGTTCGGGGGACATTTTGTCTCGGCCAATCTGCACCTAATCGCAGGCCACCACGCACTGTCGAATGCTCCCTCTATGTCAAGTGATACGAGCGTTATCAGCTTTTTGTCTTTAAGCTTATTTTTTATATGTTCTATCATGACATAGAGGGAGTCCTCGGTGCTGCGTTGTGGTGTGAAGCCATACTGCCGTTGACTCATGTTCGGCATAGTGTGCCACCTGATCCTCTTAATTAAAATTTTCTCAAAAATTTTACCGAGAATGGGTAACAGCCCGATCGGCCTGTATGACTTTGGTTGCGTGTAATCTGTCTTTCCCGGCTTACGCAACACCACCACGGCGGCGTCCTTCCACGTACTGGGGAAGCAGGAGAGACTGAGGCATCTGTTGTACAGTGCCAGGAAGGTTTCCGGATCCAGGGTGATAGCCGCTCTGCAGATGTCTGCTGTAAGACCGTCTGGACCAGGTGCCTTCTTCGGGTTGAAGCTTGATGATGCCCACCTAAGTTCTTCTGCCGTGAATGGGGGGTCGCATGACTCACCATGTGCCGGTTCATTCACCCTATTGGCTGCCTCCCTCACTCGCGTGTGTTCAGCGTCATCTAGGCGGGCATCATCTTCCGGATAGAACGTATTTGCCAGTATCCTTGCCGATTCCTTGTTGCTAAGGGTTTTACCGTTCTGGACCAGTGGCACGTCAACTTCTCTTGTGGTTGTGCGGCCTATCACCCTGTAAATTCCATCCCACATACTCTCCCTGTCTTGTTTTTTGCAGAAACTTTTCCAACTGGAGATCTGAGCCCTCTTTACCTCCAATTGGTACGTGTCTTTTGCTTGGAGGTACTGGTTTACCACCCATGTTCGGCGGGCTGGAGCGGCGCATGCAATTCGTCGTCTTTTAGTGGCAACGTCTTTTTTCATTTTGGTGAGCTCCTCGTTCCACCAGGGCAATCCCACTCGTTTTTTGTTGCTGATCCTGGGTATAGACTCTTCGCATGCTTCCTTTATGGTTTCTGTAATCTTGTTTACCATGTTTTCTAGGTCTTCTTTGTTCGTTATCTTTTCTATCTCTGTTTTATTTATATTTTCTTTCGTCCAAAGTTCTTTCAATTTTTCTCGTAACAGGTCCCAATTTGCCTTCCTTGTATTATATATTCTGGTAGTTCTTTCGATGTCTATACCCTTAGCTTTTCCGAAGTTTAGATTGAACAGGATTGCCCTGTGGTCGGAGTTCACCATTTCTCCGTCAACTCTCCAATTGTCCACACATCCTAACATACTCGCGGTGCAGACTGTGATATCAACATTGCTGGTGCATCGTTTACCACCCCTTATGGTATCAAAAGTGGGCTCAGATCCCCTGTTCAGTATCTGCAATTCCATGTCCTCTAGCATCCCTGCCAGTTGTTCCCCCCTGTAGTTTATTTTCCTGCTTCCCCACCACGTATTCCAGGCGTTTACATCCCCTCCCAGAAGCACGTTCCCGGTCCCTATTTCCTTCATTATTTTCCCTATCTGTTCGACATAAGGTTCTAGCGGTTTGTCCTCTTCAAAATACATCGATACCACTCCTATTTCCCATTTTACGGTTTTTAGTTTAGCGACTACTAAATTTTGCGTCGATAATGTTGGGAGAGGAGTGACATCGATGTCATTGTCGAAGACGATAATTGCTGCCTTGTTGACATTTCCGGTGCTTCCGTTTCCCTGTACAACTCTGACCCCCGGGTAGTGCTTAAGTTTCCCCGTGTTCCCGATATATGGCTCTTGTACCAAGGCCAGTGCGATTTTCCTACTTGACGCCTCTAGAATTAGTTCATTTGTAGGTAGCTCGCTTCTCTGTAAATTGGCCTGGACCACCCTATATCCTCTGTCTATGGGGCTTCTGTTATGTTGTACCGTCTCGTTTCCGCCCGGGACCACCTTAGCAGTACGCTACTGTAGATCTCGCCAGTGCTTCCCACTTCTTTCTTACTGGGCACTCTGCGCTAAAAGCGTTATGGTCAGCTCTGTCCAGTCTCGCCCTATTGCAGTTGCAGCAGCTGGGGGGTACTTCGGCGAGGAAGTCCGCGCACTCCGTCTTTAGATGCTGGCCACCACAGTGGCTGCAAGCGTCCAAAGTTTCGCGGCAAAAACGCTTCCCGTGGCCAAACCCTAAACAGCGCGAGCACTGCACTAGGGGAGACTGGTCGGCCACTCTGACCCTCTGTATGTCTATATGTACCGCGCCTGCTTCCGTTAACTGTCTCCAAATTAAAGGCGAGACTCTAAGCACTACGTGAGCCGTGAGTGGGTTCCGCGCTCTCTTCCTAAACCTGACCTCCATCCGGTCATCTGCTTCACTCACATCTCTCAACAGTTGTTTGTTTTGGGCTCTTATTGCCCGCAGAATGTCCTCGTCCGAGTTGTTTTGTAGAACGCCGTACAAAATAACGAGGGGGTCCTTGTTCTGGATTTCCTCCACATTTAACTGTCCCCCTGCTTTTGTTATTTTGTCTCTTATTTTTCCTATTTCTTCCTTTGTCCGGCATCCTACTATTACCTTTCTGTCCCTAGCCTTCCTTATCTTGTCTATCCTCAGTCCTTCCTCTCTGGCATTCACGGTCTTTCTTATCCTTTCCAGAACTTGGTCTCCTGTGTCGTTTTCGTCATTAGATGTTATAATGACTGAGTGCATGGCCGTGTGCTCCGACTTTGGTGGCTCTGCCGTTACACTTGCATATGTCTTTTCTTTTAACACTCCGCGCTGTTCTTTTAATACTTCTTTCAATCTTTCCATTTCCTCCTTGTTTTCGGCCAATAGCTTACCGTGCTCTTCTAATCTCCTTAACAGCTCTTTTCCCTCTTTCGATGTATTTACTCTTTCCTCTTCCCCTTCTACCCGGGGGGGTTGTGGTTTTTCCTTTACTACTTCTTTGCCTGTATATGGTTTCCCGTCTTCTGACTCTACAACCAAGTTGTACAGTTTGTCTAGGGCTTCCAGAACCCCTGCCTTTATCTCCCGATGCAAGTTTCGGCTGTTCCCTATGTGGGTCTCCCCCTTTGTAAGCCATGCCTTTGCCTCTTGCTTCCGGGTTTTAGGTTTCGGTGCTCTCTTTTTTGGTGCTATTTTAGGTGTGTTGTCAATGCACATGGTGGAGTATCCAAACGGAGGGCTTTTATGGAGTAACGTTTTTGACTCCCCTGCCGCCGATGCCAGTTTGGCCTTTATCTCCCCTATGCTTTTACGGAGCTCGAAGGTTTTGTCGAAGTCTTTTTCGGAGGGACCAGCCCTCTCTGTCAGCACGATAAGATCCTCGCTCTGAGGGGGAGTCATCTCCGCAGATTCGGAGGTTGCTTGTCCTTGTGGCGAGCGGAACAAGGCCATATTTAACAGTCAATAAATTAAAATTAAAAGGTTTGTATAAGTTTTATAATTAATCTAGTGTAAAAGTAAAATATAAAATGAAGTAATAAAAGTTTTATCTAATTCTAATTTTTTATTTTTCAGGTGCAGTTCGCAGTTCGACGTGCTACAACGGAAGTCGGCGATGTCCAGGTGTCTACGGTCAGCAGGTATGTACAGATAGATGTTTGTGCGATTTTATGCGATTTTAGGGCAAAACTCTATGTTGGCTCTATGTAGAGTCGTTTTTGCGGTCAGTTTACCCTGTAAGATATGGTCCTACGTGTGTCCTTCCCGTTGCAGAAAACCGCTACCCGATCGGACCACTGGTTCCGAAGTTATATAAACTTATATTATTCCAATATGGCGGACAAAGATGGCCGCCGATATTTATAGTCGTATTTGAGAGGCCTTGATGAGCCCTTTCCAACGAGCCTAATCTCGAGGTTCTAGGAGCCGGGGTTCGGGAGCTATGAGCATTTGTAATTTTGGGTCCAAAAAGGTCCCAATTGGACCCTTGAGTGTATCTCCGCCCCCGGTGGTCCTAGAAACTCGCGACTTGGATCGTTATGTTGCTGCTTGTGTGCTCTCTCCAGTCCGCCTGAAAACGGGGTCCCACTTTTTGTGGTCTCCAATTTGTCCCAAACTGGGCTTAGAAGAAGCCCAGGGTCTAGCCTTTGGTGGTGAAGAAAACCGCAACCTCCTACGACCTCCGGGCGCCGAGATATCTTAGTTGGAAAATTTTCAAAATGGCGGATGAACTGTCAAACTCTGTGTTTGAGTGCCAATATCTCGGCTTCTAGAGGCCGCAGAAGGATGGGGTTTTCTCTGGTATGGTCCTACGGACCTCCTCTGCTGTACAGAGCACAAAACAGCAACTCGAAAAATCCGAAAATTTTTTCAAAAATTTTTGGCCTATTTGGCCAACCAATGGTCCGGATCGACTCCAGGGAGCCTCACGGAGCCAATAGAAGAAACCGCAATCCTCCAAGTTAAGGAGGAGCGGAGTTATGGGCGGTCAAAGTTTGCCAATATGGCCGCCCAACTGTCAAAGTCAGTTTTAAAAATCCGATAACTCGGCTCCCTGTAGTCCGATTTTGACGCAAAAAGATTTGTCAAGTCCGGCCCGACCTTAGCTATATGATGGGGCCGGATTTAAAGCTAAATATAAAAATAGTCCCAAAATGAAAAATTTTCAAAAAACTCAAAAATATACACAATTCTATGAGATATGGCGAAAACCGCATTAAAATACAACTTAAGCTACCAAAGATATAAGAGTTTTGACATTTTACCCTAATATGCAAATTAGGTCCCAAAAGGGTCCAAAATGTCAAATTTGGCCCTAGGTGAGTTAGAGCCCTGTAGTTTTGGGCTTGGCCAGGGTAAATACAGTTGGGGAACCTGTTCCCAACGTCAAAAATATTTATTTATTGGTATTTCCAATATAATCAACAAAAAATGTTAAAAAATCAATAACTCTGCGAGGAAAAATCGGAAAAATACAATCTTGGTGTCTAAAAATCCGTAAAATAGAGCTCTATAACAGCAACTAAATAAAATATGAAAAATTTTAAACTAAGTACTAGATAAACCTAAAAAACCTAAAATTATAGTTATTTTCCGATTTTTCCGAAAATACAAACACAAAAAATTTAAAATAAGAATAGGTCACTTGGGCGCCCTAGCGCGCAACGGGAAAGTCTTTAAAAAGTATACGTCGTCGATCTTGATCTCGAGATAAAAGGTGTCAAAGTTTCAGCATTTAATATTAAATAACTTTGCTTACAGTGGTCGAAAAATTTTTCTGTAAGCAGCGTAGTACTCCCAGCTCCAGGGCGAACAACTCCTCCCTTGACGCCGATCTTCTATCTCCACTCCTTCACGAAGTCGAAGAGGTTAGGACCACGTGTGTTTATGGGAAAAATCCCAATTTCTCCCGAAGGCGTGGTCCCCCGGTCCTCGGAGTGGTGTCAAATTGTAGGCCTCGTTGAGGCCGACAAAACAGCAGTAGAAAATGTAGGGGGCAGCGCGGTAAAACCAGCGCCGCACGCCAAAAACACTTTAAAATTTCACAAACACGTGTATAACTTCGTGTTTTCCGGGAATAACTTCCCGGAAAATATCGGCGCCTTGCCGCACTGCACTCCAGCGGATGGGCGTCACTTTTCCGCGTCTTTTGATATATGATATAAGGAAATCGGAGCACTTTTTCCCACTTTTTTGAATTTTTAAGCGTGGAGCAGTTGTAAAAATGATCCGGGCGCGTCAACGGTCGGAACGTGACTGGGTTAGGTTAGGTTAGGTTAGGTTAGGTTAGGTTAGGTTAGGTTAGGTTAGGTTAGGTTAGGTTAGGTTAGGTTAGGTTAGGTTAGGTTAGGTTAGGTTAGGTTAGGTTAGGTTAGGTTAGGTTAGGTTAGGTTAGGTTAGGTTAGGTTAGGTTAGGTTAGGTTAGGTTAGGTTAGGTTAGGTTAGGTTAGGTTAGGTTAGGTTAGGTTAGGTTAGGTTAGGTTAGGTTAGGTTAGGTTAGGTTAGGTTAGGTTAGGTTAGGTTAGGTTAGGTTAGGTTAGGTTAGGTTAGGTTAGGTTAGGTTAGGTTAGGTTAGGTTAGGTTAGGTTAGGTTAGGTTAGGTTAGGTTAGGTTAGGTTAGGTTAGGTTAGGTTAGGTTAGGTTAGGTTAGGTTAGGTTAGGTTAGGTTAGGTTAGGTTAGGTTAGGTTAGGTTAGGTTAGGTTAGGTTAGGTTAGGTTAGGTTAGGTTAGGTTAGGTTAGGTTAGGTTAGGTTAGGTTAGGTTAGGTTAGGTTAGGTTAGGTTAGGTTAGGTTAGGTTAGGTTAGGTTAGGTTAGGTTAGGTTAGGTTAGGTTAGGTTAGGTTAGGTTAGGTTAGGTTAGGTTAGGTTAGGTTAGGTTAGGTTAGGTTAGGTTAGGTTAGGTTAGGTTAGGTTAGGTTAGGTTAGGTTAGGTTAGGTTAGGTTAGGTTAGGTTAGGTTAGGTTAGGTTAGGTTAGGTTAGGTTAGGTTAGGTTAGGTTAGGTTAGGTTAGGTTAGGTTAGGTTAGGTTAGGTTAGGTTAGGTTAGGTTAGGTTAGGTTAGGTTAGGTTAGGTTAGGTTAGGTTAGGTTAGGTTAGGTTAGGTTAGGTTAGGTTAGGTTAGGTTAGGTTAGGTTAGGTTAGGTTAGGTTAGGTTAGGTTAGGTTAGGTTAGGTTAGGTTAGGTTAGGTTAGGTTAGGTTAGGTTAGGTTAGGTTAGGTTAGGTTAGGTTAGGTTAGGTTAGGTTAGGTTAGGTTAGGTTAGGTTAGGTTAGGTTAGGTTAGGTTAGGTTAGGTTAGGTTAGGTTAGGTTAGGTTAGGTTAGGTTAGGTTAGGTTAGGTTAGGTTAGGTTAGGTTAGGTTAGGTTAGGTTAGGTTAGGTTAGGTTAGGTTAGGTTAGGTTAGGTTAGGTTAGGTTAGGTTAGGTTAGGTTAGGTTAGGTTAGGTTAGGTTAGGTTAGGTTAGGTTAGGTTAGGTTAGGTTAGGTTAGGTTAGGTTAGGTTAGGTTAGGTTAGGTTAGGTTAGGTTAGGTTAGGTTAGGTTAGGTTAGGTTAGGTTAGGTTAGGTTAGGTTAGGTTAGGTTAGGTTAGGTTAGGTTAGGTTAGGTTAGGTTAGGTTAGGTTAGGTTAGGTTAGGTTAGGTTAGGTTAGGTTAGGTTAGGTTAGGTTAGGTTAGGTTAGGTTAGGTTAGGTTAGGTTAGGTTAGGTTAGGTTAGGTTAGGTTAGGTTAGGTTAGGTTAGGTTAGGTTAGGTTAGGTTAGGTTAGGTTAGGTTAGGTTAGGTTAGGTTAGGTTAGGTTAGGTTAGGTTAGGTTAGGTTAGGTTAGGTTAGGTTAGGTTAGGTTAGGTTAGGTTAGGTTAGGTTAGGTTAGGTTAGGTTAGGTTAGGTTAGGTTAGGTTAGGTTAGGTTAGGTTAGGTTAGGTTAGGTTAGGTTAGGTTAGGTTAGGTTAGGTTAGGTTAGGTTAGGTTAGGTTAGGTTAGGTTAGGTTAGGTTAGGTTAGGTTAGGTTAGGTTAGGTTAGGTTAGGTTAGGTTAGGTTAGGTTAGGTTAGGTTAGGTTAGGTTAGGTTAGGTTAGGTTAGGTTAGGTTAGGTTAGGTTAGGTTAGGTTAGGTTAGGTTAGGTTAGGTTAGGTTAGGTTAGGTTAGGTTAGGTTAGGTTAGGTTAGGTTAGGTTAGGTTAGGTTAGGTTAGGTTAGGTTAGGTTAGGTTAGGTTAGGTTAGGTTAGGTTAGGTTAGGTTAGGTTAGGTTAGGTTAGGTTAGGTTAGGTTAGGTTAGGTTAGGTTAGGTTAGGTTAGGTTAGGTTAGGTTAGGTTAGGTTAGGTTAGGTTAGGTTAGGTTAGGTTAGGTTAGGTTAGGTTAGGTTAGGTTAGGTTAGGTTAGGTTAGGTTAGGTTAGGTTAGGTTAGGTTAGGTTAGGTTAGGTTAGGTTAGGTTAGGTTAGGTTAGGTTAGGTTAGGTTAGGTTAGGTTAGGTTAGGTTAGGTTAGGTTAGGTTAGGTTAGGTTAGGTTAGGTTAGGTTAGGTTAGGTTAGGTTAGGTTAGGTTAGGTTAGGTTAGGTTAGGTTAGGTTAGGTTAGGTTAGGTTAGGTTAGGTTAGGTTAGGTTAGGTTAGGTTAGGTTAGGTTAGGTTAGGTTAGGTTAGGTTAGGTTAGGTTAGGTTAGGTTAGGTTAGGTTAGGTTAGGTTAGGTTAGGTTAGGTTAGGTTAGGTTAGGTTAGGTTAGGTTAGGTTAGGTTAGGTTAGGTTAGGTTAGGTTAGGTTAGGTTAGGTTAGGTTAGGTTAGGTTAGGTTAGGTTAGGTTAGGTTAGGTTAGGTTAGGTTAGGTTAGGTTAGGTTAGGTTAGGTTAGGTTAGGTTAGGTTAGGTTAGGTTAGGTTAGGTTAGGTTAGGTTAGGTTAGGTTAGGTTAGGTTAGGTTAGGTTAGGTTAGGTTAGGTTAGGTTAGGTTAGGTTAGGTTAGGTTAGGTTAGGTTAGGTTAGGTTAGGTTAGGTTAGGTTAGGTTAGGTTAGGTTAGGTTAGGTTAGGTTAGGTTAGGTTAGGTTAGGTTAGGTTAGGTTAGGTTAGGTTAGGTTAGGTTAGGTTAGGTTAGGTTAGGTTAGGTTAGGTTAGGTTAGGTTAGGTTAGGTTAGGTTAGGTTAGGTTAGGTTAGGTTAGGTTAGGTTAGGTTAGGTTAGGTTAGGTTAGGTTAGGTTAGGTTAGGTTAGGTTAGGTTAGGTTAGGTTAGGTTAGGTTAGGTTAGGTTAGGTTAGGTTAGGTTAGGTTAGGTTAGGTTAGGTTAGGTTAGGTTAGGTTAGGTTAGGTTAGGTTAGGTTAGGTTAGGTTAGGTTAGGTTAGGTTAGGTTAGGTTAGGTTAGGTTAGGTTAGGTTAGGTTAGGTTAGGTTAGGTTAGGTTAGGTTAGGTTAGGTTAGGTTAGGTTAGGTTAGGTTAGGTTAGGTTAGGTTAGGTTAGGTTAGGTTAGGTTAGGTTAGGTTAGGTTAGGTTAGGTTAGGTTAGGTTAGGTTAGGTTAGGTTAGGTTAGGTTAGGTTAGGTTAGGTTAGGTTAGGTTAGGTTAGGTTAGGTTAGGTTAGGTTAGGTTAGGTTAGGTTAGGTTAGGTTAGGTTAGGTTAGGTTAGGTTAGGTTAGGTTAGGTTAGGTTAGGTTAGGTTAGGTTAGGTTAGGTTAGGTTAGGTTAGGTTAGGTTAGGTTAGGTTAGGTTAGGTTAGGTTAGGTTAGGTTAGGTTAGGTTAGGTTAGGTTAGGTTAGGTTAGGTTAGGTTAGGTTAGGTTAGGTTAGGTTAGGTTAGGTTAGGTTAGGTTAGGTTAGGTTAGGTTAGGTTAGGTTAGGTTAGGTTAGGTTAGGTTAGGTTAGGTTAGGTTAGGTTAGGTTAGGTTAGGTTAGGTTAGGTTAGGTTAGGTTAGGTTAGGTTAGGTTAGGTTAGGTTAGGTTAGGTTAGGTTAGGTTAGGTTAGGTTAGGTTAGGTTAGGTTAGGTTAGGTTAGGTTAGGTTAGGTTAGGTTAGGTTAGGTTAGGTTAGGTTAGGTTAGGTTAGGTTAGGTTAGGTTAGGTTAGGTTAGGTTAGGTTAGGTTAGGTTAGGTTAGGTTAGGTTAGGTTAGGTTAGGTTAGGTTAGGTTAGGTTAGGTTAGGTTAGGTTAGGTTAGGTTAGGTTAGGTTAGGTTAGGTTAGGTTAGGTTAGGTTAGGTTAGGTTAGGTTAGGTTAGGTTAGGTTAGGTTAGGTTAGGTTAGGTTAGGTTAGGTTAGGTTAGGTTAGGTTAGGTTAGGTTAGGTTAGGTTAGGTTAGGTTAGGTTAGGTTAGGTTAGGTTAGGTTAGGTTAGGTTAGGTTAGGTTAGGTTAGGTTAGGTTAGGTTAGGTTAGGTTAGGTTAGGTTAGGTTAGGTTAGGTTAGGTTAGGTTAGGTTAGGTTAGGTTAGGTTAGGTTAGGTTAGGTTAGGTTAGGTTAGGTTAGGTTAGGTTAGGTTAGGTTAGGTTAGGTTAGGTTAGGTTAGGTTAGGTTAGGTTAGGTTAGGTTAGGTTAGGTTAGGTTAGGTTAGGTTAGGTTAGGTTAGGTTAGGTTAGGTTAGGTTAGGTTAGGTTAGGTTAGGTTAGGTTAGGTTAGGTTAGGTTAGGTTAGGTTAGGTTAGGTTAGGTTAGGTTAGGTTAGGTTAGGTTAGGTTAGGTTAGGTTAGGTTAGGTTAGGTTAGGTTAGGTTAGGTTAGGTTAGGTTAGGTTAGGTTAGGTTAGGTTAGGTTAGGTTAGGTTAGGTTAGGTTAGGTTAGGTTAGGTTAGGTTAGGTTAGGTTAGGTTAGGTTAGGTTAGGTTAGGTTAGGTTAGGTTAGGTTAGGTTAGGTTAGGTTAGGTTAGGTTAGGTTAGGTTAGGTTAGGTTAGGTTAGGTTAGGTTAGGTTAGGTTAGGTTAGGTTAGGTTAGGTTAGGTTAGGTTAGGTTAGGTTAGGTTAGGTTAGGTTAGGTTAGGTTAGGTTAGGTTAGGTTAGGTTAGGTTAGGTTAGGTTAGGTTAGGTTAGGTTAGGTTAGGTTAGGTTAGGTTAGGTTAGGTTAGGTTAGGTTAGGTTAGGTTAGGTTAGGTTAGGTTAGGTTAGGTTAGGTTAGGTTAGGTTAGGTTAGGTTAGGTTAGGTTAGGTTAGGTTAGGTTAGGTTAGGTTAGGTTAGGTTAGGTTAGGTTAGGTTAGGTTAGGTTAGGTTAGGTTAGGTTAGGTTAGGTTAGGTTAGGTTAGGTTAGGTTAGGTTAGGTTAGGTTAGGTTAGGTTAGGTTAGGTTAGGTTAGGTTAGGTTAGGTTAGGTTAGGTTAGGTTAGGTTAGGTTAGGTTAGGTTAGGTTAGGTTAGGTTAGGTTAGGTTAGGTTAGGTTAGGTTAGGTTAGGTTAGGTTAGGTTAGGTTAGGTTAGGTTAGGTTAGGTTAGGTTAGGTTAGGTTAGGTTAGGTTAGGTTAGGTTAGGTTAGGTTAGGTTAGGTTAGGTTAGGTTAGGTTAGGTTAGGTTAGGTTAGGTTAGGTTAGGTTAGGTTAGGTTAGGTTAGGTTAGGTTAGGTTAGGTTAGGTTAGGTTAGGTTAGGTTAGGTTAGGTTAGGTTAGGTTAGGTTAGGTTAGGTTAGGTTAGGTTAGGTTAGGTTAGGTTAGGTTAGGTTAGGTTAGGTTAGGTTAGGTTAGGTTAGGTTAGGTTAGGTTAGGTTAGGTTAGGTTAGGTTAGGTTAGGTTAGGTTAGGTTAGGTTAGGTTAGGTTAGGTTAGGTTAGGTTAGGTTAGGTTAGGTTAGGTTAGGTTAGGTTAGGTTAGGTTAGGTTAGGTTAGGTTAGGTTAGGTTAGGTTAGGTTAGGTTAGGTTAGGTTAGGTTAGGTTAGGTTAGGTTAGGTTAGGTTAGGTTAGGTTAGGTTAGGTTAGGTTAGGTTAGGTTAGGTTAGGTTAGGTTAGGTTAGGTTAGGTTAGGTTAGGTTAGGTTAGGTTAGGTTAGGTTAGGTTAGGTTAGGTTAGGTTAGGTTAGGTTAGGTTAGGTTAGGTTAGGTTAGGTTAGGTTAGGTTAGGTTAGGTTAGGTTAGGTTAGGTTAGGTTAGGTTAGGTTAGGTTAGGTTAGGTTAGGTTAGGTTAGGTTAGGTTAGGTTAGGTTAGGTTAGGTTAGGTTAGGTTAGGTTAGGTTAGGTTAGGTTAGGTTAGGTTAGGTTAGGTTAGGTTAGGTTAGGTTAGGTTAGGTTAGGTTAGGTTAGGTTAGGTTAGGTTAGGTTAGGTTAGGTTAGGTTAGGTTAGGTTAGGTTAGGTTAGGTTAGGTTAGGTTAGGTTAGGTTAGGTTAGGTTAGGTTAGGTTAGGTTAGGTTAGGTTAGGTTAGGTTAGGTTAGGTTAGGTTAGGTTAGGTTAGGTTAGGTTAGGTTAGGTTAGGTTAGGTTAGGTTAGGTTAGGTTAGGTTAGGTTAGGTTAGGTTAGGTTAGGTTAGGTTAGGTTAGGTTAGGTTAGGTTAGGTTAGGTTAGGTTAGGTTAGGTTAGGTTAGGTTAGGTTAGGTTAGGTTAGGTTAGGTTAGGTTAGGTTAGGTTAGGTTAGGTTAGGTTAGGTTAGGTTAGGTTAGGTTAGGTTAGGTTAGGTTAGGTTAGGTTAGGTTAGGTTAGGTTAGGTTAGGTTAGGTTAGGTTAGGTTAGGTTAGGTTAGGTTAGGTTAGGTTAGGTTAGGTTAGGTTAGGTTAGGTTAGGTTAGGTTAGGTTAGGTTAGGTTAGGTTAGGTTAGGTTAGGTTAGGTTAGGTTAGGTTAGGTTAGGTTAGGTTAGGTTAGGTTAGGTTAGGTTAGGTTAGGTTAGGTTAGGTTAGGTTAGGTTAGGTTAGGTTAGGTTAGGTTAGGTTAGGTTAGGTTAGGTTAGGTTAGGTTAGGTTAGGTTAGGTTAGGTTAGGTTAGGTTAGGTTAGGTTAGGTTAGGTTAGGTTAGGTTAGGTTAGGTTAGGTTAGGTTAGGTTAGGTTAGGTTAGGTTAGGTTAGGTTAGGTTAGGTTAGGTTAGGTTAGGTTAGGTTAGGTTAGGTTAGGTTAGGTTAGGTTAGGTTAGGTTAGGTTAGGTTAGGTTAGGTTAGGTTAGGTTAGGTTAGGTTAGGTTAGGTTAGGTTAGGTTAGGTTAGGTTAGGTTAGGTTAGGTTAGGTTAGGTTAGGTTAGGTTAGGTTAGGTTAGGTTAGGTTAGGTTAGGTTAGGTTAGGTTAGGTTAGGTTAGGTTAGGTTAGGTTAGGTTAGGTTAGGTTAGGTTAGGTTAGGTTAGGTTAGGTTAGGTTAGGTTAGGTTAGGTTAGGTTAGGTTAGGTTAGGTTAGGTTAGGTTAGGTTAGGTTAGGTTAGGTTAGGTTAGGTTAGGTTAGGTTAGGTTAGGTTAGGTTAGGTTAGGTTAGGTTAGGTTAGGTTAGGTTAGGTTAGGTTAGGTTAGGTTAGGTTAGGTTAGGTTAGGTTAGGTTAGGTTAGGTTAGGTTAGGTTAGGTTAGGTTAGGTTAGGTTAGGTTAGGTTAGGTTAGGTTAGGTTAGGTTAGGTTAGGTTAGGTTAGGTTAGGTTAGGTTAGGTTAGGTTAGGTTAGGTTAGGTTAGGTTAGGTTAGGTTAGGTTAGGTTAGGTTAGGTTAGGTTAGGTTAGGTTAGGTTAGGTTAGGTTAGGTTAGGTTAGGTTAGGTTAGGTTAGGTTAGGTTAGGTTAGGTTAGGTTAGGTTAGGTTAGGTTAGGTTAGGTTAGGTTAGGTTAGGTTAGGTTAGGTTAGGTTAGGTTAGGTTAGGTTAGGTTAGGTTAGGTTAGGTTAGGTTAGGTTATGTTAGGTTAGGTTAGGTTAGGTTAGGTTAGGTTAGGTTAGGTTAGGTTAGGTTAGGTTAGGTTAGGTTAGGTTAGGTTAGGTTAGGTTAGGTTAGGTTAGGTTAGGTTAGGTTAGGTTAGGTTAGGTTAGGTTAGGTTAGGTTAGGTTAGGTTAGGTTAGGTTAGGTTAGGTTAGGT